>JAQMCX010000009.1:6324040-6488675 GCA_029814765.1 Acanthurus leucopareius | reverse complement strand
CCTAAATAGATTTTTTGATGGCTCCATGTTTTTGGGGTTATTCCCTTTTTTTCTCACGGTCGTTAAACCCCCCCCCCCCCCCCCCCCCCGTCGCCTTCATCCCCCTGTCCTCCTGTCACCCCCTCATCACCACCTCCACAGATGGGTCCTTTTATTTCCCCACAGAATACTAATAATGGCCATTGAAGGATTCCAAAGGGGCTGGTTCACCCCCTTCACACCAGCACCAAGGCTGAATGGTGTAATGATGCAAGCAGTGGCCGAGGGAGGGGAAAGGGAGGATCCTACGAGCAAACAAACAACGGCTAGTGCAAACAAAGATTTTTTTTCTGTGGATGTTTAAGTGCTTCCTTTAGAATTCATGAAGTGGTTCTATGTTGGGAGTTACCTAAACATTGATGGATTTAAAAAGAAAAAGTATCTGATGAAATTATGAGCAAAACTGAGCAACTTGCAATCTGTCAGTTTTATTTCAGGAACACAGTTCTCACAGAATCATCATCACGGAAATTGATGTACTTAAATAAAGCCATGGACATTATAGAATCTTCATTTGTGTCAGTAAGATATATAAAGTTGTAATATATCTCATAACATTAGACCTGGTACACAATACACAGCAATAAGAATGGAATAAAAGGAGGGGTGGAGAGTGTGCTACTACAGCTTCTAATTATAGAAAAACATTAAATGTCTAAGTAATGCTGCAGTGTATAGCATATCTGGAGTCAAGTCACTTTGCCTGTGAGGCAGAAAGAGAAGAGGAGAAGGAGGAGGGAGAGGGAGAGAAGACAGAGTGATAGAGAGGGTTGAGGGAGAGCTTTTAAACAGCTTAGGTGTCCCACTGCCACATCGACTGCAACTTACTCTCAGTTGGACAAAGCTATTTTCGTGATTCCTGTAACAGCTCGCACCACAAGCCAAAATTAAAAGACACATAAACTGTCTCAGGAGGACGTTATAAAAAAACAAAAAAAAAACGAATGAAAGCTGCACAGAGTAACTTTGCACGCTGGCTGCTTCAGCTGGCAGCAGCAGCAACAACAACAACACTCAGTGCTACGAAGCTGCCAACAGCTGCATGAAATGTTGTCAAAATCTGGACAAACTGTTGTGTTGTTTTGTAGGCACAAATGATGTGAAGCTGTCATTCCTTCACCATAAATTTAGAGATCAGCAGTTTAGTTTAGACAGCTATGTGAATAAAGTGGGCAATAAACCTGCCTGAGGCTAAACTAGCTTTATTTTTCATAAGAAACATTTCAGCTGTAATAATACTTAAGGAGTTTTGGTAACAAAACCTAAGAATCATGCCCCCACATTCACAGACAGCAGTTATAGTGAGGGAGGAGACATGATATGTTTTAAAAAAAAAGGGGCCCACTGCTGCATGTTTTCAGATGATGCTGCACTCAACTGTTCACATTGAATGTGAAAGAAATAGTTTGAAATCAGTTATTTCTGAGTCGACTCACTTTTTGTCGGTTGAATCACCACACTTTTGTAAGTCAGCCTCAACAATGTACACAGAGCGACGCAACAGCAACAGCATGTCAGGATGAAACGATACAAAGCGATTCTCAGAACCACCAAAAACTGTGGTGTCAGTGTAAGTATTATAATGTTGACGTCAAACATCAGCACGCATCAGAGTTCTTGGGTAGTATGAGGTGTGTTCACAAGTGAGGAGAGCTTAGTAGAGTTTGCAGAGTCTACTGATAAGAGACTGGCTGAATGATGTTCAATACAAGAGGGAGAGTGGAGTTCAAACTCGAGCTTCTCTTTCACTTCACAGCCGGCCAATCACAGCAATTGCAAGATCATCTGTTCTGGAAAGTCACAGAAATATTCAGCCGTATCTTCCCTCATCTAATATTGAGAAGGTACAAAAGGGGGGGTGTTTTTAGATGGTATGAGACCATCCAAAAGCACTTCTCAAAAAAGAGTATACAGGCCCCTTCAGGGAAACACTGCAGTGGATCTGGAACCAAACCAGATTTTGTTGGTTGTCATGTGGTTTGCTTATTAGATAATCTACATATTGGTTGTTATTATTGTCATAGATGAAATATAAATCATGATCATAAAAAAGATCCATTCTTCCAGTCTTACCGCGGCGCAAAGCTGTTCCACTGTAGGGATTGATTTATAGTTCAGGGTCACATTTCACCCGTTGATAGCAAACGTCTCCTGTTATCAGGCTGTATTTCTGCTCTCATGCACATCAAAGTAACTGTTTACACTATTTATTTCCTTTACTAGAGAATTTTTGGGCAATTATTACCATTCCCATTATCTCTATCACCTTTACTTTCCATCTGTCACAGGATTTTCTCTCATTCAATTTCTTTTCCTTTATCTTTTTAAAATTTCCTTACATTGGCTGTTGGATGCTCAAATATGACTAAGATTCTGCCAACTTATCTTTGAGAAATAATTTTGTACAACCAATCACTCTTCAGCTGCTGCCATGACCCTCAGACTGCTCCTGTAGATTCAGCTGAGAGGTGTCATTTTTCAACCTACTCGCATCAAAACCACCAGCGTCTAGACTCTGAGGAGATCCTGTCCTGTCTCCTGTCTCTGCTGCCATGGGCCTCTGCCTATTGTTATGTCAATAAATATTGTTACGTACATTATTTCCAACTGATTTATCCTCAGAGAATATATATTAAAAGATCTGTAACAATTTAGAAGCAATAGCAGGGACCGAGCTTGTTTTCTGAATGTTACACTTTGAACACAAATTGGGCCTTAAAGAGTCAGTTTAAGAATAATGTGATTAGATTTTATGATTGTAATAAAAAAAAGATAAAACATGAAATATTGCAATATTTTGCATAAAGCAAGAAATATCCACGAATACAGAGTACTGAGAAGCAATCATAAGTCAATATAGCTGAAGATATTATGACAGGTCTAAAATGAATATCAATACCCAAATTATTTAAAAGCACAGAGATCAGTTGTATCAGAAGGCATCAACATCATCACAGTTTTAGCCTTTTTGTGCTTGTTTTTTACTTTTTTTTAGCATAAACTTAAAATTCTTACTCAACACAGACCAAACTCCGTAGGCCAGGTGTCAGAGTACATCATGTGAAAATCTTACTTCTGACCAGCCTCCATCCCAAAAGGCCTCATGGTTCTGCTAGATGCCTTTTAGCTGTTAAGTACTGATGGAACTTTTGCTGTACTGGCACCTTAGCTTTCTCTCAGTTTCCTACTTTAGTACTCAGTGAGTAAGCACAGTCTAAGCTCATAGGAAACTCCTCTTACCCTACAGATAAAGTTCAGTCCACTGGCCCTCTGTGGCTCTGAAAGAGTTTTGTCTGATCTGGGAAATGACCCTGATGATGTCATAATGATGCCATTAAGGTTATTTCAGCTTTGGCTCGGACATTACAAATCAGCAGTAAACTTGCTAAAGAAACTGAGGTGTAAAGTTTGAAAGAGAACAAACAGCATGTCAGGTCTGATTAAAAATGAGGAACTGGAAAACATATGGGGGGAAATGACCTGTACTAGGAATTAAAAGTCAGGATTACTTTGCTTCTGATGGTTCAGTTTTTGACAAAAATAGTCACAAGTCACGAGCCAAAAACCCCAATGGACATAAAAAACGAAATAACAGAGTTATCCCTCCATACATATTATAATAGTCTACATATAAAGGCATCATTTTATCTAAATAAATCAACATGCTATTTTAAGGTTGCCTCAAGGGTTCAAAGTAATTCCCTTGTTAAATAATTCATTTTGTACACGATGGCCATGTGCTACTCGTTTCCCTTGTGAGTGTCCTTTAAAAGCGTATTGTATTCAGTGAGAGTTACAGGAACTGCTCTGAACATGCTTGGTGTAAGTTATTCCTCCTGGTGGGTGTGGTCACCAGCTGACCTCAAACTGATACCATGTATGTAGTGAATCAACTCGTGTCTCATAGTCCACTGTGTGGCATCCTCTCAGTCCTCTGAGGGCCTGAAGTGAATAGAGTGGGACATTTGTCTGTATGAATATTACATATTTTCCTCCAGTCTAATGCTAAATTATTGAACAGGATGCTCTCTGGAAAACAGTTTTTCTGAGGTCTTAGGTATTCCAAAGTCTATCCTTTTGGGTCCTTCTTCTTTCAGTGGAAAAAAAAAGGACTTTTGCATGAGCTCTGGAGATGGAAAGCGTGGTGGAATTCCTCCCTGCTGGCAACAGCACGGGCCGACTCGTCTGTCTGCAGAAGCAACAGATGGCCATGGTCTTGGGTTGCTAGGAAACTGGTAATCAAATACTTTAATTCAGATTGATTTGGGAATCTGAGCTTTATTAAAAGCAGGGCGAAGTCTTTTGTTATTTAGACGGCAAGATGTCTGATTTCTCCTTCTTATTTTGGGTGGTAAATATTTGACTGCTCTCGGTGCTGGATATAGACTGTTGCACTGCACTTTGGGAAGACTGTGATTGTGTGTGCACAAGGCACTGAATGCAAAGGACTGATACTGTCAACTAATGATCACACTTGTATAACAAGGAAATAAAGACAGAAATATTCCATAAGTCTGTTGGTAAATTCACACTTTTTACAGTATTATGTGTACTAGCACCATTTTCTTGTCTGTCTAAAAGCATAACTCTATTCCTAATTAATGCATATGTTGTGGTCTGGTGATTTACCTTTGTTGCCCTCAGGCCTATTAATGCATAATGAAAATTTTAATAAAGTCATCTGGGTAAATGCAATGAAGGAGAAAAGTCTCTAATTGAGTTTCCCTAAAAGGTGAAATTTATAGTGTTTCACACATCGTTATTCCATGCAGAAGTAAAAGCTTTTCAACAAGAAAGACTACCACCACATCCTACAGGTGGAGGCGGAGCTCATTGGTCTCTATTTTGAGAGTGAACATAATGTCATTGCTGCTGTGGACCTGTGGACTTCTACAAAAAAGGGATCTGTGTGTCCAACGACTGCTGGGCTTCTAATTAAGGAAGCCATGAACTTATCAATCACTTCAGCTATTCTCTTTTTATATAAGTGCTGTGCAGTGCAGTGGATTTCATTTATTCTGAGCTGAAGAGTGGCTCATGTGTCTCAATCAGGCTTCAAAATGATGATCTTTAAAACCAACTGACAGAGGAGAAACTTGGGAAATTGAACAGAAATTGAACATAATATTGTCATGTAACTGCCACTTGTTGTCAATGCAGTAGTGTTCAGCAAATCTCGCAAAATTCTGCTTTAAAACAAAAATGTCTATGAGATATGACCCAAACTGGCAGCAAAGAGAATACACTTTTATAACAGCAGAGTTTGAAGAGTACCTTCAACTTTGTAAAGGTGTAAACAGTGTGTTTTTCAAATTTCAGGAAACATAAGTTATTGGCTTTGACAGCTGTGATGACATAAAGTGAAAAAACTCGAGAGCTTGAATCTAAATCACATTGAGGTGGCAAGCACAGCGTTCTCCAGATGTTGTTTGTCTGTTTTGCACCAGCGTTTCTGTCAGAGACTAAATGTGTCGATCTGGTCAGCACTGGTGCAGGAACAGTTAAGTCTCTGGTAAAGCTGCAGCGCTGCAGCCGGCTCCCTCAGTTAGTGGGACAGATCAAAGCTGATATTTCCCTGGCGAGTTCATAAATAGAGCCAAACAGGAGATGAGGGGGGAAAATATAGCCACTGATTGTTGGTGTCGATGCCTCTGATTGTTCAAAAAGCCACATTTGAAGTGTTATTTTCTCTCCCATCTAAATATAAACATAACATGGTATTCCTCGACCCTCTGTTCTCTTGTTATTTCCTGTAAGAACAGCAGAAGGATGAATCACTTGGGGGGAGGGAGGAGGTGATGTACATGTGAACATACAAGTAGTTGCATATGCAAACGTGCTCCTGTATGGACACACAAATACAGTCTTCGTCATGATGCCACACGTGAAGAAGGCACAGAACTGAAAATACAATCACATTTGCTCTCTGTCTAACAAAAGTGACCCCTAATTAGCGTTAAACACAACACAAAGTAATGTCAAAGGTCACACATAAATCCTAATTTATTACTGGGTGGATGATAATAGCCCGTTAACAGTTGGTTCTTTGGAATAAGTCTTCTTAAAGCAGTTAAACATGTTTAACCAGAGATTTATTTGCATTATTGACTCAAGAAAACAAAAGAAGTTAAGCTCCTCATTAGCCAGAAAACCTTCACTGAGTTAATTCTGTTTCCCTTTCCCTCCAAAAGTCTCCGCCACTTACTCCAAGGGAAGAGGGTCAGTCCTTCCAAATCCCCGGCATATTCCGGTAGACAACAGCACAGACTTACACGATTTGTCTGACTCTAATGGCGTGCACACTGTCTCTACTGTCACTGAAAACTGCAGTCTCGTGTTCAGCTGTATTAACCTTTAGGGCATGTTTCGTCTGACGGGCACAGTCCATTCCACACAAACCCCCCTGGTGCTGTTACAGATGAGACAGTTAATGTTGTATTTTTTTACCTTTTGGATGGAGGAGAGAAATTCTTGTGTCTCTGAGGAGTTTGATCAGTTGGATCCACCTGTCAGGGTTTGGACAGCCAGGTTAGCATAATGGGCTTAGTCACTAAACTGTGTGCTGCAAGTTTTTTTTAGAGACCTGGATGCTCTATAAAAAAAAAAAAAGAGGAAAGAAAGTGTTGAGAAAAGTCTTCTTCAAGTGTGGGATCGATCTGAATAATATAACGGTGTCTTAGAAGTGAATATATTTCATTTTGCAAAAGATCGTGTGAGGAGAAGCAGATATTTTTGTAGTGGGGGAGAAGTGGCCCTCTTTGTGTGTAATGTCATCCATTGTTTCTGAATTACCATTGACTGGCCTTTCACAACTAAAGGAGCAGAGATTTATTTGAAGTAGTTGGAAGTGAAACAGACATTATAGATATGCAATGAGACTTTTATTGTTATTGCAGTCCATAATGGTAACTATAATCTTTGACCACACAGATCTCTTTGCTTACACATAAAACTAAGATTTTCTAATTTACTTAATCGTTTTGTTGATTTGCAAACGGACACTTACCTTTTTACTTTTACCAAAACATGGAGTCATACTAGTAAGGCATGTTAATAAGTTGGGGATATTTATTTTATTTCTACAATTTTTGGTGGGGTTTTTTTCTATTTATTTGACATTTTGTAGAGGAGAGAAAATAAGAGCATGTGACATGGAAGAAAAGTCTTGAGCCAGAGTTGAACTTGGGCTGTAACATTTCATGTAAGGTCACAAGGATGGTGCATTCTGGGAAATGTTATGGCTTGTTTTTATTTGTCGACTTGCGCATCAGCAGCCTGGAGGATCAGTTTACCACGACCCCTAAAAGCTTTACTCGGAGATGAGAAAGAAGATGGGTGCTGTAAAAGCAGCAGCATTTCAATTGCGTTGCCCAGTGAGCAGAAGAAAGCGTGCACAAAACAATAGACTTTAAATAATCAAAGTGGCAAACACACATATATTCCACTTTCCCATGGTGAAAGAAAAATGAAATCATACTTGAGGTTCAATCATTTCTAACATCCTTGAATTTCCACCGCTGGGTAGGAGCTTCAGAGATTAGCTTTGTTTTTTTTTTTCTATTCCTTCTCTCCTCAGAGGAGATGTGAAAAGTTTCGTCTCAGGATGATTTCATTCTCATCAGAAACCATTAGACAGTATCAAAACCACATGTCAGATGTTTTGCGCCTCTGGAGACGTTATTCCGGTGGCAACACGTCAACAACCTGGTGACACATCCAGTCCCCATCCACCTCGTTCATGGACCAGCAGTCCATGAGGCAGAGTTTCAAGCCGCTCTGAGTGTCTCCAGTATAAAACATGTCCTACAGATAAAACAGCACAGAGCCTCTTTGTAAATAGAGGACAAACTCTCACTCTCCAGGCCCAAGATACCTTCTTTTTTTTTTTTTTTTTTTTAAATTTCACATTTAAAAGCCGCAGAGTCTTCAATAAAAAAAAAAAAAAGCTGTTAAAATATGGTACACTTTTTATGAAGCTCACAGGGTGTCTTACAGTGTCTCCAGTCATATAATGAAGAGCGATCTGATAAAAAAAAAATATGAAACGAAACTGCGAGGTGCAGAGGCAGGAAGGTCACACTGCTGCAGGCATCTCACGGCGGCTGTAAGAAAGCAGTCTGGGATGACACCGACTGACAGAGAAGTAAAGTATGTAAATGCAGTCTCACATAAAGGAATATCAGCACAAGAGTGTCATAAATATGAGTGTGGGTGGCAACAACCCTCTGCACCTATGAAGAAGTACAAAGTGTCTATTTTACTCGAGTAGTATTTGTGTAAAGACCTTTTTAGCCAAATAGTTATAATTATATTAAGTCATTTAAGGCCGTTTTTATGTGTTTTTTTAAAAGACTGATGTGATTTTAAGTTTCTCATTATGCAAAGTGCTCGTCCTCGTGTGAGAGGTTTGCACACCTCGAGTCAGGATGCAGCCGTAACCATCTAATGTGGCCCTTTCTCTCCCTTTACGAACAGAAACAGGGTCTCACTAATTGTCTGCTGAGCAAAAGTATGAACTCATATTCTTTCCCACAATATTACTGTGCTCATTTGAAAAGGCTAAATTACTTTTGCACTACTCATTTTGCTCAGATTAGATTTGTAAAAATCTCTTTTCTGTTAATCTGGACAGATTTTGTTTATATTTTGGAAGGGGGAGGAACTTCAGAAGCAATTCAAAGTGTGTAGATACTTGTTAAGGCCAAAGACAGTAAAGACCACTTTACCCAAATTAAAAGCTACATAAAAAACCCAAGATTTAGCACCCAGAATTCTGACACACACAGGAAATAATATCTGTCGTGAGGTGAATGTGTTAGAACAATAAAGTTTATATATCAAGTCAAACTACTAAGCAACCCAGCACTCAAACACAAGCCAATGTTAAGTTTGTTTGCCATTATTGAGGGCTCAACTTTAAAGGTGCTATGTGACACAAATTGCAGCATCAATTATTATCACAATTTCTCGAAACTGTCAGGACCTTGTTTAAATGTAGGCAAAGATGTGATCGAATCAGCATCAGATCATTAGTTCCAACTTCAGCTGTTGGGTCACACATACATACTGGTCCCATATGGTCTTTATATATGGCATACAAATAGCATCCGTAAAGGCCCACTGTTTCAGAAGAAGAATATTACACGACAAATATCTATGTGTGATATGAAAGATGTCATTTATGGTTGAAAACCCCACAAAGAGTCGTTCATCGCTCAGTGGTCACTTCTGTTTTTGCTCACAACCACTTTGTTAACCACAACACGCTTTGTTAACCACAACTTTTTCAGATCATAAAAATGTTTAGTGTGTGATATCAATCTCTAATGTGGAGGTACAGAAATAAGTCTTCATTTGAAATTTAAAGACAGAGCAAGCTGCATTAAAACTGACCACTGAGCAGTTCCTTCCACAGTCAGAGGAAAAATGCCAAAAAAGGACGAAACAGCACTTAAGCAAAAGTTTACATGCTTACACCTTCCTAAATTGTTTGACAAGACTACTTTAAAAGAGACCGCCTACATTTTTACAAAGTGTTTGTAATCTGATTACAGTTTCAGTCGGTAACTAAATCACTATCCACTGAGACGGGCTGTCAGGTTGATGCAGCACACCCTATTAATTTAGACACACAGCTGTTTTATCTGCCCATCTGCTTCTGCTGGCACTGTACTCCTGACAGTGCTGTCTTGTGCTGTTTGGATCTGATTCATTGTTCCCTCTGCGACTCTTGGGATTTGCCATTAGTTCTTATGAGCCAAGTCGTGATTGCCTTGATGCATCCTGCGCTGGCAAGAGTCTTCATGAGTCCTCTGTCATTTTGTCTGATGAAGCGCACTTCAGCCTTTGAGTATCACATGTAAGGGTCCTGACACAACAAGCTGACATCAAAGAACTAGCAACGACCAAGGCCGACTGTTGCATCTCCACATGTGTTTTGGCCAAAACGTTGCACTTGAACACAATGCAAAGAAGACAGCCGACCACCTACTAGCACACCTGTTCTGCACCTGTGTAGGATGCTGTTCTGCAGACCACTAGCTGGCAGCGGTTTGCATTGGTCATTGAAAAAAGAAACTAAGGAACTAGAAATACTGATATAAAGCAGCTTTTACTAACCATTTTAACATCATTCTCACCCATTGGTAAGACTGTTTTGTTACATCACATTAACTTCTTCTGGTCAAGAACAGTTGCAAATGACACTGACGTTGTCAACCTTCAGTCTTTTGGTTTTTAAATAGAAAGGAAGAGGCGGATGAGAAAAATGAGGACTTGGGTGAACTCATGGAAACCACATCAAAAAAGCCAGAGCGGCACACCGCAAAAACTACAGCCACAGACACTCACCAATGGCCGACAGCTGACCTTTGATTCAGTGTGTCAGAGCCTCAACAGGTCATTGAGGATACACACCATTAACCACAAAGACAAAGTCAGGCTCCTGTTCATGATGACACATCACAGACTGGGCTTTGAGGCAGTGAACTTGCATTTTATTACACACACACAAGGATTTTTTTTTGTTTTCAATTTGTCTGAGTCACCGTGAACATGAACTGTACTGATATATGAGCACAGGCACAATAGGGGGAGAGTCAGTAGGTTTTAAAATGACAATGCACAATTTTAGTGTGAAGGACCACTGCGAATTGAACTAAGGTCAGGAAAAATGCATGTTTTATTGGTTAAGCTCGTGTATGGCATGATATATCCTCCCAAATATAGAAATGACACAGGATTGGAAATTAAATATTTCCAAGTCCAAACATAGAGACAAAACATGAACAAATATTTTGATGAGCATCCTTAGAGTTTGTATTAAACACTTATTCTATTCTACCGCCTACCACCAACCGATATCCGTTCTCAAATTTAACACCTTTAATATTCTTGGCACAGACTAAAGTGTAGACTAGAGAAGAATATCTATCAGTTACTCAATGACATCCACATTAACCACCCTTCACATCAGCATAAATTTAAACCACCATGCAGCACTTATTTAAAATAAAGAAATGTCACGTTTGCAGCTAGTTTTCTCGTTACTCCTGTGAGTTCCCTCTTCCAAAACAGTGGTAAATAACACCAGGAGCAAATGCCAGGAGCTGAGTTTTCATTAAAACTAAATTATTACTGGTGTGTTAAACTGCATGCCAAATTAAATAGAGAACACGAGGCCAAATTACCATCATAACTTGTTGCTGGCAAGCAAGCTAATATTAAAAAAGGCAATACTTTAAATAGTCCTGTGCAGCGCTCACTCCATCACTACATAACTCCCAGCAAACTTTACCAGGAACCTTGAGGGCAAAACAGCATCATCAGACTGCTTTAGACAAATATTCTCTGCTCTAGAAACACAAAAATCACCAATCTGTCAGCATGTTAGTGTGTCGTTGTGTTGGTATATAAAATTATATTATTTTATGGGGCCAGTACAGGGTGTCCAAAATAGCAACAGATGACAGACATGCTTATTTCTTCAAGGCTGGTTGACCAGAGGGAACAGCATGAGCCTGACTGGGTTCTGCACAGCACTGATTCATAATATTAGTCAGATCAGTTGACTAAAAGAGTAACAAGATGGTTCCAAAACATTGTTTTTCCAGTCATGAAACAAATTATCCCTGTCAAAGACAAGGGCTCAGAGTTTGGACGGAGGATTTCTGCTTGTTTTACTTAACAGACAGTAAGAATACAAAAATAAAGGAATAGCAAATTGTTCCAGGAACTTTTTATTTGAAGTTAACATTAGGGCAAAGATAAAAAACTTACTTTTTCCGGTGGAAAAATATTTGTTTTGCCAGTGAGAAACTCTACCCACAGCTGACGATTAATTGCATTGTTATCAGTAAGTCAGACCATGAAGAAGAGAGCGGACAGAATAACAAGGTCAGAGCCGCTGAGAACAATGGTGATGATGATGGTTGGGGCTGAGAGCAGCTAGAAAAGTCATTATCAGCATGAACATTTAGATTTCTCCTCATCTCAAAAATGTGTTGTTTTTTTTCTCACATGCAGAAACATGGTTTCCGTTGTCATGGAGTTCTTGTCAAAGTCTCTTTTTGATTGTGTATATGTGATATATTTATAGTACAACGCCCTCTTTGTACTTATGTCTTCTACCAGCTCGGTTTGTGCTTTTTTGTCCGTGCATTTCCGTCTGCAGGCTGTCCACATGTGTAGGCGTGTTAAGTCCCTGTATATTATTAACTGGAATCCAAGGGAGCAGGTCGATAAAGCCCCTGCCCACCAGTGTCCCCCTGAAGTCCTACACACCATCTCCCAGCTTCGCCTTCCTATAGTCATCTATGGTAATCACTGGAATCACATCACAGCACATCCTTAATCATGCTGGGGGCGGTTCTGGGAAGCCAAGTACGCAGTCAGTGAACCGCTGACCTCCGAAGACTACTAACTTCTTTCATCTTAGAAAAGCAGTTTGTACTTTTTCTCCCCTAAAAGTCTCATTTAGAACACATCGCTCACGTCACCGCATCACTCAAATGGGTTTCAAAGAAGCGGGTGCTGATATGAATGTTGATCATAGAAGGGCAACTTTAAAGCTAAAATAAATCCTGTTTTTATAGCTTTTATATTGTAGAGAAGGTGGAGAACTCAGCTCTACACTGTTCCTGTTTGCATTGGAGGTACAACTAAGACATTTAAGTGCATAAATACTTTAACTCAAGTACTGGACTTAAGCAATATTTAAGTACTTGTACTTAAGTATTTCTACTCTCTGCAAAATTTTCACTATCTTTCATTAGAAATATTGTAGATCTTCTGTCAACATTTATTTGACAGCTTGGATTACAAGTTTCTTTTCAAATGAAGATTTTACATTAATAAAACATATGATTATGAACTAACAGTGGTTACAAATCTCTCTGGCCTGTGAGAAAAAAGTGTCTAGTTGAGACTACTCTTATTTTTAGATGAGCAGGCAGATATTTTACAAAAAAGCGTTAGGTTAGATTTCCCCACTGAACTTCTTAGAGAGTTTCATTTAAATGACCGTTGGAGACCAAAAGAGACAGATTGATGCATTGAAATGAAGACATAGACATTTCTGCACCAATCCACAGCTGTCAAAAGTTCATCTTCAAAATACCTGGTAAAGGAACAAAACCAGAAAAAGTCACAGGGAGCCAAGCCTGCAGAGTAAGGGGAGTGGGGAGTGATTACTCTGTTGTTGGGTGCAGTAAACCTGGGTGATCTGGGTGGATTTTGAGCTGGCATGTTTTCAAGATGAAGAGCCCTGACGCTAGCATGCCAAAGTTTGGGTTGGTTTGGTAACAGCTGTGCTCGCTGTTAACAGTCTAATCCTGAGGGAAGAATTTACAGTGAACAACCCCACGAATGTTTAAGTAAACCACCAGCTTACTCTCGGTTACTCTCGGTTACGCTCGTAGCCTGATGCAATGCCTCTGGTCTTGGAGGCTGCAGGCTTCTCAACCACAAGCTGCTGTCTGATCTTTGGGTCGTAGCCATCAACACAGAGGATGAAGAATGGATCATCTCAGGCCTGTTGGAAGAGATTCTCGCAGACCACACCACAGCGCTGCCTCTGCTCTGGAGTACACGCCGGTGTTCACAAAATAAATGTTTGTAATTCAGGTGCTGCTGATGATGATTAAGTAATGTAACTTTGAATAATTACTCATGAAAGTTGTAGCTTGCACCGCCTACATACACATTACTGTGCAGCACTCTGTTTATGCAAAACAGCAACAGTCTAGGAATTTATTGATTGCATCTCATGCAAATGAAAAATTTTGGTGCATCAAGCTGCATCTATAAACATTTTCATTATTGCCTCTGAATCAGAGCTATATTGATTGTAAGATGCCTCAGGACTCCCACCCCCAAATATCTCACTAAAACAGCAAAGCATAAGTACATAATAATATTTTTATAAATAAAACCAAATTTGTGTGACAGCAACCTTTCATACCCATTAATTATAGTATCACAAATAAAGTTTAAGCTAGCAACAGCAGCAAAATACAGCTTATGCATAATAATAATACTCCCTATCAATGTCATATACAGTTTAATAATACGTTGTATCAGTCACACTACTTTCCCTCTCTATTAAAGTACATTTAGCTGATCATACTTCGGTTATTATGCAGTTCAGTCTGTTCTTCTTCCACTGCTGTCTGTTCATTATTGTTGGTGCACCTGCAGCCATATTGACAAGTGGAAGCTTGTCCTTCCCGTGAGAAAAACATCTGTGCTGATGTAGAGATCCTGTTAAGCTTCGGTGAGCCTGGTGATGTGTCGTCACTCAAACTCCTCTCCCACAAGCCCATGAGCCTGAAATCTTTGAGAACTCATTGTCTGATTCTCTCATTAAAAAAAAAAGGAAAAGAAAAGAAAATTCGAGTCTGGTTTTCAATATAGACAGAAAAAGTGATGATTAAATATTGTACCGTCTCACTTATCTGCTGCATGTGGACAATACAAGCATGAAAGTGTAAGCACTCTAATTTTCATAGGAAAATGTGAAATGAAGGTGGTTGTAACCAATAACAGCTCCAAGATCCTGGTGTATGAAAAATAGAGAGATAGGAGATAATGAAAGATTAATGAGTAAATCTCTGCCCATGAATATTTGAGGAGGGGAAGTCTGTTTAATACATGATCATCCTGTGAAAGGCTTCCTGTACATACCACCGCCTCATTCGCTGATTCAGAGAGGATGCTTATTAGATTTTCAGGCGGATGGCATTTTCATTGCCCTACTCTCCAATGAGCCTCTTTCATAAATCATTTTATATCACTTTATATTTGGATTTTATTCCTGGACGTGATATATTCAAACGAGGGGAAAAAAAAAACTGTCCAGTCTTTAGAGAAACAGAGGATGATGAATGATGTTTCCTGGTGGTATTTCATGGCTTTCCTGCTCAGACTGACATCACAGACAAACAAATCGTTAATAAAAATATGACGTAGTCATATATGTTATTCACAATGTGATGACAATGGTTCAATTGCAATTACAAAGCTTCCACTTCAACATCCCTTTCTCTTCCTTTGTGAGCTACACATACATGGAAACATCATTAGACCATTTGCATTTTGAATTACCGTCACACCATGGATCCCTGACTTTTAAGGGCTACACTTGACATAGCATAGCTCTGCAGCTCATAGCTCTAACGACTTTTGTGACTGACACACGAAGAGGGATCAATGGATTAGTTTCCTTGAGATGGGCGCTCTCCGGGTCCGTGGACGTGCCCGCACATGCTAAGAGTGGGATTACGGAGAGACAGACAGGAGCTCTCTGGTCCGACGGGCGCCTGTCGGACCCATCTCTCGGCTCAAGATGGTGACAAATGAAGAACGTTGCCAGCAGAGTGCACTCACATCTCCAACTCAATCACACTGAGTCAACACAGGAACTCACACTGTCAATCAGGCTCACCAATTTATGCAAACACGCACAAATCGGCAAACATCAGTGTACACAGTCAGCCGCACGATAACTCGCCTACTTTTACAACAGGGTTCCAAACATGTTTTCATTCCTGGAGCATTACCTCTGTTGTGTGTGTGTGTCTGTGTGTGTTTGCCTACGTGTTTAAGTGTGTGTGCGTAATCAATCTGGCTTTGCTGTATTCCTGTTATAACTTCACACTGACAAAAAAATGCTCTTTGATGGAGGATCAGCCGTTCTCCATTCAGCCACAATCTCGATCAAATCTGTGTGGCGCACAGACTTTGAGAGATGTGATGTATGAGGGACATACGTTTTTCATTTTTCCATCACATCAGCTGCCATGTCAGTCTGTTAAGATTATGTAATTACCCAATAATATACGAAGACATATTGTATCCAAGCTGGTGTTTAGATTTGTTTCTGACAAAGCCTTAGGAGGGTGTTTCACCATGAATGATATTTATAGTACAGAGGGGAGCTGCGTTTTTTCCTTTCTGCTTGTGCGAGGGAAACCCAAAGCTATGAGGATGATGAATGGATTTAATGAAGGTACTGCATTTATGCAACACCACAGGGAAAATCCGTAACATTAAACAAAATTCGATCTTCCGCATACATGTAAACAGAGGATTCAGCGCGCACACACACACACACACACATGCATGATTTTAGGTGCAATAAATACCCACGCACATACGTAAGCACCCATTTACCCTTCCAAATCTTAGCGCCCCCACAGAAAAGCCCCACCGCACACTTGTACATGCTTGTGTGTGATTCCTGTGTTCAGCGTGGTGATCACAGCAGCTGGAAAAGCACAGGTGACAGCAGATGTAAACGTTGCAGAGTCTTTACCCCTTCTTTTCTTGTCATCAAAGTGGTGGTCGGGACTTTCGAATCCCCTGTCTCTATAGCAAAGTATGAATAATGCAGCAGTGCGGGGTTGCCTGCCTGACAGAATGACTTGATAAAACAGCTGGGGGAGACCGTGGGAGACGTCACTACAAAAAAAAAAAGAAAAGCGACTGCAGCAGCTAAATATAAGCGCTGCTAAAGTCCCTGCGGCTTTTTCTGTTCAAAGACAATGAGAAAAAGGGACAGAGAAGATGTATGGCAGGTTTGCAGTCCAGGTAACTATGGTAGGTTTTCTATGCATGTGTGTGTGTGTGTGTGTGTGTGTGTGTGTGTGTGTGTGTGTGTGTGTGTGTGTGTGTGTGTGTGTTGGCACAGTGTTTTCCACCTTCGTGCCAATGCACACACCCAGGGTGACCTGCAAGATGAATGTAGCAGTGCCAGAGGCAGGTATGGATGGTGTCCCAGTGGCACCTGATTTAGGAACAAAGACTTTCAGAATGCTTTCTATAATAGATCCAAAGATGTCATTACACCAGCCAAGAGGATGAAGATGCACCATAACAGCATGCTTAGCAACTAAAAAAGGTTGACTTATTGAACAGATGCATGCATAATTTTGCAGATAAATTGTACATGTAAAACCAACAATTAATGCAGAGTACTCAAATGCATTCTTAGACTTTTAGTCAAATACAGAGTGATTTGTTTTCAGTTATAGGCTGCATCAGTCTTTTGGCATCTAATCATTCAGAAATTCATTCAAATAACAAGAGAAGCTTCTCTTTTCATCTAAAAACAACCATGAATAAAATGGGTGAGTGTCTGCCTTAAAAAATAAAAAAAAATCCTAAAAATAGATATCTTTGTAATTCCTCTGGCCCTCTTTCCTTTTTTCTAATCTCTTTCCAAAAAAGATTCATTTATGTGCTACTTCAAGCACCTACAACCTTGTAACCAAGGTTTCTCCTTGATCTACTGCAGCTTGGACTGAAGCTCATTTTAATGTTGCTTTGACAAAAGTGACAAGTGATTCTGTCAACATTATTCAATCTCAGCTCTTCTGCTTCATATTTGACATGCATCAAGTCCCTTTGGCTGAATTAAAGCTGCATATTTTCATGAGTGTCGAACCTCCAAGTAATAATGCTTTAAATATAATTCCTCAGAGAATAACTGAACGGATCATTTGCATTTAATCTTTTCATAATTACAGGTATTATTCTGGATGTGGGGAAACTTAGTATTGCATTTCAGCTTCATTATTATTCATTAGTTAAGCACAACAACTTGAGTCAAACTCAACAGGTTTGGTTTAATTACGCCGTATACAATTCACTACTATGTCCAACACAAGCCCCTAATGAAAGAACCAAAGCTTCGTGTATTAAAAAAACATCTGTCTAAGCTCAACGTAAGGTTTTCATCATCCTCAGCTTCAGGTATAATGATGTTACTCTTGCCAAACACACTTGCCCTGACACACACCTTTGTCAGACTTAGTGCTTCAGGGCTTGATGGCACAACTTGGTGCTAATCTCACTTTTTTTCAGAGGCAAGCTGGTGAAAGAGGTGAGAGATACTCTCGAAACGCCAGGAGCAAATTGTACTCACTTAAGTGTGACTCCTTTTCAATGGCGTCATTGTGACAGTCTATTAGTCATTCTGTTACCAGCAACAGAGACTGTGAGGAGCTTTGGACGAGTACATTGACATTACAGCTGATAACACCTGACCTGCAGCTTTGTCGGGGCTGACGTTTCTACAGAACTGACAAGTGCGTGTGTGCAGTTTACACAGGTTTTAACCTCTCATTGAAATTAGCGGTTGAACACAGTTAGAAATCCACGGTGCAGTAAAGTGAAACTCAACCATCTGGAATGATTAAAGCAAAGCGTGCAGGCAGCATGTCACTGTCAGTTTTAATTAGGCAATCAGCATCATAATCATATGATCACAAGTCATTTATTAAACTGATCGTACTAAAATCGCCTTATCTCCATTTTTGCTTCAGTTTCTCCTGAGTAAAAATGCATCTGAGTACCGGGTACACACTGTTTTCTTTTTTCTTTCAAAAAACAATTACCGTACACTCAAGTCACTCAAGGTTCCTCTTGTGTTGGAGAGGACCTTCTCCCAAGAGGTAGTTAAAAATGTCCGTGAAAACGGGGCTCTAAGTATTCTGAATGTTCCCAGTTCAAGCAGGAGAAGCAAATCCACTGTTGTATCACCCACTTGTTTGTAGAGTTTTGTTGTGAAGCCTCTAAGTGCAACAAATTTCTTGATATCATGCTTACAATTAGTTATAGCAGAGAGCTCATAAAAAAAGTCACATTTCAG
Source organism: Acanthurus leucopareius (assembly GCA_029814765.1). Lineage (NCBI taxonomy): Eukaryota > Metazoa > Chordata > Actinopteri > Acanthuriformes > Acanthuridae > Acanthurus > Acanthurus leucopareius. The sequence continues at coordinate 6,469,987 of JAQMCX010000009.1, read as the reverse complement.
ATTAAAACATTTGTAATGCGTGAGACGAATGTGCTCTGAGATGCAAAGGCTAAGTTTCAAAAATCCACATTTCATTTGTCTGCCTCGGCTGAAATACCTTCAGCTAACTCTAATTGGAGTCTCTGAGAACTCGACAAAATGGATGCGAATGAAAATGTCCCTCCTGAGCCACCATGCTAGTATGTGCATGTACATTGTGTATGTGATATGTCAGAGTTTTATCATTCCATACATAAATTAAACGTAACAGATCTGAATCCCATTTTAAATCTGTTTTAAAGCTGTGTTGCTTGCTTGGCATGCATTAAGTCCTGTGTCTAAATGTAAGTTGGATGTTTTCTTGTTTTTCTGTTTTAAATTTGGTCCTTGTCACAGTTCCTACTGACGATCAGAAGCATCATTGTCAGATCTGTGGGATTTAGCTGGATGGTTCTTGAAAGTTAAAGGGCACATTGCAACTCAACACTCGTAGCTAAATTGGGCCTCACCACACAAAGGTGACCCATACTGCACTCTTATTCCATTCTTATTACTTATTCAGAGATATGGCTGCTTATAAATAGGTGCACATCACAGCCTGGCACCCTATTGTCACAGCAGCTACGATCAAAGGAAGAGAGCTTGTAAAGTTAAAATGGAAACTATCTTACAATTCCATTTTGATTCTTCACAGCTGTGCAACCTTGGAAAAGTACAGCAAAACTTCAAAGTTGGACATGATTTATGTCTTTTGATATAGATAGGGTGGTGATAAATCCCTTTACAGCTATTGAAAAAGCTCAGTCCTTTCAGTTTCCAATTTCTATTTTGAAAAATTCAGAGTTTTCATATCGTAAACATGCAATATTCATTTGTTGCAGCAGTTGTTTGCCACCTCTTTATGAATGTGGTCATTTATCTGTTAGAAAAGACAAGATGTAAAGGGGTTAGTCTTGCAATGTGAGCCTTGCATTTCCTTGCAGCTAAAATGTCTGTATGGGGAAATAATTAGTGTAAAAGTCAACCTCTAGATTACTTCAGGGCCCCTTGTAATCTCATGTGGCTCTAGATTAGAATTGAATTCCAATGCATGCAGGTTATGTTTATTTATCTCAGTGTATACAGTCTTAGTTATGAAGCAGGTTACTCAGAGGTATAATAACCATATAACTATGGCCATGATGTACAGTATAATAACCCTGTGCAACTGAGTATCACTCTGAGGCTGAGAGAAAATAAAGCTGGCCAAAAAATGGCTACACAATGGCTATGAGTAATCCCTGAACAACAGCAGAATTTACGTTTGGGACACATTCCCGGTAGAGAAAGAAGTCCAATTTCAGTGATACATTCAGGAGTTAAGACCTGTCTGATGCCGAATCACTTCTCAGTGGTTTATAATACTATAACACTCTGGAAAGTCATTTCAGCAGCAAACGTTTCATTCTATGTCCCTACGAGTCCAACATAAACAGAAGGACCGAGCGTAAAACAAGCTGAGAGTGTGCTCTTGCACATATATGATGGGCTAACACTGTGTGTTCCCGAATGCAGGGCGCATTGCTCAGACTTCTCCTTTTCCTGATAATGTTGTTGTGAACAGATGCAGATTTTACAAACAGCATGGAGCTCCTCTAATAAATGCAAACCAAAGCTGAGCTTTGTTAATTTGTTCTGATGCTCTTCATTGAAAAACTTCATGAGTGCATGGCTCCATCTGCTTTTGGTTTTAGCAGAACCATAGGCTTGAATTTACTTTGTGTATTAAAAGTCAGTTGTTTTTTAACAGACAAACCTTGATGACATTGTGTGCGGCAAAAAATGGCTGCTAAAAAAAAATCTCTTTTTAGTGTGATAACATGTATTGACAAACTACTATAGCCTGTTGAGAGATATTGCTGAAGCGTACTACCAGGAAAGCCAACAAGAAAAGGGTAATGTAGTGTGATAAAGTACATAAGTGGAATATTGTTTTCTGTTTGTTTTCATGCTGGGCCTGGGACCTGCCCCAGCCAGGGATCATTGTAAACATGTTTGGCTGCAAAATCTTTTCTGCTTCCTCCATGAAAAATTTTGCAAAAGCAGCAAACTGCGATCCCTGAGTCATTTTTTCTTACATATTAATTCAATATTTGTATATTCATATTTTATAACATCTTGATCTCGGATGCGGTAAAGAGGCCCTCAAGTTAAATCTGTTCCAGTTCATCTGGCTTGCTCACTTTGCTGAGTGTGTGCGTGCAGTAAAGAGATAACTGAGGAGAAAGAGAGGAAAAATACAAAAGACAATCATGAATCCAGCTGTCATATGAGCTGGCTAATGTGTGCTGTTCTCCTCCTAACATCCATACATGATGATTCCCATGTTAGCTCTCACCTACAGGCAATCCCTGAACTCTCTCTGCATTTCCACAACCATCTCTCAGTCTAATGTGCAATGTTCGTTTTATTGCAACCTCTCAATTATTCAGTACCGCCAGCTGAATCCATATGTGCATGTATGTGCGCATCTTTGTTCCTGTGTGTATATACCTTGTGTCTATGTGTGTCTGAGCAGATGCAATATGTATGTGTGTGTCTGTGTGTGCACGTGTGTGTGTGTGTGTGTGTGTATGTATGTATGTATGTATGAGTGAGTGGTGGACAAGGAATAAAAGAGACATTGAAAAATTGAATGGTGAGGGTACACCTGGGTTGTATTTTCATTCTTGGCTGTGCATTCAAAGAAAAATATTCATTCCACTCTTGGATTTATTTTTCCCCATGTATGAGAAACAGACCCTGGGCCTCATCTGGCCCCTGTGAGCTGAAACACACCGCTATAAAAGCATGCCTTCTATTAAAGCACTCTTCTTTTCACATGGATCATGTATTTTCCTCAGGATTTCAAACAACTGAGGTGGGAATAAAAAAATCCCCACAGCACACTGTGCTGGCAGCAGCTTAAAGGTTAGAGAGAAAAGTAATCTGAGCAGGTTGCCAGTTTGAATTCCTGAACCTGTTTGTAAAGTCTTAGTAGAAAAAGTGAAAGGAAATGTTTTTTATTCTTCTGAATTCCCTTTTGCTCTTGAGTAAGTTGGTTATTGTTTAGAGGAGCTGCCTCTACATAATTTTGCCTGACGGTCATTAGCAGAGATGGAGTAAGTATTCAACATCTTTCCTTAAAGATCTCTCTAAATAACTCTCCAGACATGTTTTTATAGTATGTACTTTGCTATGATTAATATTTTGATTGTGTTGTTTTCCACTTGGTTATCCAGTAAAATGGCAGTGCACATCAAAAATGGCTAACATTAACATAGAGAAAACAATGGACAGATCCAACCATTCTCATCGCAGGACGCATAATGCCCTGTAGGGGGCCCTCATGCAGATAACAGTGCGTATGGAGATGTAAGTCAGATCTGAGAAGACAAATTGACTGCTTCAGCGCCATGGACAGCGCCATATATTAAAGATTAAATTAAGCAACCTGCTGTCATTGCAGACAATGTTATGAATCACTGAGGAAAACTGTTTTACACTAATGTTGTTGCTACATTTATAATGTGATCATGTACTTAGTAGTAGATAAGCCAAAACAAACAATAACAGCTGGCTTATTTAACAGTTTCTGGATTAAAATTCAAGACAGTGTCCTCCCTGGCACATATTCAATCATGCTCTGCTAGTGATTCTCTTTTGATATGTTGTCTAAACAAATAAGAGTAAAAACACCAAATATATCAAATTACATGTGCTGACAGAATATTTCATCACCATCTCCTGCCTCTAAAAGCATCAAATCACTGCAATGAAATGAGACGTTTGTAAGCACATTGATTCTTTGTCAAAATTCCCATTTGCCTCAGTATAATCTCAGACCTGCTATGTTTATGAAACCGATACAAGATTACTTCAGACAGAGACATGGACATAAACATGGGCATACATGCTTGTACTTCGCCTTCAAATGCAGAACGTGCAGCTGATCCAACAGGGCAGACATCTGGCCCCTATGCTGAATGCACAGCCTTATTCATATATTTTCAGCAAATGCTTCATCAATTATTTAGCCACGCAGCTATTTATGGGCCAAATGCTCCGTCTTCAAATATGCATGACATGTCTATATAGGAACTGACGTCTTCTTGCCTTCGTTTGACTGGCAGACTTATGTAAAAGCAGGCCACAATGGGTAAGAAAACACAAATAGTACAAGACAAGAGTGAGGTCTGTGTGTCACGGTCTTGGTTTATTTCTGGATTAAGTGTCTTAGCTTGCGTGACCCACACAGCACACTGAGTGCAGATGGAGTTAATGGAGACTAAGTCCATAATGTTCTAAAAAGTTTGATTGCACGAAGAACCTGAACTGAAGCGGCTGGGTGACACAGACGCATTATATTTGGAGGTTTAGCACGAAGTGGGAGGATTAGCTGAGGAGATTTTCATATATTCAAGAATGTTATTATTTTAATGCAGTGGCAATTTAATCAAAGGCTAGAGGAGTCCAGTACCTTGTGAAACATTGTCATATTATCTATTTTTCTCCACAGAAAATGAGATGAGGAACATTATATTAACTTGAAATCATCACTTTCTTGTTAATTCATTAAGTGGTTTTCAGTGTCATCCTTACTGTCATCTACTCCTATGGTTATAATCCATCAATTTAAAATCTGATCATATTTTAATCTCTATTCCATTTTGCCAAGACTCAAAATTGATTCCTCTCACTTCTGAAAGCTTTCATATTTTTGCAGATGCTGGTTGCTGTTGATTTGAGTAAATGATTTTTGCCCTGAAAGTGTTCTCTCTGTGGTGCTGTGCTTTTGCCTCATTGGTTTTCTTTTTTTTTTAGTTAGTGAGTTACTGAATTACTTTCCTATCATGGAACTTTGATAGGAGGAAACTACGTTTTAAATTTTAATCATTCTAATGTTGTAAAGAACAAATGCAGGGCATAAAAGCAGCCCAGGAAGTCGTTTTCCATGAAGAATAGCCTGTCTGTGTTCTTATTTTCTCAAAGAGTGAGAGAGAGAGGCTTGTCATGCTATTTCTTAGTTTTCCAGTCTTTTACAAAGAACATTTCCCCAGTGACTATTTTTCTTAGTAGTACTTTTCTTCGAAACAGAAAAAAATATCGACCTCAAAAGACGTTATGCAGATTAAACTTGGATCAGCAGCAAATGATTGGTAAAAACAAAACATATGGCAAGAAAGCATGGAAAAGGAAAAGAGATCAATTCGCGTTTTAATACAAAAACTCCAAATAACTCTAAACTTACTGTGGTCTACCTTCAGTTGACCACAGTTTTCACAGTAGTAGGTCACAGTGGTTTGGTAAGTGATCTATTGCACATTTGGTGCAAAAACAGCACGGCAATGACCCCTTACTACCACTCATGACGCTAAAATCCATTTAACATCTCCCAGATTTCCACTAAACTGGAAAGCTTTTCTCACCTCCTCAGTAATAATCACTTCTTGCAGTGTGAGATAACTCACACCCACTTAAAACGTGTATTTTTCCAAGTGATATGTCGCATATGGGGCACTCAGTCCAAGCATAGTAATTGAGCATGTTTTTTTATACATAGACTCCTTGACAGACACCTGATGATGTTAGTTTTTAAGTTTAAAATTTTCTGAGAGAAAAAAAGATCAAAATATTTTTGACAAGAGAAAAAATGAACAGTTTATGTTTTATAATAATTATTATAATAATAACGACCTTTCATGTGACTTGTTAGGCTTTGCTGTCGCAGTACTAGCCGGGGTTATTAAGCAGTCATACATCATCGCGCTAATGAGAAAATATTCCAAAGAGACAGTCAGAGGAAGTAATGACTTCCAGTTCCTGTTTTGCTGCATCAGTAAACATGACCTGCAAGCTGCATCACAAGGACAGGAACGGCCAGCCTCATGACTCTGAGTAGGTGTTTGGGATGCTGAGGGCTTGTGAGTCACCAACATGTCCATCTGAAATGCCTGACCAGGTTTCTCCACTCCCCATCCAGAGGCTCCATCTGTGGGCCCCGTGGGCCAGCTGCTGGCCTCTCTCACGCTACTTTGGTCCAAGCTGCTCAGGCACGATGCTCCGGTCATAATCCATCCCCTGCCGGCTCAGTCAGGCAGCCGTCTCCTCCCTCTCTCAGCTTCTACCCCTCTGCTTGTTTGCCTGACTCTCCTCCTCGTGTGGGACTGGGAACCCAGCTACAGACAGACATCAGTTAACTCCACAGCAAGCCCACGCAAACCCAGCCCCTGCAGCGCAAACATTTGGAGGACAACACGCACCTGTCTAACTCTGTGCACCTCAGAGCTGAAACGAGAAAGAGCACAGTCTGTGCTGAAAACATGGGCTTCCGCCACAAGCTGGTAGATGGGAAATGAAGGAAGCTTTCTGAGCTTTGTGCCTATCACGATACAATGTGAACATACTGCGGCATTGCATAAGGTTATTTACTCATCAAAGGCTAAAAATAAGTCTGGAACAGCAACTTTACTTCCTACATGTAATTGACATTGATGAAAGAGACAAAAAAAACCACTTAATTAGAATACCAGGCTCACTTTTACAACATTAAACTAAAATAAACTTTATGAGTGCAATTTGAGTTCTCAATTAACATTGTTACTGTTTTCATCGTAAGCAGTAGGAGTAAAAGCCTACTAAAATATTAGAACATCAATGAAGACACCGATGAAGCAGCAATATGCTGGATTGTATGCTGACAATCAATTCAGTTTCAAAAATTGAAAAATTCCAGGCTCATGGCTTCTTCTTCCATCAGGTGACAAAGGCTCCTTTTCAGCTGTGACAACCTGTGCTCTGCGTCTCATGTGATCTGATATACGCTCCTTTTCTTGACCTCTCCAGTAGCTATTCTGGTGTCTCATCTATCTGTCACATTCATCTCCTGTGCTATCTCCTCATGTCCTGGGCCCAGATGCTATAATCCCTGTGCACGTTTAAGACTAAACCTGTGTGAAATGTGCATATTTTACATTACAATATGATGTACAATGTTCACAATGCACATTGCAAAGTACCAATAACAGCAATAAAATACCAACTGGTTACTGAAAAATACTTTAAGACAAGTCGAGAAGTCTGGGTTTAAACTGCCATTTAAACCTGAAGGAAATTATTAGCAACCCTACTATATGCGTGCACGTTGCTAACAAAGCTGTATGTCCATGTCTGACTCAGTTTTTAGGAGTTAGTCATTGTTGATACAGGAGTATTTGCACTAGCATAAAAACTTATTTTTTACTGACACAAGTATCAATAATGTCGATGGAAAGAATGGCAATGAAAACTGTTAATTAAAATTGTAACAGATTGTGTTGTGAAAGCACCAGAATTGCTGTTAATTATATCTCAATCATCATTACTGGACATCAGAGGATCAATCAAGGATGATTAATATATTGAGCTAATTTTAACATTGACTTTAAATTTTGCAATATAGGAGCAAATTAAAGCAAATAAATAACTTTAAAATAAGTCAGAAATGCTCCAGTAGGTTAATAAGATAAGTAAACAACCTAAACAAGCTTTTTTATTATAAGGGTGCATCCTAGATCACATCCACCACCTCATTTAACCCACAGCTGTCTCTGAAACTGTGTGTACTCATTTTATAGATACCAGTTTTTGTGTAAGAGCAGAAGTGTACCTGGTTTTTATGTATTCATTCAGCTGTACAATAAGCATATGATCTGCTATTCATATGCAGGGTGTATCTTGAGGTTCAAAATTCACTGAGTTATAACTAGCTAGCTAAAGGCTCCCCTCCTTTATCTAACTGAGTTTGCAGATGAGCCAGTCAGCGGCACTCGCTGTCTCATCTGCTGCTACAGCAACAGGAGATAACTCTCCCTCCACCTCCTCCAGCCTCGCCTGTGCCTTGTTGCCTTCATCCTTTCGCTTTCTGAAAAGGGTTCTTACATCCAAGGCCTTCATCTTTCTCCTCTCCTCTCCTCTCCTCTCCTCTCCTCTCCTCTCCTCTCCTCTCCTCTCCTCTCCTCTCTCCTTCTCTCTCTCTCTCTCTCTCTCTCAAGTTGTGTTTTTTTTTCCCCTTTAGATCTGGGGTCATTCATAAAACAATTGGGGCTGTAGCCTCGGACGCTCAGGCCTGACGGTGCCACTGCTGGGGCCGGAGTCGAATGAGGCGGATTACGGAGCCACTATGAATCATCAGACCTGACGGGGACACTGCATTTCATCTGCATAATGTTTCCTTTCGCTTGGGACCTCCCGCCTGTTGACAGTCACGACTTATCACTCATACCATATTTACATTTTATTTCACTTTGTAATTCAGTCTCAAGCCACCTCCCTGAATTAGTTTTCAAATATACGAAAAAAAAAGCTGATTGCTTGCTTCTTTTGAATTAAACAGAAAACACTTGATTCCTTCCTAACCAGAGTATCTTTGCTGCAGCAGAAATTAAAGGTCCTGCTTTACACCCCTGTGCTTGTTTGGCCGATTGATTTTGAATGGATGCGAAAGAGCAGAGGTTCACTCTGGCAAAGTAAGCAGGGCCTGATCCTAAATCAATACAAAAATGATATCAGAGGGTGCCTAGTGATTTCTGGGCTTGCTCGTGGCTGTGGTCATATCCCACAAGTGGGAATTTAAATTCCATTTCATGTTCTTATCTTTTAATGGGTTAACTCCCAATTGATGGTGATCTTTTTGGGGGGGAAAGGAGGCGAATGGTTTGCCCTGTTTTAGATGTTTTAATAATTCATCAGTGACACGTCCCCAGGAAATGAGTCTTTTTTAATATATTCCTAATGGCCCACTTAAAGGTTATGTCTATCAGATCGCTCTAGCTGGAGACACTCTGGCATTTTAATCAGCAGAGGAGATGGTAGGCTGTGGATTTTCTTCTAAATGAATTCCCATTTTCTATTGATTACATGGCAAATTTGCTTCTTTCTTCGGCGTCACTGTGCAGAGATGTTTTAAGTGAGGATGAATCACAGCAACAAGTGTTACAAGCAGTAACACTCGTGAATGTGGCTCAACATCACGTTGTGCTCGTATCTGTACACAAATCACAGACCCCAAACCTGTCTTCTAGAATTACAAACTCACTGTAACAAGGAACTGGTATAATGAATGGATCTGCCAAGTGACAGAATGCTAATGAACCAATCTGCAACATGCAGACTGCAATTGCATTTTTTTCCCTATGAAAATCTAATTTTTGCAAAACAATATCCACTGGTAGCAGCTAAAAGATGAGATATTTTTTTGTGGTTGTGTGCAGTCAAAGCACTTGGTAGAGGTCAGGCAAAGAGACATCAAAAGACATGATGTGTTTATTAACATCTTTGTTTCAGCCCTTCCCTAACCTGAACACAACTATGAATGGGATCCATGAACATACATGAACACTGGTGTCTGGTGTCATGGTTTATTTACTGGTGAACAGAATCCACGCAGAAATTAAGGCTCCTTAAAATTTACAGAAAAATCTAATGTGCGGTTTTAAAAAAAACTTTTTAAGAGACACATCCTTTCAGTCTCTTTCTCTCTCTCACACACACACACACACACACACACACTTTCCCTTACTCCCACTATCAGCAAGCTCACACACGCACATCTCTTGGCATTTCCACTGTTCATCATTACTGTTCAGGAGGAAGTCTCCATATTTTTTTGCAGGTAATGAAGGTGCTTATTATTTCGATGACTTTAGACACCATCATGATCGTCATCGCCGTCCACATTGTGTTATTTAAACTTCCAAAATTTAAAACTTTTCGCCATCTCATTACAGTAGTTGAGTTTGTAAACTGCTCTGCGAGTCTGCAGGTGGTTGTTCTGATGTAGAGACCAAAGTCAATAGGGCACATGAATTTGTAATGTCCTCAGCACCCTGAGGACTGTGATAATGTCAGTCGTTTGATGCCAGGGTTATGGGGAGATGAATCAAGGAGTGGTGATGGTGATGAAAAATACATAAGAGGCTTGTAAAGGATGACCTCTGTGAAAAGGGGCACAAAAAAGCCCTGGTTTCTGCATCTTGGGGATATAGTGTTTGACAGCTTAGAGATGCTGCTGAGGCCGTGTGAACACTTAATTTGCATCATTCTTGTTTGTAAAGATAGCACAGGTGTAAATTATGCTTGAGTGTTAGCATCTGGTAATCTGGTTATTCTGGGGTCACTTGCCACATGCTGTAAGAGGAAAGACAATTCATGCACTTTTATATTAAGGAGGGAACCTTTTTGTAGGTCAAAGTACAAGGTGGAGAGAAATCCCAGCCACACAGCAGTGAGTAAGACCCAGGGACAAATGAGGGCTTGGGTGTTATTCAGCTTTTACACCATCTGGTTTCACCAGACGGGTTAAGGCATATGAAGAGATAAGAGGATGACCCTGTATTTGAATTGTTAATTGTTGCTAGCCTGCTCTTTCAACCTGGTGCTGATGACACAGCTTCAATGATAAAGTGCACTCCTCTATGGCAGATCAGCTAGTCAGTCTTAGAGTTCAATTTAAAAAAGAAAAAAAGAAAAGAAAGAAAAAAGTGGTTTAAGAAAAACATAAAAAAAGCAGTTTGTTGGAAAAAATTTCACAAGAGTGGAGTGACACATCAGCAGAGGATCCAAATATAAAAAAAAAAAAAAAAATGGCTGAGGTGACATTTAATCTAAAAGAGTTACAGCAACTGCACACTGAAAGGTCATGTGTACTACAACTTCCTTCCCCATGAGCTTCACTGACACGGACAAAGCACCTTTTCTGAGAAGCTCGTCACCTCACATAGTAACAAATCAATGGATGTCTGCCGTTTTCTAGTGCTGAGCTGCTTCCATCTCTCTGCTGTCACATATTGAAATATTAATACACGCATCAGACCTCCGCCTTGTGCAACCAAGCTGACAGAACATATGCTATGGAGAAAACATAAGAATCTAATCAGTAAGTTCAAATTATTTCTATTTTGCCTTGGTATCTTACAAAGGCTACCAAAAAGGCAAACACCAAGAGTCTGAGAATTAATTAGTTGGCAGAATGGCTATATTTTTGCTGATTTTTTATTATTTTTGCTATATTAAAATCACATATAGAGTAACTTGCATTGACGGATTTAAAAACTTTGTTAGTTTGGTGCAGGTACCATCTTCAGTGCAGAGCTAGTCAGGAGAATTTCTGTCTAATTAGGCTGGTTGTTGTTTTCATTGTCAACTGCTTCCTCAGTTGAAAAAAAAGGAGCAAGTAAGAAGGTGGGATTAAGAGAGGGGTAATCATCTTGCCATCATCACACCAGAAAACTGGCTACAGGCAAAGGGCACCGAAAATGGCAACAAGCCTGGATAAGATTTTTATAGTTATGTGAAATGTGTTTTTCAAATTACAGAAATACAGAGCCTTAAATTAGCATTTGTCTTAGACTGATATGACAGACATTAATTTGGAGCTCCACAGTATAAGCTTTTTTGCGGGTCAGGCGTAAAGGGGAATCTAATAAACTGCAAGTTTTAACAAGTTTTAGTTGGAGCCGAAGATTAAATATTTGGAAAAGATAAAAAAAAGTCTGGATGTGGAGTTAGAAAGAAGTGCGCTCACGTGACCTCTGAATCTTAGTCTTTATCTCTGAGAGACCAGAGGCTCTGGACTACATTAGCTGCTATTAGCATAACACATCAGTGGAACTGTCATCAGTTAAGTTTTGTGCATTGCATTGTGGGTAAGGTGTCCAATACTACTTTTACTTGCTCTCTGGCTTCTTCTTTCGTGCTTTTATGACACATTACCGCTACCAACTGTCCATCAAAGAAATAACATAAAACGCCTGCAGAGGTGGAACTGAATCTGTATCTTCAATGTACATGTGCATCCTACTGCATGTTCACAAAGCTTTATAAAAACAGCGGAAAGAAACACTTTTGAAATGGCATTGCTCTCCAGAGCTCCTAGTGGGTAAAATAAGCTCCATACCAAAAGACTGAACAGCTGAAATAAACAATGCCAGACTGAATAAATAACGAAGTGGAAACAAAATGATAATCCAATCTGATTTCTAGGCTGATGTCCTAATGGTTTGCTTATCAAGACATACATTTTGGAAAATAACAAAGAAACTAATGAATAGAAGCAAAAAGAAAAAAACCTCATGAAAACGAGTAAACACTTGTTGAGTCATTCGCATTGATAGCGAACCTGTGAAACCATTGTTCCATGGCCCGTTTGTTGTTCAGAGCAGTAAAACATCTCACATATGCTGCTATTAAAATGGAAATGAGTTCTTGTCCTCATGCCTGTAAACTGACTGCCATTATTTTAGCACCCTGGCTCATGAAATGGTCATAAAATGTGCAACTATTAAAATCTCCATCAGCTCCAAAGTCATAACATTGGCTTCGGTATGCGTTCTATGACACCTTTATATCTTTTAATCACTTTCAGCTATTGTTATTAGGATGTGAACAGAGGGGCAATTAAGTGGAGTCAGAGGAGGAAACACCCAACTGCTTTGCAAAATTGATGAAGGGCACCCTAAAAACAAATAATGACACACAGCGCTCTCTCACCACTGTTTCTCTTGGTAAATTTTGGCAAATTGCCCGCAGGCAATCCAAGTGTATACTCTTTGACACAGAGTTAACCTATTTTGAGAAGGAGGCAATATTGAAGCATAAGGGGGGAGGGGAGAGGGTATACCAACAGACAAACCCAATAGACAATTTTGTGAGTGTACAGTGAGACAGCGAGAGAGATCTGTCTTCATTTAAAGGTTGTCTCGAGCAGTGATTGTGTCTGGGAGGGCCGACCTGAACTCATGCTGGATAAAGGTTATGGTGGCTGGTTCCCTCCTGGGACGAGCTGTTAAAAGGAAAGTCTTGTTGGAGGTCTCAGAGCCAGTGGGATCATGACTGTGGGCTGTGAGTTCCCCTTAACCGTGTTGGTGACATGATGAAGGGCTTTTCCCATTTCCCATCTGCCAACAGCCTCTGTTTTTATTGCCCAGGAGGGTGAGATTAGAGCAGGTACTTTAACAGGAAGTTCACACACAACTATCACAACAATCTGTTATTCTAACTCTTTTTTACATACACTTATACACATTTTCCTCTTTCCTTTTCTCCTCATTTTTATCAATAGATTCTTTTTTCCCCCCTGATCTCTCTGATGGTTGTATTGACAAGTGAACATTGATGACAATTACGCTTTTTTTCCCTTTATGCTTGCATATTTCTGTGAGTTTGAATATATTGTGTGGATTCCCTTTTATGATTAATTTCTTATATCTGCACTTGCACTATTGACTGTTAACCGCAAGCAAAATTGCCCATCAGGGACATTAAAATTTATTCCACTGTCTATAAATGTAAATGTAATATATAAATTAAACTTAAATTGGGAAGTAAGGAATAGATATTTTTATGTATTTTTCTAAGTGTGAGTTCTTAACGTATAATTTATCCATTAATCATAAATAGATCTTTATCTGCTTCCTAGCTCTTTAGACTGTTTCCTCAGCCTCTCTCATGATGTAATTTTACATTTAAAAATGTGTTAAAATGACATTTTTTCAGATTTTGTCATTAAGCTGCAATAATTATGACTGATTTAACAGATTTATCATTCATCTAATCATCACTCTCAGTTTCCAGCTTTGATCTATGTGATATATGATAGTATTAGTCAAAAAAGTATTTTTATAATCCCATAAAACAAGCTATCTGCAGACAACACTTTGGGCTCTGGGAAGTTCTGACAAGCATATTCATTATTTTTTTATAGAGTAGTAATTAATTAATCAATTGAGACAATAATTAGTGATAAAAATAATTATTAATTGTAGGCTAGTACTGTATGTAATTTTGTTAGAGCAGTTGCATGAAAAAGAAAAACTTCAACTGTGCACAGTACTGCAATAAAAGCAACAGATGGGAATACAATTTATCTCCTTTATATTATCTCTCTCATCTTTCTTATGTGAAGAGGCTGAAAGAAGCAGAAAAATAAAACTTGTTGATGGAGACGGCTTCTTTAGTCCTTGGAGAGTTCTTCTGTTGGGTGGAAGCTGCATTGAATTTCCTGTTTGTCAGCGTTATACTGTATGTTGAAGTTTTTAAATGGACTTTTCTGGAGGAAGAAACTGTCATGGGAAAGCGTTAAATATACAGCATGTGTTTAGTCTGTAACTGACCGGGTGCCTTCCAAGGTTGTACGCTGTACATCAGAGCACCCTCACGTGTAAAAAGTGTACTGGCTTGAAAATGTGAGGAATATAAGAGCTACATAGACATTCTATGGTTGCCAAGAAGCATATACTGTTTAAAGCTGTTCTTATGTGCTTTTTGCTGTTCTTTGCTCATTAGATTGTTGGATCATTCTGCCACTCATTAACATCCCTTCAGTGACTCACTTTCCTTCTTCCCTGCAATGTTTTGACACTGTGTCTACTGTGATGGTGGTTTGCTACAAGCTGAACTCACAGTGAGCTCTGCTTTGCTGTAAAGGTGTGTGATTGTGCACTGCAGAAGTGGGAGTGTGACTCATAGCTGCACCCACAGCCAACAGTCGGCCATGTTGGCACACAGGTCCCACCAAGTCCTCAGGATGGAGAAGGACATGCATCTGTCCATCCTGGAAACTATTCTTCATTTTCAAATTGTGCATGTGTAGAGTGCCATCCCCAATCTAATCCTCATAGCTCATCAGCTACACTAATCAAATGAACATGATAATTCAGCACTAATGCCAGAGTAAACATGACAAAGGGCATGTTTTCATTAGCTAATTAATGGGCATCCTCATTACTTTACTCATTTGCTAAATGAAAAAAAGAGGGTAAAACATGTGGTTTCAAATCAACAAGAGGCTAAAATTTCTATTGCCGTAAGCAAGAATAAAAGTAATTTACAGGTATGTGTGGCACCTCCAAAGATCTCATTGTGTATGTTGAGTTTTATCTGTTGTTGTCGATAAGACTAAAGATAAAACAGCATGACAGGCTACTCCTATAACGTTACCTTATTAGAAACCTGCTGTCGGATGCACCTATACAATTTATGCTACGGATGGTATATAGGAGGTAGACGGTGCTATGTACAGTCTTCTTTTGCTGTTTAGTCATTAAACCAAACTGAAGGTCACTGGCTCCAAACTCAGCATATTTGCTCTATAACAAACAGGCAAGTCTGTGGCTCCATAGCTGCCAAAAACCATGGAGACGCAAACTTCAGGGGAGTAAATGAAAGAAACAACAACATTGCACATAAATTTGATGGCTAAATATTGCTTTTATGTGTGTGTGCTGAATGCTGAGACACACACAGAAGTTTTTTTCTCAAGGATCAGTCGCAGCTTGGGTCACACAGGACAACCCGGCTCGCCTGGGAGACAGCAGTTAGACGGTATCAATATGTATCTCAGCTCTCTTGCTGGGATCAGACATGAAAAGGTCAAAGGAGTGTGCTCCATACTGATTTAGTCAGTGATGGATCGAAGAAACAGCACATCACAATGATTTTTTTAAAAATATATCTTGGAGTAGATTCATTCTACTCAATGAAAACCATACAACAGAAGATGGAGAAGGGGGGCAAAGTAACATACAGTGTAAGGTTACATGGAAACAAGTTGAAACTACACAATGACAAAGTATCAGATAGATTAGATGGCTTACGGACAAACTGTACAAACAGAAAACTCACAGCATTGAGTTTGTACACAAGACATTTGTAGAAAAGCCACAAAGAGGCTGAACACAGAAGATACTACAGTATAATGTTCTCTAAGATCAGGCTTCAATCCACCTGCTGAATTTAAGATAAGAAATGTTTAATACAGTTATAAAATCTCTTTTTCATTCCCTACAAGACTGTGGAATTGTTTACATTCTCATATCTGTGGGTTTCTGAAAAATCCTACTCCCAATTTCAGCTAACCTTTTATCACAATTGAGTTTGGGCCTGAGGGACTTCACCAAAGCCAAGGTTTAACTTTCTTTTTCTGTTTTCTATTTTTCTGTGTTTCACAGCGGATCCAGGAGCTGAAAAGAAAAAGGTTTCTTCATCTTTTTTGCTGATTTTTTTTTTCAATCTATCCATCTCAGGTTCTAAGGACCCTGATGTTTGTCTTCCGGAAATACAAATATAAATTCTGCGTCAGTTTAAGACTCAAGAAATAATATTTTTGTGGTCCAGGAGAGAGAGAGCACCAGTGTGAGAGATGTTATTATGCTGTGCTGGTATCTGCTGTTCTGAGTTTGTCCAGTGTTTCAGAGTGAACAAAGATCTGAATCATACCTAATAATAGCAACACCATCACTGGGCTGCTAATGTATTCATTTGATTCAGGTATTCATATTAACAAAGCATTTGTCACTTTCAAATCCTTATTAGATACAGTATGTTCCGCTGAGTATTCTGTTCCAAAATTCAAAATCTAATTATGCCTTCCAATTAATCACTTCGGATTCAGGGCTTCTGATTACTTTTACATTAGGTAATCCCAAGCTCATACGGTTGCAGTGACTACAATATTTCAATCGTGGTTAATTACGCTTGTAGTCTGAGTTCTGGCCCCAATTTTGGCAGTGGTTACTCAGGGTTTTGGCTGACCTTGTCCCTGTCACTGGCACTGCATCCGAGCCAGTCCTACCTGGCACTGGTCTGTGGTCCGGAAACCAGCAGTGGCTGCAAACCACTGGAGCCAAACGATGCAGGAGACAAAAGAAGTGAGTCAGGACCTCCCAATTAGAATTAGAGGCTTATGTTTATTTACTTGAAAGTGCTTGTGTAGGGTTTTTTCTAGTGTAAAGCGAGGTGGGGAAACAAGGTGGAAATAAGGCAACTGAATGCTGTGGATACAGAATGAGAGTTAGGGGATTTTACAAAGACTTAGAGAAGTCCACTGGAAGTGATAAGAGGGTGAGAGATAAAAGAAAGCACGATGGAATACAGAACTTTGTCACTGCAGAAATTTTGACAGTTCGCAGCAGGAAAGGCACAGACTGCAGCCAATGGAAACTTAGGCATTCATCTGAAAGGCACCCTGTCTGTCTTGAACTGACACGATGGATCAGCATACATTTGTTGGATGGTGGTGCTTCATTAAAGGTTACGATTACCAATTCATTCATGCATTCTCCAGGGATTACAAAGTTACCAAAACATAAAGCAATGACCACCGTTTTCTGTTCTAGAAAAAGAAATGTGTCTCACAGGTAAAATTCCTGTGGTATAATTGGATTCAACAATGTATAGATGTGCCGGCAATGGTACGGCTTCTGTCTTCACATGTCAAGCGTTAAGAAATGAACATATCTAAAATATTCATTACAGCAGCCAGACCGTCAGAATAACTTAACAGGTTGAGATCACACAGGTCTCTTTGATGACACTCTCAAACTATTAAGTCACCTGCGTCTTCGCTATCAGAGACTTCAAAGGGAACTAAGAGACGTGGGAGTGAAACTGCAGCCGTGTACTACTCTACTTGATCTCTGGTTTAAAGTTAAGCTGATCAAAGAAAAAAAGGAGCATGTGTGTGAGCATATACAGCCAGAGATACCTATATGCTGCATTTACCGTTACTAGAAGTCCTAGTGCAGATGTTTCCATTGCATCCTGGGAAAAAAGGTAAGGACACAGTTTTACTACACCAGATATTTGTGGGATTTCATAGAAGAGCGGCTTAGAAAGGTACGGTGCACGCTGAGTGAATCCAGACCCAAACTAAACCTTTTTTCACTAACAGGCTTCAGTTTCCTGCTGGTCGCTCCGCAGTGTGTGGATGTCAAAGAGCATCTCTGCTTCCTTTCATATGTTGTGTAATTAGCCATCAGTATAGGCATGCATGGCTGGTGGCTCGGAGCTGACAAATCTGAATAAAAGATCTGTGGGGCTTTGAAATCCACACTGTTAGTAAACATCTGAGCAAATTAGCAGGATGTTAAATCTCTAATGTGTTTGCAATTATTTGTCTTTCTGTCTGTGCGAATGCGTGTGCATGTCGGTCTTCGTGTATGACTGTATTCTTTACAATGTTTGCAAAAATCCGATGTGGCTTTTTTATTTGTTTACAACTCAAAGGATCAAAAATGACATTATAGAAAATTGCTGCAAAAAATCCGTCTTTTCCCCAGTTTCTTTGTCCAGGAGTTTGCCTGCAGACGCATATTCATTCTGTTAATGCAGCCTCCGGAGCTAGAACATATACGGTCTTTACTTTACACAGCATAATGAGGCACAGACCAGTTATTTTATTGGAGGCTGCAACAAGGACCAGGACGCAAAGACTGCTAGGATATATCAATCTCTTTGCAGGTAATCCTGTCTACGCAAACACACACACAGCTACCCTCTGCCCTCTCCTCACACACATTTACACGCAGTCCCCAATAAAACTACAATGCTCAATTATGCTCACAAATACCCACATACCTCACAGCCCAGCGTGGGCCAATAAATCATGGTCTTCCCTAACAACTGGTCTTGAGGATGAGCAGAACAAGCCCACAGGGCAATTGAGGATGCGAGTGGATGAGAAAGGAAGATGGAGAGGTGGAGGCAGGACGTTCAGCCAAGCTGCGGTCACACATGCTTCCCTGCTAACAGACATTTTTCTCAATCTGGCCTGTCACACAGTGAAATGTTATAAGCAAGATTAATCTCTGGTTCAGGATGCAGGTGACTACCGTGGCATTTGTCATGTAATAGAAGGAGAAGAGAAGCTGCACTGAACAAACACACACAGGCTCATAGCAGTGGAGAGCAGGGATAGAAAAAAAAAAAAAAAACAGCCATGGTTCTGGTGGAGAGCTTAAATGATCAACAGGTAGGGTTAACGGTTCTTTATGAATTGGCAAACGCTGCAGTTCAGGTTTGATCCGCAATCAATTGAATTTTGCTGGCAGTACAACAAAAACATCCTGCGTTTAACAAAGAAATCTCCTCCCACACAGAGAAACCTCCACAGCACATTGAATGCATAGTAACTTGATAAAAAAAATACAGGTATTGAAGGTGGAATATTTTCCTAACAAGACTAAGCAGACTTTTGTGTTTTGTGCCTCATATTCCTGGAAATCTTGACAGGTAAACGATGCTCTAAAGAATATGTAACCTTGGGTATGGATGGTGGGCAAGTCTGAAGATAGCTGCAAACAATTAGGCGCCTCTCAACATGAGACAAGTTAACGCCAAAGAATAATGAGCAGGTCAGCTAAAGAGTAGCCAGCAGCCCACATCCTGATTAGCAGACAAGCCTGTGAAAGGACCACTCACACACTTAGAGAGTCATTTAGCATAATTAGATGTCCAGGGGAGAAAAGTGCTTGGTCCAAGGGTTCATCGTTTTAGATCACATCAACTTGTGAGTTTGTCATCATATTGTGGAGGAGGGAATTAGGGCAGTGAGCATTAGCGAGAGCTATTTTGAATTTTTAATGGAATATCACATCATTGCTTTCGTGGATTGTAATGTGACTGACATGGGTTGTAGAATTGGGGGCCATTACGTATTAAGTTCCTTACGGTCCTGGATCCTTAATAAAACTCTTGATAATAAACCATTAAATGTTAGACTTCACTGTCAACGACCTCGGGCTATAACTAGTGATTAATTTCATGATCAATTAATCTACCTGTTATTTTTTTAATGTACGTTTATCCTCTTGTAAAGAAACAGGCCCAATGTCACGACCTGTTCACATTACTTTAGAGTAGCAGGTTGTTTCTTTAAAGGTTAATGTTCATACTTAAAAGCACTTATACTGACCTCGTTGAAGACTCATTCAATTAGATTTTGAAAGAAAGAAAAACACTGCATATCTGGTATCTATTGGTTAAAAGGTATAACTCTCTTAAACCTCTGACTACACCCACCAGGACATCTGTGTGTGGTCTATTGTACACGTAACCACACTTAGCTATGATACAGCATTATAAAATAGTACAACCGTACTTCACCACTCTATAAGATGTGAAAACATTGTCACCACTCGTAATAAACACGTAACCGAAAATCAGCGTTTCATTTCCTTCTGTAAGGGTTAGGTTTCACGTTTCACATGCATGAGTCAGGCAGCAGTGTGCTCACACTTAACAATGTACTGACACACTGTTGAGTACTCATCTACATCACTGCAGCAAAGTGAGAAGTTTTACCACTGGAGGGAAGCAAAAACAAGACTCAGCTGGTGCTAAGTTGTTCTTTAAACAGGTTGGGTGTAGAGGAGACATGATAAGCTCACAGCAAGAACTATCGCATTATAAAATGGTTCTAATAAAGTTTTGACTCTCTAAAACAATTGTTTGGTCTGAGTATGTGTACAGCATTTCATCTCAACTAGTTCATCAAAGTAATAACTTCGGTCTTAGCATATACTGTAAAAAGCACTGGTATTAAACCAGTAAAACTGATATCTTGAGTTCAGGTATTAGAAACGGTATCAGGGAACAACAGTTTATTCTTTCCTCTTAATTGCCATTGAAATACATATTGGAAAGCTGTCGCAAAACACATTTCCCATCCACAAGTAATGTCTCTGTCTTTTTGCCAGAGCACCTGATAATTTATTAAGATGCCCATGCAGGACTCTGTGGTCTAACTGGATGCAGATCATTTTACAACTTTTACACATTTACCATTTTAAAAGAGTAGTAAACGTTGACTGTAGTTTTCCTTTTCATGGTTGCAGAAGAGTAAAAACTAGAACTTATCTCTCTCCCTTCCTTTGAAGTTTCGTGTTCACAGGGCATTTGTAATATTTGAAAATAGTATATGGATAACCACTCAGAAATTCTGAACAACAATTTCCTCGAAAATATCAATGTCAGAGGGAGTTTTGTATGTTGATCAGTGAACAATTTACCTGCTGGTAACTATTCCAAAATAAGACCACTATGGGCATGTCGGTTGAGGTCAGTACCTGTTGAAGCCAATTTAGGTCATGTGTTGATTTTTTTTACAGCTTTAAATGAGACCGCTTTCTGGACGTCGCCAAGCCTAATGCTGTTATGTTGCAACAGCGAAGATAAGTTATCCTCAATTGAGTTAGGACCCATTTAATGCCTTACAAAACCCAATTTCCCTTCTGTGTGGTTTTTGTAGTGGTAATGGACCATTTCACATCACACTGCAATTTCTTTTCAGCACTGTTTTTTTTTTTTCAGTGGCAGTTATATAAGCTGAGTGGTGTTTGTTTGCCGAGCTTTACTGAATGTTTGAAACTGATAAAGATGTTAAATTAACTCTGATTGGAAGCACTACAACTAGTGGGACAGTGCTGTCTTTAGAATCAACAGCCTTTCAGCAATTTAGATCCTCTCAGCTGAAAAAAAAAAAAAAAAGGAAATAATGAAATCTGGAGAAATCGTGCTTAAGAAAAAAAGATAACAGTACAGAAGGGAACGAAAGATTGGAAGAAGGACTATCAATTTGAAGAGTTAGCAATAAAGGGAGGACTGTAATTGGCATAGAGTTTGCTGCTTGTTATTTTGCACTCATATAAATTTTTGGTGACATCTGCACTTTTTTTTTTTTTTCCTTTTCTGAGTTATGACTCATCCTGAGCAAAATCCCTGCATTACAAAACAATTAGATCAGAAGCCTCCGGTAATGCAGCAGGGATCCAATGCTCCGTACCTACTACCGCGGTGAGAAATGGTGGGGGGAGTAAGAGTCTGAGAAGGAGGGGCGAAGGTTTTGAGAAGGAGGCAGAGCAGACAGGACCGCAAGAGCAGGAGTATGAGTCACAGATCAACACAGCCACTTTCCAGATACGAAAAGTTTTTTTTCTCCGTCAAGAAAAAAAGTGCATTTTATCTCGGTTCACGTGTCACTTTAAGGTCTTTGGATCAGCTCTGATGCAAATGTTTGTGTAGTGCGAAGCTGATGATGACTGGTCTGTTCGTTCAGGGGAAAAAAAAAAAAAAAAGATGAAGCACAGTGTTACTTTGTGTTGTCTTCTCACTCGCTGCTCTCTTTCTTTCCCTGTTTTTGTGTTTCTTCTGATACCCAATAATCCGATACATCAAAGAATATTTGATATGAATCGCTGGTGTGTTCCAATCTAAATTTTTGCAAATTCATTTCCCTCGTGGATCTCTTCACAAAGCCTCTTAAAATCATTGACTGATAATGAAGCTCATTAGTGCGGCTTCGTATTCTGTCCATTTCCCCCTCTGCAGCTTACTTAGTCTTGACAAGCAACACTAACAAGCAGCTGTGGGTCTCATTGAAGATTTCTTTGTATATAAAAATATCAAACTGGGGCTTATTATCTTTAGAGCACTGTAACACCGGGATTAGAAGTGATTTTCATCATTCAGTGGACTTCGTATAAATATTATTATTCAGTGGAATTAGTTTTTCAAAATGATACCTATCATGAAGTGTTTTCAGATGAAAGTGGATTCTTTTTTTAGCCTCTTTTATAAAATAAACTTTTATATTTAGTCATCATGTGGTGAGAAATTCATCTTTTTTCGGGGTATAATATGACAGCTTTCAACTACAGAGGGTGACGCATTCATGTGGCTGATCAGTATAACATCCACATGGAATTACTTTGGCTACACTAGGAGGGGTATTATCTGACTCACCATGCATAAATTCATTTAGGAAGTTATGATGGCTGCTTGTACATTTTAATAACTACTTCCAATCTGTTATTCCTCTGATGTTCATGGTAAAAAATGTCAGCATAGATCAAATCATAGGAAGGCAGAAATTGTTCAACTCATGCAGCAGCGTCAGGTTATCGTGTAACTTGTTCTGAAGCTGTGAAAAGTAGTTATTTTGATTAAATCAAACATGTTCTCTACTTCGAGTGTAGTTTCTGTCTTGTCAGCTAGCAGCTAATGAATTCCTGCAAGCATTGTGTGCTAATGAACGTCAGTGTGTCACAAGCTCCACCGTAAAAGCTAATTAAATCTCATAGACATCTTTAACTAAATTGTGCATTGTAAATTTCCTGTTTTTTTTCTCCGAACTGTGTTGTGTCTTTGTTCGAGTTACAGTATTTCCTCCGATTTTGTTAAACAGAACTGCCAATTACATCTGCTTTATGTCTCCAATATCACATTTTCATTACACAGATGCAAGATGTAATATGGATCTCCTGTCATATCCACGCATTTAGTCTTCAAGATTTGCCATACCTAGAGCAGCATTATTTTGAATGGTCAATCACTCCTCCATTATTAGATTTTTCCCCAGTTTTGGCCGACATTCTCCCCCAGCCTGGTACTGGGCATTTGTCTGTGGTAATAATATAAAAACAATTCAATGGCTGCTGAAATTGAGTTTATGCCTTTCTCATTTTTAGTAAAAGAGATGGGCGGTAACAGAATCAATCCTATCATCTAATGCTATTTCTTCTCAGAACTGAGATTATGTAATATTATATAATAGTGGACATAACCAATATCTTTGACAAGGGAGCACTGAGATGCTCCACAAGCTAATAGCTGCTCATTACTCTGGGTTGTCTCCCATGTTTTCCCTCCTTGTGTGAAACTTGCTTTATAAAATGTTTTCTTTGAGTTAACTTTCCCTTTGTGTCTGCTTTTCCACACACACCAGCTCACACAGTATTGCCAGTGACACTGCCATTTAATTGCCTTTTTCTAAAACCAATCGTGTGGTGTATTAGGTGTATAGGAGGAAGAAGACATGCAGCAGAAAACCTATTTATAGCGTCTCTGCAGGACGTGGGGGTGGAGAGACAAGCATGCGCAGTGCAACTTGCTTTTAATGGTGTATGAGCCGTCTTTGAATACAGGAGTCACCTTTTGGTCTAAGGGTTTGGTATGTTAGATGAAGGCAACATGATAATAATGTGCCCCTGTGCCTTTGTATTCTCCTCTGCCTTATATCCCCCCTCCTCCTAGAGGCAGTGTGTTTATTAAGCTGTTTGGAGTGCGAAACGAGCCACCGGTCAACTTAATACTCCAGTCAAATAGGGAAAGGTCCTAACAAAGTAAGCTGACTTAAACATGACTGGGAGCTCTTAACTCAGAGCACAAGAGAATAAACAAGGGGGAGGTTTGGATCAGAGTTGGGGGGGGTGCACCCAGCTGGGAATGCTGGCAGGGAGCGAATTGGCACATGAACCGGAGCCTGGTGAGCAGGCAAGGGAACCTGGTACAGCCTCATCACAGTGAGCACGGCTGGACCGAGGCAGAACACAGACACCATGACCGATCGAGGCCAGTTTCACAGCAGAGAATACCTTACCAGGATGATTGCAGCACCCTTGACTCTGAGTACGCTGAAAACAGAGCGGGTTCAGGCAAGGACAGGAGAGGTGTGAAGCGTGAGAGGAGTGCAAAGGGAGTAGGGACTATGCCAGCACCCACCTCCTGAGGCCTGAGCAAGAGAGTCTGAGAGTCAAGGTGGGGTTAGCCCCGCGGTGCCAGGAGCCAACACCAACAAGAAAACCACCTGTGTTTTTGGACTGAGATTATTCTAGATGCTACACAGACTCAAAATAACCTCTTCAGGCACAACAGCATAACAAGACAGAACAGGCTGTGGCATCATGAAATCTTAATTCAATTTTTTTTTTTTTTGACATAACATTATTATGCATTTTCAACATAATCTCAAAACTTTTATCTCTTATTCTGATGATGGTTTTGGTTGTTTTTTTTTTAATGGTGTATACTTCAAAAACCTCCATTCTGCTTTAATATTTGTGTGACTAAACAAATGCAACCATCTGTTGATAAGAGCCGTGGAATAAATCTATAAAACAAGTTTGCTTGAACCTTCTGAACTTTCTACAACAGTTCGCAGAAGTCCAATTTTAAGGATGGATTTTCTGGGGGAAAAAAAAAAAAAAAAAAAAAAGCAAGGAGCCACGGTATTTGCATCCGGGCGCAAAAGCAGAGTTGTTAACCAAATCTGTTGCCTGAGGTCAGTAGTTCATGTTGCCTAATTAAAATTAAAGTAAGTTTTTGACTGAGCTGTCGCTGGTTTACATGTTTTTGCACAAAAACAAATCCTGCAGCCGTTTAATTCTCACTGACAGAAATATGAGCTGTATATGTTGCTGCGGCACAAGCGGCTCTGCTGCTGGGGAGTTTCTGATGGCTTCTATTTATACAAATCTTTGATGAGATACTAAAGTACCGTAAATATGAATACATTTGAATATTATCCACAATAGCAATCAGGAAAGTATACATGACAACAACATGACAGCTGGTTGGGGGTGTATGTGTGTGACTCACTGAACCATAATTTATGGTACAGTTCCCTTGTTTGGAAAGGATAAAAAAGCAGCAAATGACGGGAATAGATTGATTTTTCCGATCTAACTTCAGTAGAAAGGACTGATTTGTATGCATGCAGTTCAGGTAAGGCATTGGAGAACTCTGCAAAATGCAAAAGATTTCCTCAAAAGATTTGCCAGAATCCCCATCTTTATCTGCAAGTCATCTCTTTTGGAAATCAAAGAGTTTCCCTTGGATTTGTGTCAAGCGATGCAAGCGTCTTCATGTAAAATGTAGATATTTCTTCCATTGATGCCTTGCCAACTACAAACGACTTCTGGTGTAACCAAGAAAGTCTGGATCCCCTAAGATACAGATGTGTATGTATGAGATAATGAGGGTTCGGGGGGAGTAAGGGAGCATATAAGTGCTAGAAGATCTATTTTAGGCTGCATTAATTCCTGTTTTTAGACAAACACACTCATTGAAGAACCACTGTGAAAAAAAAAACAGAGGTTTTCATCCATCCATTCATCTAAAAACAAAAACAAGAGTTAGCTTCTCTTAGAGCGATTTAATGCTCCATCTAAACAGACTGCCAAAAAATCGATACATTTTGGAATGAATTACTGCCTTTAATTCATTCTGTTATAACCACATGATTTTTTTTTCCAAAAGCAAAACGCTTCGCTGTTTCTCGATGTCACTGCATTTTCTGTCTGCTTTGATTGAAGGGTTTTTACGAAAATTGTTCACTCTCTTATACAGGTCAAGGCCGTGGCCTCGGCTGGACATTCTTCTCGACCTGCTGTGATGACTTGTGGCAGCATCATCTGCTGCAGCTCATTTTCTATTCCTCATCAAAGAGAAAACACCACGACAGCTGCAAGTCCGTCCAAGACAAACACCCACCCACGCTCTCGCACACATCCACACACACACACTCACACTCTTCTCTATTAAACTAATCTTTGAGCAGAGAACGGGATTCATTAGTGAGACCAATGGCGTGCTGCTCACTAATGCTGATTTTCATGTCTCTTTGATACATCTCCCCTGTTATTCCACCTGACACTTCAACCCCGTAATTGTGATCTCTCAAGGTAATGAGAATGATATTAGGGTGACAAACACTATATTTCCCTCTGTCTATCAGCAAGGTGAGATAATAGAGAGTAATGTGCAACTACCTTTGTAACTTATTGACTTTTGAATTAATGGTAATAAATTTGATTAAAAGTTGAAATAAGCTGCACATGAACTCCGAGGAAAATGGGCGTTCATCCTTGGAGGCGCTCGGCCTGAGCCAGACACAAAGCCGCTTTAATCTGTTGCAGCACTTTCAATGGAGAACAATTTAGACATGCCTATAGAAAAATTTGAACAAGGGCTGCACAGAGTGAAAGATCAATAACAATTACAGGCCTTGATGCCTCTCTCACCTGATCAGTATAGACAGAAATTTTAAGAAGCTAAATAGATCTCAGGAGGCTGTGTATTTACTAGGTGTGTCTCTTTCCCTGTTAATCTGGAGGAGTTTTTGTTGTCTTGTTAAGGAAATAAAGTTGTTAGCATCATAAGTCACTCAAGGTAACAGATCAGGCATGTGAAGGAAGAAACTAAAGTAGTTTGAAAAGGTTATCTCAGGGAGTAAACAGCCTCATCAGAGCCGTGCTCTGGTATCACTGCTGAGTAACTGGAGCTAACATAGTGTTTTTCTCTAAGTGGATTTTATCTCCTTTGTGGTCCTGCTTGGTTTCCCTGACAGAAAGCTGGTGGATCTTTTTATACCACCCCTGAAGTAACACTAGAAACACCGCAGGGGCAGAGTGACAGTGTAAATACAACACTGTGGGCATAAAGAGAAAGAAATTTCCCTTAGCAGATCAGGATTTCCCAAACTTTGTCTGAAGTTCAAACTTTTTCTGTCACCAAGGTCAATAATAAACACTAAACCCACCATATTAATACTGCAGGCCAATATATAACAGCATATAAAACAACATATGACTGCTGTCTGTTATGTTTTCACTATACAATTTATGTGAAATTATTTAGACTGATCAACGGGACTAAAAATTATTCCTAAATCCAGCTCATACCTGCGTCCTCAAATCCAGAATATGTAATTTATCAAATAAAAGACCACAGTTTAATCACCTTTTTAATCCACCCGCAAAACACTAAAGCAGTGACTGCAGCTATTTTCACTAAACAATACTAGCTGGAGAAGGCATTATAAATCAGAATCAAAATACTTGTCCATTGTTACTGTTTCTGTAGAAATTCTAGCAAAAAAAGAAATAGAAAGTAAGAAAAACAGTATGTAAATTATCTACATTGCAATGCAATATGTAGAAAACAGAAAAGGGATTAAAAATTATTCATTCGGGTGTAGGGCTATAGCTGCTGACAAGGCAGAAATGAAACCCAGGGCCAGCATACTGACTCAGACTGTCTGACACATGGGACTTGAGAAGTTTAAAGGCCACGGGCAAGGATGACCTCATGTGGCTTTATGTGGCGGGTGGGTGGGAGATATTGTCCAAGATGACACATTATTTGAGCGGCATCCTTCCTTCTAAGACCACCTCCAGAGAGTCCAGCTCCACCCCCACAACGACACTGTTGGCGTCTGCTAACCTTAATCTGATGCTTCAGCACACAACAGCAAAAAGGGAAGCACTGGCCACCACAGACTCATTAGTGAGACTCATTAAGTATGAAATAAACACAGTCCAACGGCCAGTAATAAATTATTTCATAAGCCTTAAGATAATCCACATGATTCCTGTGGGTTTCTGCTTTACAAACTGGGATGATGCTAATAATTTCAATCAATTACAGGTTTTGCAAGAAGTTTCTACAAATTGTGTGAAAGAACCAACAGTGCTTTGGTTTTGCATTTTTGTTTTCAAACCATTAGAGCTAGGTCTGGTTTCTAATAAATGCACAAACTACCCCGTTTGGAATCAGTGCAGAAACCTGTGCAGGTGAAACAGCATTTACAAGCTTGTGTATTTGTATTATGTACATGTATTTTGTTGATAAATGTTTAATTGCAACGACTGTTTTTTGGGTCTTCCTGTGATTCACTGACTGTCAATGATGATGGAGATATTCATTTCATTTGAATACAAAACAATAGGTACCATTTGAGACTGCAACTGATGATTTAGCACCCAATTATCTCAGTTTACAGGCCAATCATCTGTGTATAATTTAATAAGTAGTTTTGTTTTATAAATTTTGTGGACATTTGCACTTGTGTTGATTGTTTTAACAAAGCTCTGTAAGTGAGCATTAGCTCTGGCAGTAAAACTTTTTAACTTAAAAATATATACAAAGCCTTGATGACACAGTTAAAAACAAACATTTTTGGGCCACAATCTTTGTGGAAGCCATAAGCATTACTAATTAAAAAGCATATGGATTTTTTCTTCTGAGAAAACAGTCAGACTTTGCTTTGGGCAGGTTTTTTGATACCAAACATCCCATAAGCTCTTTGTGCACTTCCTACATTCACTATAATCAAACATCAAGAGATTATATTAGTGGGTCCAATGAGACTGAACACTGTAACGCCAGTAATATTTCATCAAAGCATCAACAAATTTGCCCACACAAGGAAACAACAAATTTGCCCACACAGAGACATAAATAGACAGCTTGAGCATCACTGAATATGGGAATCCTCCATTTCCTGCACTCCCTCCAGTCTAACATTGGCAGCCGAACAATAAATTGAAAAAAGAAAAGAAAAAAAAGCAGCTCTTTCTAGCCATGTTGAATAAGGGTTTTTTTGCTTGCACTTTCCTATGTAAACATGGGAGCTTTACTCTGCTCTTTTTTCAAGAACAGAATGTACTCAATGAATGATATTTTTATTTCATGAGTCATATTTTTGGCTGGTTTTTTTTCTCCTTTAGCCCTTTTGCATTCTGTGCATGACTGTTGAATGTATATTTAAGATTTGTGTAGGCTATTGTGGATCTTATGTCATGCATTGTACAGCATGGGCATCATATAAATATGCATCAGTTTTAATGTTATGCAATAACACAGCAATAAAACTGAATATTAAAATTTTATGATATGCAATTTTTAATGTTATGCAATAACACAACAATAAAACTGAATATTAAAATTTTATGATATGCAAGTTTTAAATACAGGTTGTCTTCTTAAATATAACTAACTTTAAATTTAACAGTTTTTCATAACAAAAATTATAGTGTTAGCAGTGCAACACAATTGTATATTTTCATAACTTGGGCTTAAAGTGAAATAAAAGTTTTATAGATAGTAACACATAATGTATTAATAGTAAATGGTCTTAAAATTTGCATAAAACTGTAAGACAGGAAGGGTTCTTCCATGAATCTCTAGACTACAGCATTTAGGATGGATGATATTCTTTTCTGGGCCAAGTACAGGGTGTGAAGCTATTAGAAACTAGAGTTCAGATGGGCTCAGAATGGTTATTAATGGAAAGAACCAGGAAGAGATCAGCCTCAGAGGATGAGTCACACAGGCAGCGGCCCATCCCCTGAGGCCTCCACTGGGCAGTGCTTTATTACCTAAGCCTTCCAGTGGTTGGGTGGGATCTAAAGAGCTACAACAAACTGTGCTTTTTAAAGCTTTGCTGTGCCTGGTGTCTCTGCGCCTGCTTCTCAACTACTCAGTGTCCAACTCGCCAATAGCTTGTTTGCACAAGAGGCGTTGTTATAAATAAACATGTCTGGTGGAGGTGGCAAGAACAGAAGATAAAGAGGATGCGGTGGGAAAAATAACGAGGAAAATATTGCCGGTCATCTACCTTGAATGTTTTATCCAGGAAAATGTAAAACATGAAGAAGTGTGAATTGCAGGAGAGACGTTTAGTCTTCTTTGGAATATCTATGGAAGATTTGCATTTTATTCTCAGGTCCTTAATGGCTATGAATGTTTTGTTTTCCAAATGAATCAATTAATTCAGACAAGTCTTTCATTGAGGGGAAAATAGCACTGACTTCAAGGACGAAAACATCTATCAGAATCAAGTCTCCTGAGAAAACACAACAAATACTTCAATAAGAGTGAAGTTTGAAGGCTAAAGCAGTTTCAGTCTGGCACAAGTTGTCAGAAGACAAGCAAAAACAACCATTTTTGAAATTGTAGATTAACATCACAACCAAAAATAGAAATATTTTGGCCTGAATTGTCCCAGTGGATCAGACATTCTCTTATAACGTGATTTTTGCATGAGACATTTTGTGTAAACATAAAATATGAGTCACATGTGCTTTCTAAAGCAAAATTCATAATTTAAAAGTGCCAAAAGTTATACATGAAGTTTTGAAGGGGGGGGACTTTAAAAAAGGTCTGTGTTGTGTTCAAATCCTTTTGACTCACTGGAAAAGTCAGAGCTGTCCTTGAGATAGGCTTGACTTCCAGCTGCTGCTCAGTGGCAAACAACAGAAAACAGGCATGCTTCAAAAACATACAGTACAATGACTGAAGGTCGCATGTTGAGCCATGCAGAGCTGCTTCCTCCAACCTAAACCATAGCTCGCATGCTTTCTGCATTGTGTTGGCTATAAACATTCGCAATCATCGCTTACACCAGTAAATTCATATCATTAATATCAACTCCTTATTTCTATCATTTTAAAACAGCAAATATACTACATATTACCTGTAGCTTCCAAGTTTCCATTAAGAACAGAACAAAAAGCAGAGAGAGCAGATCGTACCAAGAAACTTTATAGTATATCTGGAAATTACTGGCCTTGGGTGTTTTGTGTGCTAGTTTGTGTTAATTTATGAAGGTAGCCACATAAATTTAAATCAGGTTAACAATAAATTTTGCCTGCATCTTGTATACAGTCAGTATAACCAAAGGCCTTTTGGGCTGCTGGGGGTCTGTGGCCCCGGGGCAGTTGTGCTCTTTGCCTGGTTGGTAATCCAGCCTTGTCAATATCCCAACCTTGCTGTACTCTCCTGTTTGAGACTGGCATGTACTTAGCAAGATATAGCCTTACTTAAGGTGACTGGTTGTGTGTGCGCTGTCAAGAAATGTCAATGTATACTGAAATTTCCCAATTTTGTATTGTGGATTTTTTTTTTTCTGAGGTAAGTATCCCAGATCCCCAGTGTGCAAAAATAGATGCATGCACAATGTGAAGCAAGACTTTCCTGAAAACAGCTTTTTTTTCTGAAAACTTTTTTAAAACAGAAAAGATATGAATTCAAGACCCCTAAGGTTCATTTCACACATGCCATTGGCAGCTAAACAAAATTTCCTGACCATCAAATGTCCCTGCTATCTGACCTAATATGTCCATCTGAGGATCATGAGACAGCTTCAAACACAACAGCTCGGCAGATTTATCCGACCTCATTGAACTGCACTGGACTTGTGGTGTGGTTGTTCCCGTTATCGGTCCAACAGCGCAGCTGTGAGAAACTGGCAGAAGCTGCTACCTATTCGCCTCTTTTCGGCTGAGCATAACACTGCGCTGACACATCAGTTGGACCAATTAGCTTTTTCTGTCACTCTGCTGTCACACCCTGGCTGAGCTTACTGTAACACTGGCTCCATGTTGCAGCCAGACACTAGAATAGACCTTGCAGGATGCTGTATTGCCACCAAGGTTGAATCCAAACCCACAACCTGTTTCCATGGGAAGTAGAAATTGCTTAAACTGAATTAACTGCGTGTTACCTGGCAACATGTTAAACATTAAAGTAATCTAACAACAAAAAGGATGAGTGTACTCATCAACAGTTACTGAAAAACATCATCATTTTATACACTAGGCATGCATCTCATTATTGATCTCCTTTTCCATTAACTTATGACGAGTCTATTAAATGTCAGAGAATAGTGATAGTGAGACAAATGCTCAACACAATTTCTCAGAGTCCAGGTTGATGTCTTCAAACTGTTTGTCTTGTCAGAGTTAAGTAACTGAAATAAAATTTGATCTTTGCCCAAGGTAACAAAGTTGTGAAGAAAACAGTGGGAAAGACCTGCTGTTTCTCTGAATCAACCCATGGAAAACCTCAAAAAAATAAAACAGCAAGTGAGGAAAAGAAAAAAGATGAGTGGGAAAGATGTATTCTTTCGCATCTCCTCTTCTGCAGGTGAATCGCTGCTATCTTTCTCATACTCCCTTTATTCAATTATATTCCGCCTGTTTCAAACCAAATTTAATTTGAAGAGATTTCCCATATCCCCACACTCTCATTCAAAAATTTTTTACATCACCATACCTGTCCAAAGAGCCTTCTCCCAGCGTTCTTTGAACAGAATAAGGTTTTGTATGTGATCTTTGAATTAGTTTCGTATTCATAGGTTGGCAAACCTCTCAAACTGAACATTTATCAGAATATTGTGCAACTCTCCACCATCATGACCTTCAGATTGTCTCAGTTCACCAGGGTGGGCTCCTTGGCATCTCATAAGGATCAGCATTTTATGAAGATCCTACCCTGATGTCAAAATCAAAAAAGTTTCTCTGAAGCTTTTAAGTGATTTTTTGTAATGATTTTTATTGTGCAAACAAAAGATTGTGATAAATGTCAAAAAAAATTGCTGCCAGTCACCACTCCCAGTAGACTCAAGCGCAATGTCAGAAGCTGTGTACCATTTCAAACATAAGGAGTTTTATCTCCATGATAAACAATAGTGGATGTCACCAGCTTTACCTTTCCAGTGTGCCCTCATCTGTCCTCTTTGTATGTGAGCAGTTGTTGTTTGAGGTTTGTTGTGTAGACAGCCCTCATGTTAGTCTCTGACGCAGCAAGAAAAACACAAATAACGACAACAAATGAATAAAACATGAGAGTGAACCAACCTGGGACCAAAGCCAGAGGTTTGAAGCACATTCAGCAGCAAAAAAGTGCTTCAAACTAATTGGGTCGAGGTGAAGGTACACTGGGGGAGGGGCTAAAAGCTTAGGAAGCTGTTGAATTTATGCAATGACAGACACGGCCGAACCAGAAAGACCGCTACAGTACAAAATACACTGCACATGGTGACACATAGTGCAACTTTGACTTCTAGATTTAACAAAGTTGATATTAAATTTTTATGTGTTTGCCTTGCAGCCTCACAGAGGGATGCTGGGGATAAAACACATCCTCAAGGTCCAATTTGAATTACAAATCTGCCTGCAAGCCTTTTTGTATTATCCAAGAATCTTTAAATATTTAGAAACAAAGGATGCTCATTGTTCTGACATGAGGACATTTTATAATAGCAATGTCGCTGTTTGTTCACAATATAAAGTCGTAACCCAGATACATAAACTGGTACCAAACATCTTCATCCCCATCTGGAAAGTCCAGGACCAGATGTTTGAAACAATTCATATGCATGATGTGTATGCATAAATGCAATCTGGTACACATGAAAGTGTTTATAAAATTAACTTTTCACAGTAACAAAAAGTGAGTCTGTGACTTTTCAGTTGATCATCTTTAGTTGATGGTTGTAGCACTTGTTATGTGATAAAAAGACCTACAGCCCACCCTCCAGCTCAACTGTTACGTATCACCCACTTTCACAGCCACTATTCATGCTCCAGTTCTTAAGAATCCATGTGATACTACTAAACACAGTGGAGACAAGTTAAAATACACTATTGGAGATCCACAGGGGCAGATTCACACCGGGAAATCAAAAACCATGGAAACATATCCACATGGGGCAATCGAATGCCATGGAAACAAATCTATGTGAGACCACGCAGATTCCAGCCGGGTTTGGAAGTTTACAAGCAGTCAAGGTGAGATTCCTCCTGGGAGCTGCTGGCTGGGCAGAAAGCCGGAAAAAAATACAATACGTTTTATCACCAACTTCACACACTGGTTCACTGAAAGATCTACAGAACACACTGGCACCTCACACAGCAATGCCCGTAAGGGGGACATGAGAAAAGGTTGGATATTAATACTGGGATAAAATGTGGTATTTGCAAGTCTTTTGAAATGTGTCATCGCCGCAGACTGTTGTGTTTTTACCAAATATCCAAAATCCCTGCAGACAAAGCGAGGTCAGAAGGACAGAAAAACCATAATAGAGTCACAAACAACAGCTTTAGGGCATCTTGGTATCCGTGTTTATGCATAGTTGTACGTATTGAGCTGACTAACCTTTGAGATGTTCCATGTGTACAACATAAAACTAAAACAATATTACGATATTGCAAGACATAAAAGCTTAACTAATGTATGTTAGTGAAAAATTCTTTAAAGGCTTATTTTCAGGGGAAAAAAAGTACACTTTGATATGTGTAGTTAGCTCAGTGCTTGATGTGATTGATTTTGCTGGTTAAGTTATGACCTCTGGGGCTCAAACTTTCACTTAGAGAACATTTCAGGTCTTGCAGCCTGGGTGCATTGCACCAGCGTGCTGGTGTCACAGCAGATTCGAGTGATGCGATATGTGATATCACAGAGCCTCTTTCCCAGTACCTTGCCAAGACTGTGAGTGGGCTAAAGCTGAAAATAGAAAGGCATTTATAGGGGGGGTCAGATTTCCAATAATAGCAGCACTCCACAGAGTATAAAGTCTTTCATCATGGCATCGCAACTTAAATCTTCTCTCAAATATTTCTGAATCCCAGTAACACTAGCTTGTATTAGGAGAAGTTTTTGGGTCTGTGAAGTAGTGAAAAATTTCTTTGGGATGAGACATCATCTAAGAAAGTGACTCAGACTTTCTTAACAAAGGGTAGAACAAAAAGCATCTGATACATTTACCCTTCTGCTCATCTGGCATAACTTTATACCTTGCAGTGATTAAAATGTAAAAAATAGTCATGACTAAGTGTAAATGATGGTAGGTTTGTAATTATTAATTGATCTGTCAAGTGACAGGAAAAAGTCTCCAACTTTTTTGATCACTGATCTTTTAAGTCACTTTCTCCTAAATATTTCATACATTATTTGGTTCAAGCTTCTTGTTCATGAGGATTTACTTTTATCTCTGCCTTAGTTAACATTAAACTGAATGATTTTGGCAGCACGCCTTTTGAAGACTTTATCTTGACCTTTAAGAAACTGACTTTTTTAAATAATTCTTGGCACATTGTGGTTGGTCCACCACTTTGGTCCAGACTAAATTATCTGGAGAACCATGAATCTTTGAATAGTTGCTTAGCATCCCCAGAGGATGAATCCTGTTTTACTCTGAATAGTCCTTGAGAATAACTTGGCAGGTCAAAATCTTGAGCCACCATGAGGTTGACATACAATTGTTGGAAGGGTAGTGTGTCTGAATCTTACTCTACTTTATCATCAGGTAAAATCTTGAATTCGTCTAACTTGCTCCAAGCACATTTGCCAGGATTTAAAGTAGTATGCTGCATTGCTTTGGTCTGCAGAACAGCCCTCTGCATTGCCTGGTTGTGTATGGAATGACAATGGACTGTTGCGTACAATTCAGCTTTAAATGCTGTCCATGAATCTGTAGTCAGTGACAGTTTTTAAATACTCAGAGTGCGCAGCTCATTTACATTATCATCATATAGTTTCTGAAGTTTGTTGATAATGTTGTTTCATAGGCTGAAGCACGTTTTCAGCTACCATTTAAATTGTTCACTTCGCACGATGATCATCACTTAATTTGTCTGGTGTCGATCAGCGGACAGGTCCCCTCCATCTACTTGATGCCTTTTTCTGTAGGTTTTGGTACTTCACTTACATCACCAAGACACTTTCATTCAAAATAAAGAAATTAATGACAAAGTAAAAATAGTTTGCAAACATTATAAACATGTAAATGTTCTGGGTGACTTAAGATGTACAGAAATAGACTCTGATGAGCCCTTAATGCACATTTCATTTTGAAAAAAAAAAAGTCAGAGTGCAAACAGAGACCCTCCTCTGCCCCGAGTGGGCAGCGATCAGGATTGATAATAAAAAATACATTGACATGCAAGTCAAAGTGTGATGTTGCTGGGCAACACACTCCAGTGGGTTGATTTCATATTTTGGAATTCATATCTAATACTCTTTATTCTACAACCTTTATTCTGCTCTGCTATTCTACATGTACCCTACAGTATTGTTATAAAACAAATGCATAATTTACATGTGCATATTAAAACATTATGTGTCCATGGTTTGAGACTGAGTTTGAGGTTTTTGGTCAGACTTGCATGCAGAGACGCCCTTGGCTGAGTGAGCTACAAAACCTGAGTTCCTTACTATTGAAATAAGTGGCAATTCAATTAGTACAAAATGGCTCCGGTTGTCAGGCAACACCAAGGACACACCATTCTTCTACACTGAGGCATTCAGCAGTTTCGTAAACTGTAATGACATAAAAGGAAAATCACAGCTAAGGATAATTACAAACCTTGTGAAAAGCTTGGATGAATTGAGGTCCTCACCCACATCCTGTATTGTTGATTCGGTTAATTGATGTGGCAAGATGTGACTTTTGGTTTGATAGAAACACCCCCATGAACATTAAGGACTAAATCATGAGGTGTTCAAGCTGTGAATATATTCAGAAAATATTCTATATTCTATCACAGTATCTGCAGAGCCTGTAGCAGACATAAATTAGTCAAAAGGTCGAGTTCACAGACAATATCCCATTTCATCGAGTAAAACAATAAAAAGACTGTGTTACGCCAATGGAGGACTAATTCCTGGCAAGGTCAAAACACAAGGCTTTTCATTTAAGTTAAAATTTAAAAAATATAGCTGACATCTTATAGAAAGTTCCAGAAAACTCCCCCACAGCAGAAACTAATTTTGTTAGTCAGTGTATGACAAGGTCTTTTTATGCAATTTTTTTTTTTTTACACAATAATTAAAATGTAATATGACTCTTCTTTTGCAAACCCTGCTGCAAACTAATAGCAATTTTTATATACAATACATCCCTGTGGCCACTTATGCAGGGTCACAGTGAGTTGGAGCCAGTCCCAGCATGTACTTGGAGAGAAGATAGGCTTACCCTTGACAGGTGCATCAGTCAATCATGTTTCAGGACATTTCTCTAGTAGACCATAAATCTGTCTTTAAAGGTATATCTCAATGAAGGATTTGGCATTTCTGCTTTATTTGCACTTCAGACGGCTGGAGACAGGAAAGGCAGAGATAGAGAAAGATGGAGAGGAAGACATGCAACAAACGGCCTTGGGCTGAATTCAGACCAGGGCTTTATACACTATATGCCCTCTACCAAGTAAGCTACTAGGTGATCCCTTAATCTAGAATTTAATAAAATCCTAACTCTCTGTAAGCATGCATCGGATTGAATCAAATGTTTACTGTTTCTTTACGTAGTTTTTCCCTCTTACTTCTTGCTGTATCTACAGTACATCACTAATACAGATGCCAGTGGTGAGTTTTATTTTGACAACAGTGTAACTGTACACATCCTGCTTTATTTTTTGAGCTGTCGCATGTCTATAAAGCAAAAAAAAAAAACATATAATGCTTAAATTTGCATGCCACAAAGAGAGCACAAATAAAAAAATGTAAGGAAAAAATTACTGTAAATATTGTTTTGCAGAACGGATTTTTCATGTTGAGTTGAGTTAGAAACTGTTAACGCTACAACAACATAATTTAAGTCAACAGCCTGCTCTAAAAACTGATTGTTCTTAAATGATTAAGAAGCTGTAATAAATTACTTTAAAAAATTAACCCAACTTACATTTAAAAAGTTACACAACAGAACCATGATAAAATGCAACAGACCAGGAAAAACCTTGCACTGCTGTGTGCTGCTGCTGCCGCTGTACTGTCACTCAAATATAAAAACACTTTTACCCATGAGAGGATTCACTCCATAAAGAGTGAACACTGTCACCAAATTCCCAGTCGTGAAAAAAAAATGCATTTGCACATCGAACCCCAAAGTTCCAATGAGCTCCCGACACCAAATTCAGCTCCATCATTCTCTTTGCATGTAATTAATAAAAGATCCTGCATCAACACCTTGTCAACACTTTCTGAAACATCACCTGAGGTTCGTGTGTGGCTCAAACCTCTTGGGAAAGACAGATGGAAAAATTTAGAACAGAATGACAGACTGAGTGCAGGTATATCTTCACTGCTCCTAAATAATGATGGCATCCAAAGTGGTAGAAGCATCACAAACAGTTGCATTCCATCACATGAAAATGACAACAAAACACATGTTTTGGTACAGGGGATGATATTCACAAATGTCACCCACTGTTTGCAACAATGTTGGACAATATAACCAAAAAAATCACCCAGCTTCGGCCAAACATCCAGTCAACCAGGAAGAATTGCCCAGGGCAGAGCCTGTAGATAATGAAAGAACAGCCCGCCCTAAAACAGAATCACCCTACAGGACTGAAGTACTACCCTGCTTTTGGTTAAATGAATCTGTTTGCACCATATACATTATTTTACAGCAGCTAGGACACGCACTGAAACTAAAGTAAAGAATGGCAAGACAAATTCCAACTTCAAAAAAAGATTAAAAGTATGTTTCTAAACTACTTTAAAATGTTATATTAAAAAAACTCCAGAATACAAGACAGTGTCTCCGCTGCATCAGAAAAATCAAGGACAAGAGAGCCCCGATAAACATGACCATCAACACCTGCTATAATTGTTGCTTTGTGTTTCAAGGTTAAGTTTAGTCATTGTGTAATATGGCTATTTTAATCCAAAATATTGTGGACTACATACTGTATTAGCAAGCGTAAACAAAACAAAATAACAAATGTGGTTTAATCTGGCCAGCCACTTTACTGGTTCATTAAATCAGCGGGGATTCCACTCTGCTGTGATTAGCCATGCCATCGTTCCAGTGGATCATCCTATTCCTCTCCCACTAACTCAGCCACTCATGAATAAAACACTGAGCAATATACAGTAGGTGGTCATGCAATTACAAAGCACAATAACACAACCCGCAGTTATGAGTAATGTCTTCTCAACTTTTCATGAGTCCTTTTAACTTCCTTTTCTCTCGACAACGGCACAAAGACATGTTGAGGCGAAACACACACGTTTACCATCTGACCCTTCTGACGCTGCACTTACAGTTACAAAACACTGACTGGTACAGGAAAAAGTCTTACTTCAGAGATTCAAGTGTAAGTCACACATTAACAGTAACTTACGGTATATACACAGAAACATTTATGTGATTTTTTTTAACCAATGAAAAAGGGACACTGTTTTGACCCTTTTGCAACCTGTTTATTTCCAAGAGTTGGTTCCTCTCTATTTAGTCCATTTCAGTGTCAGCAAAGTTCAATATGTCGTGTAAATCTACAGAGAAATAAACCAACATGTTGACTCAAGATTGAAAATTATTTTCATCCATCTTCTCCCTTTTGCTCTACAGATGGCCATGAAGTTATTCTGTCATCAGCCAGTCCAACAAACCGAAATATTTTAACAACTATTATAATAGATTGCCATGAAAGTTGGTATAAATATAAATTTCCACCCCATGATACAACTTTAATAACGTAAGTAATCCCTTAGTTTTTCTTCTGGCAAAATTAGAGGGCCAAAGTTCATTTTGTCCAAAACTTTGGTGAACATTTTAATTTTTGTCTTCTGATTACATAGCATGTGGCAGCTATCATTATTTTACAAAAGCTGATGGTGTTAAAGCATAATAAAAACGTTGTCCATTGCCATTATCACTATTTCTGGACAGCAGAGAAACAACTGAAGCTTTGTCCTGTTGTCAGATATTCAGCCATATGACTGAAATCTGTCAAAGCTTTGTCTTTGTGTATGTTTCCACATGCATGTAATTTATCATGCAGGTTGAGTAAAATCAAACAGTCACAATGGCAACAACAACTATCACGCTACTCTGTCTTTGAACCACCTGTCATCTCTCCATTTATAACAATGCGATCGTTGCAATGCAGCATGTTAATGAGGGTAGCTCACGTTTGCTGACTGCACAACACATATGCTCGACAAATCATATCACACAGCTTTGTTAAAAGCTCCTGAACTTCTGCTT
Source organism: Acanthurus leucopareius (assembly GCA_029814765.1). Classification (NCBI taxonomy): domain Eukaryota; kingdom Metazoa; phylum Chordata; class Actinopteri; order Acanthuriformes; family Acanthuridae; genus Acanthurus; species Acanthurus leucopareius. The sequence continues at coordinate 6,429,840 of JAQMCX010000009.1, read as the reverse complement.
TGCTATCACCAAGTGTGATAAGTGACAAGTTTATGATGAGCCAGTCATGATGGCGCTAAGGGTGATGTGACAAAAGGTGTGCATGTGCGCATGTGTGCATGTGTGTGTGTGCGTGCCACAAGCAAGGTTAACAACAGTTTTGTTTGTGTGTGAAAAGAGTGAGATAACTCAAAAAAATTGTTGATTCAGTGTGTTAATTAAAACATGTTTGAGAGACGTAAGCTCTAAATTTTGTTAGAAAAATCTAACAGGAACGCAGCTGCATCACATTTTGTGAAACTGAACTTTTATCCAGAGTTACAGACTGTCATCTTTGTGGGTGGTTTAACAGGGCTGCATCTGCTATTCAAGCAAAACACTCACTGAATCACATTATTTAAAATGTTTTAATGACTTGATCATTTGAAGGTTGGGGTAAAAACATATCAAATTCACTCAACAACAATGGACTTCAATTATTATTTTCATCATCCAGTGACCTTCTTTGATTTGATTGAATATTGGGTCAAAAACATTTTTTAAGTGACATATTCAGTCCAAAAAGCAGAGACTTACTTAATCACTAAACTGCTATTTTCAGTAACTTTTAATAACTCTATAGTTGAGGATTAGAGGGTTTTTCATAATTAATTTTAATTTTGATACATTATTTCTAAAAGAAATGGTGCTCAGTTTGTTCTAACACCTTTGAAACAGGCTGTTTTGGCAAGTACTCTTTTAAGAGTGACACCAATTTTCAGTTTCTCATAAGGAATTTGTCAGAATGTTTCTTTTTCTGTAAAGTATTGTCTTTAATTATCACTTATAATGAGATACTTTTATTTGCATCCTGCAAGAATAACTAAGCCTCATACAGGCTGTCAAACAGACTGGAGTTTTGTTGTTTTTTTCCCACTTTTGTTATTTCACATTGTCATTTTAAAAGACACACTCGTACAAGTTTAAATAATTTAAAAAAAAACTAGTTGGCAGCTTTTTCTGCTTTTTATTACATTTCATTTCTTTTTATTTTTGGTGCAGCTCAATTTTTTTTTCAAACTAGATGACTTTAAATGAACAAAAATGTGTCATTTATTTTTTTATTTGATAAACGCATTGTATTTTCAGATATCACGGCGGCACCGGTTTTTGAAAATGCCAATAATCGTAACTGTAATATGTTTTGGCTAGAATGTTTATACTGTGACAATACAACTGGGTCCTACAAATTTGTGCAATTTTTTACTCTCCTAGAAAAGCAATTTTTCCGAGGCTAACTGCTTTACAAAAGTTGTTAAATCCCCCAACTGTATTCCTAAGAAAGAAATTTAAAACCACAATTTTATAACACAGGGACTGATCCTGCCAGCAGGGCTCGTCACGATCTGGGCGACTCAACAGATTTCAAGGTGATAGTGCTCGCTGGAGGAAGTCAAGGTTTTTTTTATCCTTAATTAAAAAAAGGAGAGTTGATGAAAAAGTAATGAATTTGGTGCATCATGACTCTTTCATCATATGTTCTCCACAAAAGATGTCAACTCGGGTTCTGTCAACAAGAGCAACAGGTAAACAGCGAGTTAGTTTTTGGAAATTTTCATGTTTGCTGCTGCTACTGATTGTATTTCTGTTTCAGCCTTTAAATAGAGCCAAGACAAACATACCAATCTGCGCAAGGAATATTTCTGTCATGGGACTAACGGCCTCCAAACCCCCACTTCCTGTGGTAACCATGATATGCCGCCATGTACGCAAGCAGCTCATAGTGGAATGTGTGCCATTAAAAGTCCCTGTCAAACACACTCGGGAGTGATAGAGAATAGTGACGGCTGCTGTAGTCAATGAGTCAGTCAGTCGGTCGTAAATGATGGGATGAAACACTCAGGTGCGGTGTTGGAAAGGCTGAAGGGGAAAAAATCCATGGACAACCCCGTGTCCCTGTGTTTTGTAGCAGCAGTAGGATTCATTAACCCAGTCTAATAAGAACTAATAAAGTTGGTTTGCTTTGTTTGGTATTGATTTCTTTTTTTTTTTCCTTCTTGATGACCAAAACAGCAGCCCTCAGACAGGTGGTTAGATCCATATGTTGGTTCATATGTCTGTCACAGCCTTAGAGGCTCTCATTGGTTTCTCATGGTGAGTTATTGAATGTGATGTGCGAGGCTTTTATTAAGGCACCTGGGTGTTTGGGGAAACGTCGTCTCAATTGACCTCTGATAAGTTGAAGTTATTAAAACAGTCACTCCTCACCTTTTTTTCTCGCCGACCTCTTCCCTTCTGTCCCCTACCTCCCTTGCAGTAGCACACCTACTTGATCACATTCTTTCTCTTTTGACAGTTCCCTCCCACTTGCTCTCATTCTTCATTATTACACTTCTCTAACTCTATCTCTCACCATCCCTCTCTCCTGCTACCCACTACCCACATTCTCCCCTGGGTGTTTTCTAACTCTCTGTAACCTGCTTTCGGCTCATTCTCTATCCACTGTCCTGTCAATTTACCTGTCTTTTGTTGCCTGAACTTGCCAACGCCTTGCAACAAGGGATCGTTTCCCTGGGTATTGTGACAGCAGAAGTGAACACTTGTCATATTACTTTTGTGACAGAGTGGCTCTTTCGGGCTCAGATGTGTCTAGGCTTGGTTGTCTTTGTTCTGTTTCCCATGGTGTCCGCTGTCCAATTCCAAAGACTGCCTGAATTCAAAACACACACCTGTATACACAAAGAGCAACAGCATGCTCCTGGAGACTATCAGCGCTGTCTTATGATACCTCCATCTATTTATTGTTTTGGAGCTGCATCATCAGCATGACTGGACAAAGAACTATCATATGCTTCTCGTGCACCGCCAAGAATTAAACTTAATAGGCTTAGCAAGTCATTTGAAGAAACGTGACTCAGACGAACTAGACTAGCTTTGTAGAGGAAGAAAAAAAAAAACAAAAATAACTTTTGTGGGTCATCATATTTTCAGGAAAGGTTACAGAAATACTCTGAAGGTTTCTATTTAGAGAGAAAAAGACTGCAGTCAAACATAACCACTGAAGGGTTACAAAGCACCCAACCTAATAGATGCATTAAGTGCGCTATTAACTGGATCCAAATATAGTTGGGAGGCATCATGTTTCCCAAATTATTAATGCTTCTCCATGTGTAAGCAGATATGTAAAGGGAACCGGGTGTGATACTGTTTTAGAGGCAGAAAAGAATTAGATTAAACTCACCAAGTGTATTGTTCTGCTTAAGAGTGAGCTCTAGTGGCAACATGCTGAACCACAAAATGGAAACAATAAAGTGCCATGCTGTATATTGAATCTGTTTGCCTTTGTTTCTAAAACTGCATGAATCACTCAGTGTTGGTATCAAAGCATTTCTGACATGAAAAAAAATCCACTATTCAAGAAATACAGCATGCCTTTCAAATACAAGTTTTAGAAATCAAAGCATCACCCTATCATGTTAAGTCTTTTTTTTTCAAAGCACTCAAGCTGGATGAACAGCAGAAAACTGTTTTGGTGTCTCACACATGTACACTCATGAGGACGATGCCCTCAGAGAGAGAGAGAGAGAGGCAACCTGCTGACAAGAACATATCGCTTCAAAAAGTGCAGCTATACCAGCAAGTGCAAGATTCTAATGTGTTGAAGAATTTGTGGTTCCATGTTCGATGGACTCTGTTGGGAAAAACGAAAAAGCTATGTACGTTTGGGGTCTAGCATTGTGAACACAGAGGAGCATTGGTCAAATGAGAGACTAGCCTCCAAATACATCCAGGTTTCCTATTTTTATTCTCCTGATCAATGGATTAGATTGACAGGAGAATGTCCCTCCTTTGATCCAGAATTAATGCACAAAAGCAAAATTCAGTTTTCGACATTATTTCATAATGTAATTCTGATGAAGAGAAGAAGGTGAAACTCAACTGCGAGGCTGCTTTCTACTGCTGAAGATATAAACTCACTGAAATGGCAACGCACTCACCTTATTTTGTTATTTTTAAATAACTGATTAGGCTAATTAATGCTGTTAACTTTTCAAAATAATAAGGCTGAGGTTAACTAATCTTAATTGCCTGTTATGTTTTATACACAAGAGAATGGTTTTGCCTGAAATTTACTAGAATAAGAGGTTGAAATTATTGTTTTTCCTCAGTCAAAAATCTGTGTTTAAGATCATTTTAAATCAAATCAAAACACTAAAAAAAATCAATCTGATTTACACCCCTATCTGTTACTGTTACATTTCTAACATTATAGTGAGCAATACATAAAATACAATACAATACCATTCACATACTCCAGCTTACAGCTAACATACGGATATGAGGTACTTCTTAGAGTCATGTTGGCTCTTGTAAACTGTTTTTTCTGGTATAAAGAGCTTTGTCTCGTTGTTAGTTTATGGGCCTGTAAAAAAGTTGCATAGTGCACCTCCAAGGTTGCTTAAGTTGGGAAAAACTGCCACCCTTTCACACATAAAGTAAAATTCACTGCCTTCCTAAACAACAAAGCAAACACTTTATTCTCTGACAATAAACATAAAAACATCCAGCAACCAGAAAACACTCATTCAAAATGACTTGAAGAGGAATTCTGGTAAAGGAAATGGTACTTTAATGGCTCTCGCAAAGTGCTTAGGAGATCACAATCTTCCAAAACAAAACAATAATCTGCAGTGTGGGAGCCTGGAGATTTCACTAATGAGGAGAGATAGGCAGATAAACTATTGACTTATATTACAGTCGCAGCTGAAAGCCCTTTAATTGCTTTCACTTGGCGAAGACACTGGCTTCAATAACCAAGTGTGACATAAATTATGATATGAATTCTGCGCGGCGGCCTGTTCATGTTAAGGGAGAGTCAGGAGCAACACTTGATGATCCATATGAATAAGTTGATTTAGAACATTTACTGTACATTTAGGTACTTAAATGCTAGTTCTAACTAATGGCTAACTTCTTAGTAATTAGTTATAGATCAGAATGAACGAAATATTGCAAAAAATATCACACACCACCTCAACTTTGGCTAGCTGTGTCTCTTGGCTGTGAGAATATGGAGCTTTTCCCTTTGTATTACTTTGATTGAAAACAATTCAGCAATAAATCTCGTGCTGATGCGCTGCTTTATTTGAAAGCAAAGCTATTCTATCGCACCTTTAGAGGATGGTTCATGCCTACATATCATTGTGAATGCTGGGCTCTCTCGCTCCCTCTGTGTCTCTCTTGACACACTGCCTCTGCAAAAACCCTGTTTATTATTCATGTTTATCATCACACCATCCACTGTTTGCTACCAGTTTCATGGATGGACTGGCAGCAATTTAGAGTTGCTACATGAAACCTCGCTTTACCGTCAACACTGAAACGGATCCCACTTAGTTTAACACAGCCAACCACATTAATGTGTGCTCGCAGAAAGGCACGCACACACACATTTATTCCGACTGCCACTGCAACCACCCACACACCAAACATTCACATACAGAACAAACACACATACACACATCAGTTCTGGGAAATGCCTGTCAGATCACCATTCGAGTTCATATGTTTTCTCAACACAATGGGCTCCGGCTTCTCAAATTCAGCAATAATTCGACACAGCAGAGGGAAGAGAATTAAAAAACATTACTGTCGTAACTGCAAATCTACTGAGATGATAGATAATTACCTCAAAATGACTTCTTTTCTCATCCAAAACCTACTGAGGGTCATAACCCTCTTTTCTGGTTGCTGATATTACACATGAAGGCATTTTAAAAATTGGGATGTGCACATTCTGTAGATTTCCATTTGAACTTTGTGTTTTTGAACATCCCGTGAGCTACAAACAAGTATCTGTATCAAAGTTCTATGGCCAGTCATAATAGGATTTGCAAACTTTTGGATATCTTCTTCATTTAGAACAGACTTCTTTGATTAAAACAAAGCTACAAAGTACAAACTTTTTAATGAGATGCAGCGGCACGAGAAAGTCAAGGTCCAGGCCAGAATTCAAACATAATCAAAAGCAGCCCCACATAATGACAAAAGCCAAATGCAGAACAGGGGACATATTTCATTCTGACATTGATGAGGAGCAGTCTGTACACAATGACTAACAGGATATGACAAGAGCATGAGCTCATAAGATTTGATATTTTCAAACATGGATAGAGAAATGGTCCAACGAACTTGACTAACGATTTTTAGACAAACGTTCTCATCATCCATCTTCAGTGAAATATTTTTTATGGCAAATCATCACGAATCTTACTCATCCTTTTCATACCTTGTGGTCAGGACTCCTCATCAATCCCGAAAGCCAATCAGGTCTCAAGAACATTGTAGAAATAAAAAAGACATTATGTTTTTACAAATAGAAAACCTGTTAATATAAACGAAAAGCCTTATTTATGCTTCATAACACTTGAAATGTATGAACTCTCACGTCACAACAGCTAAATCTATATGAATCCTTTGAGGCTGCATGAGGACCAACCTCTGCATGATGACCTGCCTCTGCCAGGAAAACCTATTCCAGCTCAAGTGTCATCGTCACTGTCATCCTCAACATCATCTTCATCCTCATCATCATCGTCAGAGAATATAAAGGAGTGATAACAGCATTAAGCTTTTCGAAACAAAGTAGTGCTGTCAAAGATATGGCTGCAGCTATAGCTGTAACCCACACTTGACCAATCATGCTGCTGCTTGAGAGCTTAAAATAACCCGAGTAAATGGGTTGACCCTTTATGCTGCATGGTTTAATCACAATGCTGCCTCTCACTGTTCTCTTCTACAACAGGAAACAAAATATCCCACACACTGTCTCTGCTGAGCCTTCAGTCATTTCCTATTGGAAGGCAAAAGGTAAATCTATTCAGTGAAAAGACATTTAAATTGATGATATCAAGTCAAATTAAAAACACTGGTCATGGTCAATAAGTGAAAGGATGTTTTCACAGTGTACAGAAATCCTGTTATATGACTGCTTTAAGCCAGAGCACATCCAGTCCCTGAACAGGGAACCAGCATCACACTTTTAAAATGATCCTCTGGTGGGGAGTGATTTCATTTTCTACCTCACACATTTATTTCATCATGATGAACTAAGAGTTCATGTTACACCTAGTTAATGCCGATAGCACCAGGCCAACGGCCCACGTTTCTACCTGCAATTACAATTCACTGCACACCAGCCCACCCAGAACAAAATGAGAGCCTGTAATTCCTAACAAGGACTAAGTGTCTTACCAGACATCCTCTGATTCTGAGGACTTATCCACCCATCATCCCTTCATCTATTTCTCTTCTTCCCTGTCTGCTTATCAAATGGCATTACGGCAGCATGTCTGAGGCCACAGAACGCTCGCACTCCACAGAGGAGTGTTAAATCCGACCACTTTCTATAACTCCCCTGACAGGAAATGAGATGGTGTCATGATGAATGTGGTTGATGCCTCTTTTACAATTATGAGCTGAGGAGTGACATCAGCTTTACCATTACCCAGATGTTGAGTATGATGATGTCTGAAAATTGAGCTTGTAGCAAATAAAGTGGCAGTGAAAGAGAGATAAAGGAGTATTTAATGGCGCCACAGACAATAAACATCGCTTTCAAGGTCCTGCCTTTTTCTTTTTTTCATAATGTGTGAATGATACACAGACAGTATTTGAGTTCAAGCCTCTCTGCACGTTTTCTGCATTACAGCTCCAGTGTAGCACACATCCACTTGCCTTCACACTTACATGCTGTCCAAAAAAGGTGGTTCTTTTTCACCAAGGTGTCAATCGACCCTAAGTCACCAATCAGGTTTGTTTTTGTAATTACTGTACAAATGTATACAATATTAATAAATTTATAAATTCATAAAATATTTCCATACACTTAGCCACAACCTAACAGTACTTTGCTTGTGTGATGGCAGACATACAAACGGACACATCAGCAACTCAAAAATGACATGACCCCGGTAACAGCTGTTGTGGTACTAAAGCGTACAAACACACACATATTCAAATATCAAAATTTGGCCTCATCATTGAATATTTGCAGATACCAAAAACAGTTTCATGTATTTATCTCTTAATTTCTTTTTTCAGTAGGCTTCTTTGTGGGTAAACAAACCTTTTCTGTGGATGCTGGAGAGCCAGGACACCCAGGTGATTGGCTCTTATGAGCTGAATTGGTACAAATCTGTGCCTTATTATTGTCTGAAAACTACTGTGTAACTTAAAAACAGGCAGAGAAAATGAAAAATGTAATTTGATAAGTACATAATGCATTCCACCTCTGCCCCTACCTTTGAGTTTACACAAAGCAATAAACTCTTGAAGAGGGTGTGATTATTATCTATATCCACTTGCCTCTTCACTGTAAACATTTTAACCTTCACGGAACTGTCTTTGAGAAGATTTCTGATCATTAAGGAGCCTGGTCTGCTCATAAATACATACATTTTCTCTGCAGAGATGCAGACACACACACACACACACACACACACGCACACACATACATTATGTTTCTCGATGAGACAGTCGCACATTAAATGGATGTGCTAAAGCTCACCCACATCTACAGGTTTACAGGCAGAGACAGATGCCCACAGAAGTCATTTGAGAGCTGCCTTCAGTAAATCATTTTATGATTAGAATTCAACTCAGTGAGTCAGTATCTGTGAACTTGCTCCTCATAATGAATTCATAATGGACATACATGTGCAAACACATTAGTGAGAGCATCATCTTTTCTTTCAACTGCTGACAACTCGGTTTCCCACTGGAGGTTCGCGGCATTAAAAAAAAATGTATTGTGAGCATACCCTGCAGACCCATTCAATGTGACACAATGGCCTGACATTATTCTGAGAAAATCAGTGGCAGCTGCATTGGGAAATACAACAGCTTTTCATTTTACTCATTATTCTTTAGTCTTTCTTTCCTAATGATACATACAAAGCCTCACAGAACATGGCAGTTAGCTGGACAGGTTTTCAACAACCTGACAAAGTACAGCACTAACTTTTTAAGCACAGATCACCCGAATGCCATTTTTTACTGTGAAGGAACATCTCTGCCATGTTCTTTGACTCTAACCACTGACTCAATTAACAGGAGAAGGAAGTCACCCTTTTCCTAATGTCAGCCTTAAAACCTTTCCCCAGAAACCAATTACTGGCGAGTAAGATCGTCTAATTCGTCGTGACACGTCTGTCTGCACAAAAACACAAGAGGACAGAGACGGAGTTGTGATGGGGGATCAAAAGGTTCAGGCCATTGCGAAATGAATTGTCTTTCTCTTCCCCTCCCCGTTTCTGTCACCGCGTTGTGACCTTAAGCTATAAGCCAACAGGGGCGGGTGCCAAACTTAGTATTCTGCATTCAACCCTGTCATCCATCACAGTTTTAAGGTCAGCTTCTATTTTCAGTCACTCTATCAAAAGACACCACAGCACAAACATACATACATGCACAAACACACGCACAAACACACACACATGACTACAGCAAGTAAGCATTGCCTGTTAGGACCAAAACAGGCACACATGACCTGAAATAAGAAAAAAAAAAAGCCTGAAAGCCACATAGTCAACCTTTTGACACTTAACATACAAAATGGTGCAAATTCACAACAGACTCTGGTTTAATTGTTTAAAAGAAATGAGGAAATATTTCCTTCACATATTAAATCTAGCATCTCCCCCTTGTACCTTTTAATCTGCTACTTAAAGCATCATTCCTGGAATAATAGGTTGTTTCGATAAAGAGTGTGTTTGGCTTAGAAAAAAAGCCTGATTCAGTTATATAAAGTCAAAATTAAACTATCCACTGGAGTATTGTTGTAGGTTTGAAGCAATTACAGGATGACACCCTGTCTGAGGTGGTTTCACACCCATTCACACCTTAATTCACGTAACCAACAGACTTCCGTTCTGCTCAGCACTCACATGTGACTGTCTCATGACTCATGACTCATGTGGCGTCGTTGTGCTGGGACTCCCAACAAAGCAGCAGAGGTGATCGATCATGTTGAACGAATGTTCAAATTCAGTGGTGTTCATTCAGTTTTTAATATTTTCTTTTTCAAATATTGTAAAGATCTTACTCATCTACCAAACTGTTAGATACTCTTTCAGATGATAAAACCTGCTTAGATAGTATAATATATCTGAATTCAGAAAAATGTTTACTGAAAACATATTTTGAAGCAAATAAAATATAATCTGGGAAATAATTAAAAAGATTCCATTAAGTCTTTTGTACAAAGTTTTAAGAAAATAGTTACTATTATTAATCTTGTAAAATATATTAATTTTTATATTTACTGAATTCAAAATGTGCCCAAAAGGTTTGCTTCTCAGAGGATTAACTACAATATGACTAAGGCACTGCTAGACACTGCCTTTTTCATTACATAAACATAACTTTATTAATGACATGCATTAATCTTTCTCTTTTGTATGTCTTCAATGAGAAGATAAAAGATAAGCACAATGAATCTCAAAACAATCAACCCTTTAACCAATTAGGCTAGAAGAACTACAATACTGCAGATATTTCAGTTTGTTCAAGGCAGCAAGACTTAAACGCAGACTTGAAAACTGCCAACATGAAAATCTTGCAAACACAAACTGGTGTAGTTTTTGACTTTTCATGACTTTATACACAGACTGCGAATCAGATCAGTGTTCCTTTTTGATATTTACTCGGGGGTGGCAGGGAAAGCTTTATCCTACTTTGCCTCAGTCTAACCCCAGAGACACCCACAGGATGTGCAAACAAAATAAGAAGCCCAGATTTTTAACTTCACCCTGTGTGTCCCTGCAGCTAGGGCTCCCTCCAAATGAATGTAATGGATGAAGGTGTTTTTTTCGTTCTAACCATCTGAATTGATAGCATTTTAAAGATACTATAGAGCAATCTGGGTTACATCTTAAATGGCGAAGCAAAGCAGGATACACCTGTCTTATTAGTAACAAATCAACATGCTTTGAGGCGGATACATCCCAGATTAGTGGGAATATGCAGAGAGAGGATATGTGACACAGTGTTAGCATGCTCTCTATTGCAGACCACCATCATCCTGGGTATGTCTGTGTAATAAAACTAGCTATTCCAAATTGCTAGCCAAATGTGTAAAAGTGTGTGTGTCTGTGTGTATCATAACAGGTGGTACACACAACTTCCATCCATCACCCACACACTGTCAGCAGGGAAGCAAAAGAGTACACACATATGAACACACAAACACACAGCCTCACTGTGTGCTCCGGCTCAGCACATATTAGAGACAAATACACACACAAAAGCACACACATTAAGGAGAGAAGAGTTATCATTTCTTGAGAAATGTGCCTCCTCCTGGTATAAGAGCTGATATTTTTATGATTCAATATGTTTATACTAACCACTGACTTCCTACTCTAAAACCCTGAAGTTTGAATAATCAATGACATAACTAATACAAGAGTGTGCAACCACTGCGTGTACTGAATTAGAGATAAAGTGGCAACATCTTAGGCAAAAGATATTGAGCATTATTCTCAGTCATTATTGTCTTGCTAAACTGGCAATCCCTAAAGATGAGGCCTGTATTTATCATAATCAGCTCGTGAATATTTACTTTTCCGCCCAGCCATATCATGATCATTTCACTAATTGTAATTGGATACACCTTGTCACCTTTTGCTTGCACTGGCTGATAATTTACAAGTGGTAATATTTCTTTATTTTTAAGGTTTGTTATTTCCTGTGGTGAAACATTGCAACCTTGAAGAAGAATAGATTGATAAATAAATAAATATGAAAGTGGATAATTTTAAAACCATGCCATGGCTGCCAAAATGTCTCCTGGCATCTCACAGTGGAGTCATTGCTAGCACTCTGTGGCTCTAATTAGACTCATGAGTTGATGCCTTGTGGTTGTTGCTTTCTAGGAATCAAACAGGCATTAAAAAGTTAGGAAGGTAGAAGTTTCCCACTTTATTCTTTCATTTAGTGACAGGAGATACTGTGTTGCTGCCAGTGTAGAGCAGACAGACTTAAAAGTAATATATTTTTATCAACAAGTGCATAATAATCCATTGCATATTTATATCACCAATGCAGTTTTATCCTCTGTGGCGTGTAAAAAGATCTTGTGTCCTCAGAGCCCTTTTATAACAGGTCTTTTGAGCAATAACAGTGGGGTGCTAGAGATTCAGGCCTGTCAGCCTTGGAAAAATATTTTGCATGCCACAAAAGTCTAACTTTTAGTTCGTATGCGTCGCACTACTTTGCTTTGCATACACGCAGCCAATTCATCAGTGTGCCCCCCACAAGCATCCCAATATCAATACTGTTCACTTTAGAAAGTGCAAGTAAAGCCTTGTGTATCCTCTTAACAACAAATATTATTTTTAATTAGGTCTTCCTTTTGCACATAATGTATTTGCCCGTCCCACATTTGAAGTGAATTGTCAATACTTCGAGACGAACTCTTAAAACTTTCTCTTCCCACACTGAAAACACACCCCTCGGTGGAGATGTACCTTATTGCACTTGAAGGTGTAATGAGTGCAGAACAGTGCCCTCACTGAGGATGCAACATCGCACTCTGACACCTGTCAGAGTTGGCTGTCTGACTTTTAGCCTTGCCGCAGCAACAGTCTCGTTTTAAATGAGCTCATTTGTGGCTACCCATGCACACGGGGGTGGACTGTCAGGAGGCCATGGTAGGGCGTCAGAACATAGTTGCTTTCTTTAGCCAGCCTCAAACTCATCGAGACGCAAACCCACAATCCTGTGTCCTGGTCTCTTAATCTTTTATATCCTCTAAACTGTTTTAATGTCTGTGTTGGTGTTGAAGGACATTTTTTGTGGGAAAATTTATTTAAAAAGACAAAGAATGTAATTAAAAACTGCAGAACGTTACAGACGTAATCATCATCTGACCACAGGTCGAGATTCTTCCTGCAATAGTAATCTGTAGTCATGACAACAATTTAGCATGTTGGGTTGGATTCCAGCAGTGCGTCCTGGTGGAGTTATGATTGATGACAGGCTCTCGTGCTTCTCTCTCTATCAGTGTTTTCTTCTGCGATTGATGTCTCAGCGCTGCACCAGGCTCTTCCCAACGCTCTCGCCTCAAGCAAATCATTTCATCGCCTGAGCTTGCTAAACACAGGCCAAAGGGAGCCTGAAGTAAGACGCTCCAGATACAAAGAGGGATAGATGCAAGCCACTGACCACAGAGAGAATATTCAGGTGTCTCCCAAGAAATATCTAGAATATGTGATTAAACCAGCTGTGGACAGAGAGGCGATGTACTTAAAGGATCTGAGCATATGAATAAGCCATGGTCACTTGAGTGTTTGGAGGAAAACACAGCACAGTGAAGGTAAACATTGGCGCTTTTTTTCATTATTTTCCCAAATGAAAGTCTGCTCTTTAATCTTTTTTGCTTGGGTTAAGAGTTAGTGCACTTCTGCTGCCCTCTTGCTGCACACCAAAGATGTGCACGAGTAACAATAGTTAATGAAATTAAATAAAACGTAACACCTTCCTTTTTAATATGTTGATGTTTTTTTCCACACACTTCCTCTTTTTTTTAAAAGGGGTAGTAAATGAGTGCTGGTAAAAAAAAGATTGTAAAATGTGACTATCAGTTGGCCGTAGAAATGTATAAGTGAAGTTTGTATCAGCAGGGAAATATTTTACTTGAGAAAAGACCTTGGTTGTGTCTAAAACATTTTTTTTTTTGCTCTCTCACAGACAGGCAGACTGAGCTATTTATCAAACACAAAGAACTGTGATTTTTTTGAAGGTCAAGCTTTCTTGCCTTACAGGGAGGTCTTTGTCCACAATTTCAATAGCAAAGTATTGACTTGACAACATGTGGCTCTCTATTCAGATGGAGACATGGATCATTTCTTTCCCATGAGCACTAAGTGGCCCTGGCCAAATGACAAGACCGATTGGCTTATGAACAAACCCCAGTATGGTGCATGTGACAATCTTTGATCACTTCATTTCTGACACATAACACACAAATACTAATGCTCTGCCCCACACCTTATTGATTTTCTCCTATTCTATTTCTAAGTATGAAGACGTCCACCAGGTATATATATTTAACGACCAGCACAAACAATGACATACTTGACACTCAAATATTAAGTTGCTCTCACCATGTAGTTAATGTAGGTGTATACTCTGGAGAGCCCTGAAAAGGGCTTTAAAATGGCATGAAGGGCTAGTTGTCATTATGGGTGGAAATGTTCTAGTATGGCAGTTGATATGATTACTGTAATTTGTCATAATGCCAAAGCTGACATTTCATTATCCATTAGAGACCATAAAAGCAGCATTGTGGAATTTAATTAAAAAACAACAAATACCGCAATCCTTTATGTTTGGCTGCAGCTCTGACTATTTGCAGGAGACAGAGTCGACACAAAGAGAGTCGTTCTGCTGTTGAGAGTCATAAAATCAGGAAATGGTAACATTTTAAGTTGAAATAAAAGATGAGATAAAGGAAAAAAAGTGTTTCCAGGCATATGGGTGATGTTAATATACACAAAATATAATATAATACTATTTTTGTTGTGGAATAATAATAACTTGGCCAATCTGGCAAGTGGAAAAAAATTAAACTTAAAAAAATTTATTCTAGAACCGATGACGGATGGAACTAAGTAGTGAGTCATCTCATTCCTTCTCATCTCTGATGAACACATGCACAGTACCAAACAGGCACTTATGGGACAATAGCAGCGGGTTAAATGTTTCTGACCTCATATGAAGGCAAAATTCCAGCTATGTATTGTGTAGTTTGCCACAAGTTTGAGAGCAAGGTGGATAAAACAGTGTAGTTTTTCAAAGGCACATTACATTTCTGAAAAACTGTGCTGGAGTGCCATTACAAGAGCCAACAGCATTTTGCTTGCAGGCAGGTAAGAGGGCTGCAGACAATATCTCCTCTGGGGCCTTTCTGGTGCTTGTCTTTGTTCTGATTCATTTACTTAAAGATATCCTTCACTCACTGGGTTTGTGTTTGTTTATGCCCTAAAATGTCAGGTCTTGTCACTGCACTGTCTTGTATCTGGGCAAAGTTTGTCACTAGAGAGGTTTTTCCACATTTCCATGCTGAAAGGGGAGATGTCTGTGGACTCCTTAAACCTGAGAGTCAAATGTGCCCCCAGCAAGCTGGATCTGGTATGTCACCGACCCAGAAGCCAATAGCAGACAATGAAAGCTGAAACCTTTGGCTCAGAGTGGACTAGTTTTATCATTCGGTCAGAATTTGCATGGTTACTAACAATGTATCAGATACTGGCAGTGGCAAGCTAACAAACAACATAAACATACAACAGATGCCGACTACATTTGTCATTCTGATACATTTGCTAGTTGTTGATTTAGAGGACAAACAAAACCTAAGTCTGGGTCTGTTTAAGGCTCGAACATGAACAGCTAAATCATCCCATGTTTCATCTAATGCTTTTTCTTAGCCATCGTGGTGCGCACTGAAACTTGGTGCAACAACTGAAGTGGGTGGGGCATGATGTGTCTATGTTTTGTACATCTTCAGAAGGAACCAATGGGATTAAGGCTTGGTGCTATTAACAGGGTACTGAATTCAGTAAGCATTGGGAGACAGACATGTTGGTTTTGGTTCTTAAAAATGTACTTGGTGACAATATTAAAAAATACAACAAGCACCAGCCATATCTTTTAAACAATTAACTTATCAATTAAAAATAATTTTATTTGATATGGCAAACAATTGTTACTTTCTGCCCTGGTGTACCTGCTGCCAAAGTGAGTCCTTTGCTGTTGTCCTTGTACAATGTTTAGACATCAGTATGCAGTGTGAAACTCTTCCAAGTCGTCAATATGTCTGTAGACCAATGTCACGAAGACAAATCTGTCACTTATTTCCTCTTGGTGATTAAAGCAACATCAATAAAGGAGAAGAAATGAGAAGACACTATACACTCTAATGTGTTTGACACCTCCACAGGCATTTTCTCCTTTTGGATAAGCACCCACTTCTTCATAGTGTTCCATTATGTTTGGTGTGGGAACTTTTACTCTTCACAGTGATGGCACAACCACGATCTGCGTGTAAACTTGCACATTTGACACTCTGACACGTTCACAAAGAACAATGATCACTGTCCTGATTTTAAGCACAAGCAAATTACAGTTCAAGCAATTTGTACTTGCCAGGTTACAACTTAGCAGCACAGATATGATTGTTGAACTTTTGACTCTCTTAACTCCAGCCAAAACAAGCACTTCACTAAGTAGGTGGAGGAAAGTTTTACAGGAAATTTAATAAAAATGAAAAATAAAACCATTTTTTTTCTCCCGTTTTGCTCTTTGTTTGGCTCCAGTGAAGAGAGTGTACTCACCTCTGTGTGCATGCACTATTAAACCAGCAGAGGTATTGGCATTTTGAGCCTGGCTGTTCAATGAATCTCAGCATCAGCTGATGAGGGCTCAAAAACAAACAAGAGCAAGCTGCAGCATTCATGCCCCCTCATCCCTTTCGCTCACACTGACCTCTACCCAGACCTGAGCGCTGAGAGGTAGCCTGCTTATCTAGCTGACCATAATGCTTTCAATCAGCCCTCTCACTCAGCCTCTGTACTCCTTTCCTCTCTTCCATGGATCAAACCCCTCCCTTTTTTTCCCTCTCTCTATTTCTTTGCTTGGCTACTTCTCTCCTGCCATCACTCCTACTTAAACCCAGTACGCAGGGGGCCTGACCGAACGGATTGATTTCCAGTAAGGCGGTGTCTGGAGCGCATTCTGGAGCTTTCCGGATGCGTTCATCCTTCTTTATTGCACTCTAATCTCAAGGGGCGACCGTGTCTGCTCCTTAGGCTTTGCTGTAGATGCACACAAATACACACAAACACACACAAAATACATAAAAGCTTACACACTGAATCACACACACACACACACACATCCACGTGGAGCCCAAACGGCACAGTAATTTCAGTATTTGGCTCTTCCCTCAAAGGCTCTTGCTTAATAACTATGCATCGTTATTGCTTTCTTTGTCTAAATGAATTTTATCGGCCCTTCACAGTCAAGTCAGTCACGAGAATAAATAGGCTTTTCATTTACAGCAATAAATTATACCTATTTCAATATTGGTACCATAATTGGGGCTCACGTTCCTTTTGCAAAGATTGAGAAACACAGGTTTGAAATAGAATGTGCAATCATCTTTCTCCTTTGCGCTGCATTCATGAGCCCTCACCTCTCGGTCCCTTGTGCTCTGCTCACAATGCCCACCAGCTGCTGAGGGATAGAGGATCCCTCGCAGTAAAAAATCCCTCAGCATCTCTGAGCGCAGGCACCCAACAAGTCATGCCCAATTAATGCCGGGGTCAGAGTTTTAACACAGTAGCCAAACATAGTTGCTATTCAGTCCAGGGTGCTGAGATCAGGACCCAGGGATAATGAGATTTCTTTGCACCTGGTGATTACACCGAGCAGCCATCCAGAAACAAAAACAGATCAGGACTGCAGGATATGTCCAATGATGGGCCTATTGCTCAGATCAACCCTCGTAGTGCCGTTCTATTCTTAGCTACATTCTTCTTACCATTTCCTTCAGGCTCAGGGGTTTGGGGGAGTATCACAGAAGTTCTGAAGGATTTTTTTTTATACACCCATTGAACAACAACAATAAAAAGACTTCAACCAACCCTTGTAAAACAAAACTTTTGATTACTTTTCAGATTAATCGCCTGTCGTCAATACCTGTCTGAAATGCGATGCTGATGTCCTGAAAATAGCTTGACTAAAAGTCCCCAAAAAAAACATTCAATTGACAATTAGCCTATCTGATCTAACAATAAAGTGCCAAAAACACAGAATTTCTCTAAAGGCCTCCTCTCACTACCCTAAGTAAATATTTGCTGACAAAACCGACATATGTAAAAACTAACATTTCATTCCCTCCGTCTTGAGTCCAAACCTGGTAAACAAACTTCTGGTTAGGATTCCTAACACACTGTGAAGAGGCTCTCATTTAATGTCATTTCGTCTCATCCTGCAGATCGTGGTTGAATGAAAATGCTGGCAGTGTGACACTGGCTGATGGGGTGCCGCTCTCCAGCCGCTCAATAATGATGAGATAGATGTATGACAGCCACTCACAGCAGAGTGTCAGCCCTTTTGTCTTTCTGTCTCCAAGGAAAGATGGATGACCCTTCAACCCAGTGCCGGTGGAAATATTCAGTGCTGCCATGACACAAAAAGCCTATCATCATTCCTCACCCTCATGCCAGTCTCCCCTCAAGGCTTCACATCTTATTTGGACTGATTTTGATGTTTGCTGTGCTTTTTATCAGTCTGTAAGCAAATAGCATTCAAAAGATTTTTATTATCTCATGCTGGAATGGGTAATCTTGCTAGCAAACCTAAACATGGAGAAGGCTTGTGATTAATACTAAATGACAGGGTTACAAACAGTTCATCAACAGATGATTTAACACAATCAACTTGTCAATGTTTATTATTCCCTTTATTAATTATGTTTGACATTAATTTGTAAAAACTCAAAGTTGAAAAAAACTTTTTTTTGTATTTTAGTTCAAGTTAAAGCCACATCACAACAACAGCCTGTTGTATAATGTCAGTGGTACTCTGCTTCTACTTGCCTGCCTATAACACCTATTTCCACAAAAGACATTTATAACACACAGATAGAAAACTGAATGCTGATTAAGAATTTGGTTGTCAATGTTTTAATAAAGCTTGAAGTTAGTTATACAGTCCTATTATCCTGCACAGCAAAGAAGTAAGCTACAATGCATCCGTTTAATCACACCACCATTATCATCAAATATACATTTAAAAACTAAGTTAGAAAAGTTAGAAGTTATTTATTTTTGCCAAGAGGTTTTGAAGTGCAGAATGCTACAATAAGAGCTGCATTGACTAAAACTTCAATTGATCAAAATTTTTGTGACTGATATTGCCATAATCCTGCAGCCCTATTTAGTGCTTAAACATTTTCATGAGTAAAAATAGACAAGCAAAGTGGAATGACAAGCTAAATTAAATATAGTTTGTTTTTAGAAACAGCAAGGTCATCGGTTACATTAACTGCTAATTAAGAATATTTAGACACATCCTTTCTTACACATACAGCCTACACACACACACACCCACACACCCACATACGCACACACGCGCACACATGCATGCAGACACACACACATACACACATACACACAAGCACACAGACACAGACACACAGACACACAGACACACACAGACATACACACAGACACACACACACACACATCTCTGGGGAGTGGTACAGGTCAGTTACAGATGGGGCACAGAGGACCAGGGCAGGGGGCAGACCGGAAGATTGGAGGAAATAATTATCTCCATACATTGCAGTCCCTTATTTCCCTCGGGAAATGCCTCACTGATGTTCCCCAGCCTTCATTTCCCAAGATCACATCGGCAGTTAAGCCTTTCTACAGCGGGCAATCTTTTTCAAGTGAAATTCATCTACATTTAAGGAAAACCTTATTCCTCAACAACTTTTCACATATGCAGTCTTTGTCATTACATACCTAAGTCTAAGAGCCAGTCGTGTGATTGACTTCAAGGACTTGCAGCACACTGTTTGGTTCAGACTCTTTTGATTGTGCTTTACACTCCCACAGTTACCTTGGTAACAGCAGGTTGTGCTGGGGAGTTCAGCAAAGGTGTGAATTGAGTTTGTTAATGCAACAGTTGTTAATGAGAAAATAACTATGGGTGGATGGGTTTCCTTGTCACATCTCAGGAGCCCTGACATGCCATCATGGCATCGAGCACACCGTATTCTATACAGTTTTTTAATAATGATGCTCAGCTTTTCCATGTAACTTATTTGTTTAAACTCATTAAATACAATTCAGCATTAACAGCAGGTGGTGTTTTCAAAGCTGGATTTACTAAGGAGATGCTTTCATATCTGTTGTGTTCTCTCGCGGTTTTAATGAAACCTTCATGAATCTTTAAAATAAATGTATCCACCCAATTTGCATTTCAAAAGGATGAATTCCAGCACCAAGGCCATTTAATGCCCCTTAAAATTTAAAATCTAGTTTATTATGCACACTTTAATTCCTTAAAACTAACACTTACAAAGGGCCATGCAAAAAATGTTACGTTAAATTTTCGCACCCATCGATAAAACACACTATTTTATATGCATGTGGATGATCCATTTGTTTTTGTCTTCATCTAAAGTTTTTTTTTATTTTGGGTGTTTTTTTAGATCACTGTAGGCTCTGAAAGATTTACATTTGACTTAGACACTAGCTTGCAGAAATAACATTTTTACAGCTACCAGACTATATAACTAACAGTGCAATGATGAGCCCATCCTTTACTTAAAGCCACTTTGAACTGTTGCTTTAGTAATTCATCTTTTAGACTTTTGATTCAACTACTAATGCCAGGTAACAGCGACCTCAGAGCCATATTTTGAATGTTGCTGTGTTTTGTTGAGGATTGTTTATGTTCTGTGGATCCATTAGAGCTACTCCACTATTCTAACAGTGACAGCTTGATGGATGTTGTTTTACAACTGAAAGGAATTTGCTTTGCACAAAGCGTGCCATGTCATTTTAGTTTAGTTTGTTTCTTAAACATATTTATATCAGGGACCATGTACAAAATACATTAGTCTCAAAAAAAGGAAAGTTGCCTTTTACCAAATTTAGCTAAAAGCTAATTTCCATCTGTAGCCCCTTAGCCACTTAAAGTGAACAATAAAACTCAGAGCTAAACCTGCTTCCTCTACTAAATGGCGAGTTGATATCCACAAAGACATACTCAGATACCACACTATACATAAGAATTACAAAAAAACACAAAAACAAAATAAAAGATAACAAAATATACTTTAGATTTCTTGCTAATCTTGCATATGTTTTACAGCCCATAGCATTTGATAGCATTTGAGGGACAAAGTGGACTGCAAAAAAAATTCTCTCATGGCAAATAGTCTAATCTGATTGGTCAGACCACAGCATATCTACCCTAGAGTAGCTCAGGCACTCTGATTTTAGCCAGGCAACATGTAAACACTGAGTTCAGAAGGCTGATCTACAGAATAAATGCTTGAACAACAAAAACATGGCAAAACTGACACCTTTCAAGTTTGAACTTGGGACAAGTACAGCTGGTAACAATCCACCCTGGAACTTGTACAATTCTGAGCCTTTGCTGGCAGAACAGACTTACTTCGTGACATAAAAATGCACATGCAGATGTCCAGTCTTTGGTTGGATAGTTCCATCAAAAATAAGTTAATCCATTGCATCTTGACATCTTCACATGGTGGGAGTAAATTGACACTTTTGTGTTGGTTCTTGCAGTCAACAACAGAGCAGTTGTGTGCTTAGCTCTTAGCTTTGTACTGGCCTTCAAAGCAGTACGGAGTAAAACCATGAGCACACACAGATGTGTTATTTCTGAAACCCACGCCTATGAGCCTTTGAACAGGTGTGAATCACGACACTATTTCAACTGGTCAGTAAAAATGAAAGCTACCTTTTCCATTAGATATGGCTCCTTTGCTTTACTATTTTAGACAGTCGAAGACCACAGTTCTATTTTGAACTCCAGGGAATTTAAATTATCTAATGTTCACTTGAACAGATTGATGCTCTAAAATATGCACTTAAACATCTAAAAGTAAACAAATTTCTGCTCTTAATGACATTAAATCTTGCACTTCTGTTCATGCAGAATTACCAAAAAAAGTGTTGAAATACTGCATAATGCCAGCACATAGTGAACTAAAGCACCAACACAAACAAACAAAGTAAATTTGAGCGGCAAAAGAATTTCCTTAAATTGGAAACCGTCACATCAACAACTTGATAAATAATAGCAGCTTCTTACATAAGTCTGCAGCAGCTTGTGTTTTCTGATAGGTAATTAGACATTCAGCCTTCCCATCAACTACATCTCCACTGAGGTGATACAACAAAAGCATTACATATCAGCTAATTGGCTTGTGAGGGAAATGGGCATCTCCTCATGCTGAATTTTGAAGTTCTTGATAGCAATTCATGACAAGACATCTATCACCCCGCAGCCAATGATCTCATTTAAGAGCTAGATTGATTTTTTTCTGCAATATTTTTCCTTTTATCTGAAAAGATAAATAGAGAAATGTCAGCCGAAGAACGTAATCTCCCACTGAAGTGTTTGATCACATGCTAACTGGGCAATTCAATAGAAGATTTTGGCCCCAGCTGGAATCTAACCAGACTTGAACACTGGATGAAATCCCTCTGAGAATAAGGTATTTCTGTCAGTTTTGCTCCAACGCCTATCTCACATCTCTACAGCCTATCACTTAAACCAACCTTGATGAAAGATATGAAATTACTGTTGGCAGCCTAAAAAGACATCACCGATCACCAACTCAACAGAAATTTTACTTTACCTTAACATTTATAAGCCTTATTGAATGGATCGTCACTCATCAGAAGAAGGCAAACAGAAAAAAATAATTGTTCGGGTTGATTTAATAAAGTTTCTACAAGTACGGCTTGGATCTGTTTTCACACTCTGGGGAAATATTCTCTCATTACGCCTCATGTGGGGGAGGACAGAGGCAGCAATAAGGTAGATTTCATCCAAGGCTCAGGAGAAAATGAAACTTTCCTTTGACAGGAGAGCATGTAATGTTTTCATCTGGTTCCACCCATGGAGGAAAATTAAAAGAAAATTAGTGTAGCATTTCTTTTTTAAATCACTCTGTGAATGTTTCTTTTATAAAAGACTGAACAAATTATCAGCTATCTTAATGTTGTATTGTATAACTACCTGTTGCTCTTAGAGATATCCAAACTTTGCAGATATTCAGATATTCAGAGTCCACTATGAGTCAAGCTTTACTTGTAACAACTGAGCAGTTGTTTTAATGGTTTTGGTTCATTGACGCACTGATTAAATGACTAAACAGCAGAATTAATTTGTGATATGTCACCCTTGGCTCGGTTATAAAGAGACCATGTATTACTGAGCAATCCTGACTGAAGAGACACATGTCATTTGACCACTGGTGAGCCAAGAAGATAGAAAAGATCAGGTGAAAAAATAACAAGATAACAACAGGATAGAAAGAGAGTTAGCCAATGATATCTTCAGAAACATTCTCCCATAAGAGCAAAAACATTACTGTCACAATACCAAATGTACTTTGGAAAACTAACAGCTTTGATAGAGCCAAACATTCACTGCTTCCAGCTTTTCTTCATGTTTACTTTGTCATACAAGATGGTAAACTGAGTATTTTAAGGTTTTCAATAATCAACCTACTGTGAAAATAACTAGCAGATGAATAAAAAAAAGGAAAATAATAGCTAGCTGTAGTCAGCCATTTCCTACTCTAAAGACTGTCAAGCCAGTAGACAGAACTTCTTATTTTTTGCATATGTTGTAGTGAAAACTGGAAGTACTGATAAGGTAACAGCATCTTACTCAGACCACAGTGGTTTAGCACATGCAATATCTACTTCCAACACTTCTTGACTGCAAAACAGAATCATGAACTTGAGGCTGCACTATGGTTTCTTGTGCACCAGTTATAGGAAATACATATTTAACTGATTAAGGTTTTAAAACCCTTCAGGTGAGATCGATGTCATACACATCTTAGATAAAATAGAATGTCAGATTAGTATTTTTCCACCTTAAGAAAATGTCCCTTCTCAGTTCATTCACATTAACATAATTTTTTTCTGGCGTATGCAGATCAAATCAGTCCAAGGCATCATCACATGGCGTCCACTGGCTGCCAATGTTTCCGACTGATCTAACTCAAAGTCTTCTTTTTTTTTTTTTACATATTTTGCATATCAATATAGGCGTCTTCGAATTGAAATTCTTTTCTGCTTTAGGAGATTGCTCTTTGATGGCTTCTCATTACAAGGACGCTGGCTATGGGTCAAATGGAAATGTCATCACAGGCTCAGCAAAGGCTGTTTAGGGGGAGTCCTCGACACAAACGTCCCTTTACAGTTTAACCTCCTTCGCCCCAGAGATGATGAATCACAGAGCCCAGCAGAGAGGGTGTCTGGTGATGGAAGGTTGAATGAGTGTTTGACAGGGTGCCAGTCAGCCTGTCTGTACTAACCTTACACTCCTCCTATGGTGTTACTCACGTTGTAATCACTTTAAGTCAGAGACAGAGTAATGCTCACGCTTCTGTGCAAGCTGCCTCCAATTAACAAAGGAACCCTAAAATAACCCATTGCTCAAAGAAACTCAAGGCAATGGTAATGAAAACAAGATCATCCCTATGTTAATTTTTGTTCATTTGTGTATTATCAAATTATGTTAGTTTGATAATACACCAATTAAAA
Source organism: Acanthurus leucopareius (assembly GCA_029814765.1). Taxonomy (NCBI): domain Eukaryota; kingdom Metazoa; phylum Chordata; class Actinopteri; order Acanthuriformes; family Acanthuridae; genus Acanthurus; species Acanthurus leucopareius. The sequence continues at coordinate 6,405,487 of JAQMCX010000009.1, read as the reverse complement.
AAAACATACTCATATTCAACTTCTGCAATATTTTACAAATAGCTCCACTATATTGGACCTCTAATTGAGCATATGAACAATCAGTTCATTTAAAGGGTATGAACAAATTAAGAAATCCATATTGAAACAAAGTAACCTGTTTGTATGCAATTTAGTTAGTCTGTGAGATTGTCTTTCAGTGCACTCACTATCTGCCTCCCTCACTTTTACACTTTCTTGAATGCTGCTCTTATAAACTCCTTTCAGACTTGCTGGCATTGAGATTGAGACTGAGTGTTTTCAACAGGATGAACTCACTGAATAAGAAAAAAAAACATTGCGAGTTCGACTCACTCTTTCTTAATAGATCCATGAATGCAAAAATCAGCTTTTCATGTCAAAGCTAAGGTTAGGAGTCAAAACATTTCAGTAATTTCACTTACGTCACTGTGGCAACACTTTTCTATTGCCTCAACATACACAGCCTTCAAGTCCTACCCTCTTCAGTATCTTTGTCCATATCCCCTAATGATATAATAGAGAAATTCCAGGGCAAAATGTCATGTTCAGACACACTCTCAGACCAAAAATACAAAGTTTGTATATTTGCTTGATGGTTCATTGCTTTGCCATGTTTCTGTCATGATGAGCAGCAGGTCACAGGCAGCGATGTTCAATGAAAGAGCTAACTGAGCTCGGTCTGCCGCAGCAAAGGCTCAAGCAGCACAGAGAAACTCAAGCAGTAACAAGCAACCTGTGGCATCATGGTGCATGAGTCTGCTTCTGGAGAGTCAATTCAGTAATGAGGTTTTATTCAGACAGGAGCTGTGTCAGGACATGCGCCCCTTCGTGCGGACAAATGTCTTTCCATCTAAATCTGTAAACTATGTTTATGTATTCGTATTCGTGGCCTAATGATAAACAGTCCTGGAAATGAGAAGGAGAGGAGTGGGTGTAATGAAGAGGAAGCAAGGTGGGGGCAGGAGGATACTGTGTGTGCGCAGGAGTGGGTGGCATTCAAAAGAGGAAGCATGCAGTTGTTCCAATCACTGATTAATTAGATCATCATTCTCTCATACTTCTCATCTACTCGTGTGTATACGAAATCATCTATTTCTGTAGCTGAGGTCAGCTGGCTGGCGTGATGCTAGTGTGCTAATGTAGAAAAGGCATTAACCCCAATCTCTCTGGATGAGAGGCCGCTTGTCGAGCGTTTGTCCCCAGAGACTGGTGGCATGCTTCTGTCTGCCTGCCAATCTTATTTCCCGGATAGGTTGCACACTTATTTCATTTTGGCCTGTTTCACAGCCCCATATTGATTTTTGGAAAGGTTGATATTAGGATGAAGGGCCTCTTTTTGAGTAATAAGCTTGTTGTGTTTCTCCTTGTTTGCTTTTTCTCCTTTGTTGTCAAAGAAATTCCTCTGTGAATGAGATTTGGGGATTTGAGGGAATTATGACTGGAATCAGAGGTGATTTTAAATTTAAGTCCCATCACTCTTCAGTTTCTCTTTACTCTACTCCTGTGTTCTTTTTCGGTGCTTTCAAACTCTTTTATCTCTATTTGTCTAACCTTTCTCTTCCCTAGCTTTTATTTCCCCTGTTGCTTTTCATACCTCATGTGCTCGCTCTGTCTGGCGTTGTGTGTCGAAACCAGCGGATATGAGATGGCAGGCTGGGTATCGGAGACGTCGCTGTCTGTCTGACAGTCCCTGTGGTACATTAGCCGTCCCTTACCATGTATTATTGATTTCCCTCTCTCTAATCACTGTCTCCAGTGTTACAGATGAGCCTTTACTGCCAGCAGCGCCTGCACTCCGAGGAGTTTCTGGCAGCTAAAGTCATGGCTGAGGCACAACTTTAAAAGATAGTACAGTTTTTAAAGAGCAACAAAAAAAACACCAGTAACAACAGGTGAGGTATCATAAGTTCATGTCTAATACTCAACACTAAAAAAGTATATTCCAGTATTTTACAACACGGGTTCTATCTATTCTCATAACTTTGGCCACTTTGGCTAATGAGTTAATGGGTCTCTACAACAAAAATGACAATGCAAAACAATCTGTATTGATGCAAAAAGAAAAGCCTTTGAGGTTTCCCTGTTCAATTAACAGCATTAGTTCTCAGAAATATACAATTAAAACTGGTACAGTAAGGAATTAAAATAGATCTGAAATAAAATCAAACCAGGGCTTAGTGACTTGAAATCGAATTGAAATCAGTGGCAATAACCAGCCCTACCCCGCTCGAAATGTGGAACTACTCCCCCACAAAAATGACCCTTCAAATTAAGTTAACTTTGGGAGAGAGGGATTTATAAGTCTTGATATTTATATTTTAACAACATGGGGTATAACTGTCAATCAGTTTTTTATTGGCTGATGTAGATATTTACAGTATAACTGCAAATGGCCAATTAATAGTATTGATATAAAAACAAAGCAAATTTATGTGTAATTCCATTACTTCATGCACATTACCTGGCAATATATATGGTTATCTCAGTTATAAATATGTTGTTGGGAAAGTACTTATTAATCACTTAAATAGATAAATATTATGGGTAATTTTGTATTATTCAGAATATATCTGGTATTTAAGGGAGAGAAAAGAATCAACGCTATTCAACTACAGTGTTTTATCAATTATGACACATTCAACAAAAGGCAGAAACATTTGCTGTCTTTAAGGGTTGAATAAATGTGTAAAACTTAGAAAAGACAGTTTTGACTGATTTCGAATATCTTCCAAAAAACTAACCAAGGGAAACACCTACATTGCTCACTGATGAGGCTGACTACAGATTTGTCTGCATAGATTTTTTTGTTTGTTGGCTTAGTGAATGCAGGCATATGCCAATGCTAATCATTTCAAAATGCCAGATAGTCAGTCCACTGAATCGACTGAGCGATTAATCGGCCTCTCTCTATATTAGTTCACGTACTTGGCCCTTTAAACATTAATTTTAAGTTTCTCTAAAGCCACAGCTGTATGCGGCCATATGAATGCCATGTGTGCTATGCTAAGCCTTTGCATTTGACAGGGATAAAATGAATGTCGACAGAGCTGTGAGATAAAGTCCAGATCTTTTCTGCCCTTTCAACTGTTCAGTCAGTGTTTGTTCTGTGATTCTGAGAGACAGATTCCACACAGCGGGAAATCAATTACATTCACACCAATATGGATCAGAGACTCATGGTGATCTGCATCCCCCCCACCCACCCACCCGCTTCTCTGTTCGCGCTGTGTTCGCGCTGTGTCTTGCTGAAGAACACAGAATTCTTAGTTTTGTTTTTAAAGGGATGAATACTTTTGTGTGAATCTCTGCTGGGTGCTTTGGCACAGAGCGAAACACTGTACACTACGGGGGTGTGCAGCATGTGGGAGGAAGAGTAGGGACACTGTGGGATTATGTACTGTAAAGGGAGTGGGGGCTTACAAAGTGGGTCAATTATCTCATAGCACTGCAAGACCCTTCTGATGTTAAATGCTGACATCATTACCCCCAGCCCCACCCGTGATACACTCAACACAAAAACATTTACATCACTCTGAGTCATACTGCAGCATTAAGTTGTAGATCAATATTTCTGGTGTCATCGGAAAAAATTACATACCTGTGTCAGTAAATCGTGTTCAATTGTTATTTATTAGACTAATTTGTCCACCTTTTGAATGTTAGTTTCATAACAAAATGGCAATGTGCACACAACAAGAATTCACACTCAAGTTTGATGTGAAACGAAACTTGAGAAAGTGCGTCAGATTTTTGGAAAAATGTGCCCTTCTCCAACAAATGCTGTGGCATTCAAGCAAAGCTCAGGGTTACTCCTTTCTTCACACTTTTGCACAAAGCACAGACGTGACAAAGAAGTGTTTGTTCAGTCTGAGCAACAAAAGGACAAGAAATGAAAGAGGGTTACATCATTTACATCTTATTCAGAGTTGTCCTTGACTAAATTACGTGAGAATGAAGCCATGCAACTGACTGACAAAGGAGTGAATAGAGAGATTTAAAAAAAATTCAAAATAAAGTGAAAGGGAAAAGGTTGATGTTGACAAATGAAGTGTCTCTTCTATTGATGAAAATTTGATAAGCCAAAGAAATGTCTAAAAGGCAGTACAGGTATTCAAGTGAAAAGTAAAGAGGGTCACCTCTCCTCTATGTAACAGTGTGTGCGCAAGGAGATGAACTTGATAAACTAACCTTAGACAAACATCATTACGACTCCACTTAATGTGTTGGATTAATAGCTTGGTTCTGCATTTTATGTCCATTTTAAAACTACAGAAAGTTTTTTCTTTAAAGCAAAAGGTTATATGTTCTGCTCTAACCCTTTATCTAACTAAGGCACTTATATGTACATGCAGGGTGACCACTTGTACATTGGTATACTGGCACTTGGTAGTGCATCACGGAGTCACATAATTACATTGTTTCAGTGGAAATATTACTGCATGGCCTAGCTGAAAGTGGAGAGTGTGGAATAAAATATGATTGCGATCATTTATCTTGAGCGTGTTATCTTGAGTTTTCCATTAAGCCATTACAGTATCAACCCCCTAAAAAATAGTTGTACATTCCTAAAGTCGTAGATAAAATTTTATGTTCTTTTACGCTCTACTTGCAATGAAAAAAGACACCCTAAAACAGCACCAACCACTGACTGTTTAAGCACATTATCCACTTAAGCAAATGCATTAACAGTGGCTGTATTAGACGAACATGTAAAGGAAGTACCATGAAAGTTTTACGTAAAAGTGCAAGAGACAGCAACCAACAGAGCAAAAACTAAGCCATTCCTTGGAAATGACTCTCGTTGGGCTTATACCAGCACAAATACTATGCATAACTAGAATATACAAAAGCATAAGCAAAACCAGCAAACACCAAAAACATAAAACAACAACTGAAAGACAACAGCCGGTGCCTCCTCGTCCGACAAACGCTAGCAAACAGATGCAGGAAATCTCTCACATTGCGAAATGTTTATGTTTAGCATCCAAAGCTAACACTTACCTTAGCCAAGAGATGTCAGGCAAGAGTCTGGACCTTGTGTTGATGAAGATAACATGAAGATAGCAGCACAGGAGAAAAATCCTTTTTTTAAATTATTCCACATGATTATTTCCCCACAGTGCCGTACAGAAGCAAGAGGGTCTAACCTTAACTTAACTTAACTTTTGACAGGTTAGCTTGTTTATAGAAACCTGCATTAGCCACGGCGATGATAGCATTAAGCTAGCTGACAAACCGTTTTAATCGTTATTAGCCGTTTGGCCCACAAATTGGTTTAAGAGCAACAGGCAAAGCAGGTGAAACAATTGGCCCTCCTTATTGGAAGAGGGTGCGTTAGATATATCTACCTCTATCCAGGTAGTACACAAATATAAAGTACATAGTGCAATTTTAGTATGAATAGTTCACACTAAAACTGGTATAAAAATTTAGAGAATACTCTCAGAAGTCAGATTTTTGTGCAGAGCTGTTGATGTAGGCTACCTTAGTGTCCAACAATTTAATCTATAAAACGAAAGTGGTACTCAAAAAAACAGTGGTGAAAAGAAATTAAGTTAATTTCAGCACGTAGACTACTGTTCTTACAATTGTTTGTGTGTTTGTATTTTATTTTAAGTATTTCAATGTCACACAACTCCATAATTTAGCAATCCAATACATCTTAAAGGCAAGTTTTTACTCCACTAGCCAATATTTTGTCTGACAGCTTTTGTTACAGTACATATTACAATTTTCTAACCTTTCTCTACACTGAAAAACTATGTTTTGTTACTTAAGGTAAATATTGCTGATAATACTTGCATTAATTTACATAAGTAAGGTTTTGAGTTTAGGAATTATACTTGTGTTGAAGTATTTTCAGTGTTGTGTTTGTACTTTTGAATACTCTCTGAATAACTCTGAAAAATAGATTAATACTTATTTATTTGAGGCTCCAATATGTGCAGCTTCATACGGCTCACCAGCCAACGTTAATGCTAATAGCTAACACCTGAGATAATTCAGCTCTGGCAAGTCAAATCAGTATTTATTTATTTTTATGAAATTAAAGTTGTGTTATCATTAAAGTTGATCAAACAGTTTGGAACCTGATTTTCCTGAAATTTAGACTGACACCATAAAGGTGCACCTGAACGCCACAAGAGATGCCTCTCCTCTCTCCGTGCTGGGCACTTAATCAATGATTGTTTAAGAATTATTATCAAGCACTGCTATTATAAACCTTTCAAGTTATATCCCATCATCTCTTATCTCATCTTGCATGTAAAGATAAGAATAGCTGATGACTGTTTCCATCACTGATGAGTCAGTTTGAACAAGACGATACAGATTTAGGCTGGGTGAGGGTAAAAAGGGCCCGTATCTATCATTCTCTTTCACTATCACAACGGTTAATTCACACACTGCCATTCATTAATTTAATTACTCTATGGCTGAATGGGCCCGACCCATCTCAGGTGCCTTCAGCGTTTCTTATTATAGCCCGTGCGTGTGCGGCGGGGGTCTTGAGGATTCAGCTCATCTGTTGTATTTGCTCTGTAGCTCACGGAGACCTCTCGGCCCCGACGCAATCTCACCTCATTAACATTTTAGGTGACGAGTCTGTCACGGCCTTAATTAACAATTCATGAGCACGGCTTATAGCTATATTAACATTTTACAACCAATAAATCAGCTTTCCTAATCTGCCTTGTGTGTCTGCATGCACATGTGTGGGGAGGCTCAGGGGGGGGACACTTTGTGTATTTGTGTATGTGTGTGTGGGTGGGTGTGTGTGTTATCTGTGTACATCCACTACAGGCAACTAACTGTCTCCCTTTGTCTCCAAGTCTGTCTCCCTGTCTGTCTCTGACCATGACATTTGTTTGAACTTTCTCTTAATCTTGTGTTCTGATCATGCCAATGTAGTGAATCATACTCACTATGTTTCCCTTCCACAGCAAAATGAGAAAAATCCAACCTACAACCTGATCCAGAGGAGGTCATTTGCAGTGTTATGCCAATTAATAATCTAAAAAGATAAATCCGACTAAGCGCCCACAAATGTTAAGTGTCACCCGTAATGGAAAGGTCAACTAATTAGTGAGCTATTTTCGATCAGTTGACTATCACAAAGTGACAGGGATACAAGTTGGTCTCTGTCAAGACTTTTTTTTTTTTTTTTGTGGGGAAGCGAGATGAACAAGAAGAGAGAGGAGAGACGAGACAAGAGGGATGACTCTGACATAATGATGGAAGACAATCTGGAAGAGTCAATTCTCTGAGGTATCATCATTTCTGCTTCCCTTACACCCAACACATATTCAGAAAGCTGCTGCCAGTGTAACAGTGTGCAGTGAGACTCATAAGTCTTCAGCTACTTCATTTTGCCATAAAAATGTGTGTATGTGTGGGTGTGTAGTATAATATGAAAATGCTATATATCCAGCATCTTCACATCTGGAGTAATTCACAGGACTCCCAAATGTGCACGTTGTAATTAAAGCTTAAGAATAATACTTTTTTATTCACTTTAGCTCAAAAATGTCTTAAAATAAGTGAACAAAGTGGAGTATGTAATCAAAACTCAATACTCTCTGTTTTATTTTGTGTAGCCAAAGGAGACTAAATATCAAAACTGAGATAATAATTCAAGGGTAGCACCCTTTGGCAACCCCTTGACCCCACTCTGAAGAGTGTCTGTGTAGGCGGTGTGTAGGTGCCATGACTCTCCCACTGAGTCACCCAAATGCATCGCTACCCTGGTGTAATGCGCATGATGCATAGCTGTTGCATGCAAAATTAAAGTGGTATCTGCAGTGTCGCTCACCCTCCCTGGCTGATGAAAAAAAAAACAGTGTTTGTTTTTGTTTTTTATCGTTAAAAAGCCACGGTGTCAACACAAGTCACAATGCACATGCTTGGGCAGTTAGACTGAGTGAATTTAATTTGACTCACCTGATATGAAGTGGTGCGTTCCAGTAGTGTAATAGCTCTGCAATACAGCACAAAAATGCTTTGCGCTGCCTCAGTAGCAGACTGAATTGAATGGCCATAAAGTGCACCTGGACATTTAATACCAGTTACTACAAAGATCAAGGTCACTGCTTCAGTGGGAGCACACTGAATCTCTAAGACTCAAAGGCAGCCTTGGCGAGGGCTGGCCTTGCAAAAATGCATGTCTCAATGACAGATGCATTGTATGCTGCAAAGAATCCAGCCTGGTTCGATGCAGGCTATTCTAATTCCAATCAGTCTCCCAACTTCTGCAAAGTCAAAAAATAAGAAATCGATTCCAAGAGGGGTGAAACGAGGAAAATGTCCCCTGGATTTATGGCCAATACACTTTGTGATTTGTTTTGGGTTTTTTTGTGTGTGTTTACTTTATTTCTGAAAGATATTGCTGGTTATTTCCTTCAGTCATGACTCATCCACCACTTCCCCTTTCACAATGAATGTCAACAAATGTATGAAGTTAATGACTATTTTTAAGCTGTGCACTACAAGTTGTGTGAGGTGTTTGATAATGTCATCATGGCAGAAAAATAAATACAGATCCAGCTGCAGTTATGGCAATGAAAACAGACTGTGTAACTGCTATAACCACAGACAGAAACAGAGTATGGTTGATGATGATTTTGCCCAAGAGACATGATACATTCAAAATGTATCGTAATGAAAGAGGGATGGTGAATTCAGAGTGGATAACATAGATGATTGACATGAGCATAGCATGACATGGTGATGGAGAAATGTAACTGGAGAAATTTTGGAGCTCATATTGCCTCAGTAATGAAATATCCTTTTCTCACTCTAAGACTCTTGAAAGGAAATTGCCATGACTACAAAAAGGCTTTTTCTTTCTTTACTGCTGCAGTACTGCCCTCTTCTGGCAAGTGCACAAACAGCCAAAAACAAATCACAAATGCTCACATGATACCCCAATAATTGCATATTTTTTTCTGTCTAAATAGCCTTCAGTATGCAAGATTTACTGAATAAGATTTGGTAAGATTTACTTAAACTGTATATTTTGGGTTAACATAGATCAGACATAGATTAGAAATATTGCATTGTGCATGTATAAGTATTAAGCAGTGAGAGGAAATTAAATGAAGGAAATTGTCAATATCACTAAAGTGTCTTGTCGGTAAACAAATTAAGGGTGAGGTTTAACTGATGCTCATTTTAGTACAAATGCTTTAGAATCAAATCCCTGCAGACATCTTTCACTTGCATAACCTTTTCCAGCATCCCTCACTTGGCTGACCCCGAGCACTGCTTGATGAAAAAATGCAGTTTTATTTTGGGAAAGGCTATGTCTGGCTGACAAGAGTTCACAAAGAGAGCTTGTTCAATGGTAAAGGATTATTTTGGGGGAGAGATGGAGTGTTACTTGTGTAGACCAGTGTGTCCATGTGTGTTTTTTTTTTCATTTCTTCCACACATTTTGCTTTGCAGCATGTCTCCGAATCATTATACCACACCTAACACTTGATTTCTCACCCTGTCTTTAGCCTTCATCTCATAAAAAAGTCATACAGTATGGCCCATGACAGCACCTTGGAAACAGGGGGGAATTGCTCCAGGCTATCTCACAAAAATAATTTTCTCAGCACCACATGTGTGCATGGAAAGTCTCCTCCTTCTCACACTTTCACACTGTGCTAAAGCACTGACAATGAATTCCTGCCTCAAGTGCTGTGAATTAAAGCTCTTGTGTAACTAATGTGCTACTTTCTGTCTCCCTCCACATTAGGATACTGCTCAGTTTGGCTTAAAAGTTTAGCATTTGCTCAGTGAATTGCAAATATAAGGAGTAGACTGCACATTATGTATCCCTTTTATATCCTTATCCACCAGCAGGGCAGGCAGAATGTAAATTACTACTGTTATCCCCATGGCCATGGATATAATCAACGGTAGACACCTCTTTCAGCACTGAAGGTTGCATTCAAAAGACATTATTCTCTTATGTTCATCACTTAGGTGTAAATCACTGGCTCTTGCGAACAAAGAAGCAATCAACTTGTATCTCAAATCCTTTTTGGTGGAAGCATCCTATGGATCTCTCAGCCAACATTAAGTAATGATTCAATGTGTTTCAAGACTGAAAAAGTATAACTTAATCAAAGGACTCTACCGAGAACCAAAAACAACTTTTGAGGTTTAAAACTTTTTTTAAAAAAAGAGCCTGGAGGAAGGTTTTTTCCTCATCTGAGTTTTTTAGGGGGAGGGTGTGGACCCTGAACGTCATTCCAAGGGAGTTGCGATGAATCTGGACTTCCCTAAACTTGAGTTATTGGAGTTGGTTCAGTCACTTGGGCAATGTGACTTAGTGTTTGGGACCAGCGCGCATGGTAATAACAGAGTAGCCCTTTCTTTCCCGGGTCAGGAGTATTTATTTTAAGGCGTTTGTTGAGTATGTACCACAGGAATGGAGAGATGGACTGGCGGTGGACAGTTTTCACACTGTTTCTGAACTTTCAGTTCACTTACGGGTCTCCTTCCTCTTATGACTTGTTCCAGGGGTCTGCATACACTGGAGTGGTGCACAGACACAGAAACAGGTGAGTTTGCTTTTTACTTTTTGTGGAGAACAAAGTGAACTCTTCTGTATTTTCAGGGTCTTTACCAGTTGAACGCCGGTGTTTCTTTAATCCCGAAGGTGAAGTCTGAGCGCATTGCTTGCGAAGTTGCCAACTACAGTGCGAAGACGCCCAAACTTTTTATTGATCGAAATGAACTCAGATCGGTGCGGATTTGGCCTTTTATAGTCATATGTAGCCTGTTAACATTCACTGTTTTTATCAGCCAGTGTCTAAATTTGGCCCGAGTTCGCCAAAGTGCTAAAGGTGATAAGATATAGATAAACGCTGGAATGTCAGCGTTTAATCAAATCTCTCCGCTAAAAAAGACCATTGGTGCATTTGAAACTTCTTCCTTTTAAACTGAAATAACCTAATAACCTAACCGAAAATATTAATAAAAAATCTCACTGAAATGACGCAAACTTTCGGGGAAGCTTCGCAAAGGACCTAATCGTGATGCTCTAAATCCCAAAAGCCTTCCCAAAATCCCATCACTAATTCTAGGGAATTGGCCCAGTTCCTTATACTTCATATGCTTCTAAGAATGTACATGTCTATATATCATGAAGCTCTCGTCTATTCCTGTATCCCTCCCTCCTCAGGAACTGGTGCGCCTATGTGGTGCGCAGGAACGTGAGCTGCGCCGTGCAGGGAGGTGTGGAGAGCTTCCAGGAGCCCGTGGTGGCCCCCTGCCCAGCCTACCAGCCCGACTGCCAGCAACAAGTGACGTGAGCATCCGGGGAGTACAGGGGTTAAGAGTGCATCTTGTTTCAGATGCATGAGATAGACTCTGCATTTCTTATACAAAATATTCCTCTGAGGAACCTGGAGGCAGATACATTTATAAATAGCTGGAATAGAAACCCCCCCACACTGTCAGAACCAAAAGGGAAACATTATTTTTTGGAAGTTAAAATAAAGCGCCCTGAAAGGGTAAAGGGTTAAACAGGAGAAGTGCCTGATTGTTTTAGTCATCAACTTTCCAGATGTTTCGCATGACATGACCCCTGTCTTCAGGGAAGTGATGTCAGCTATTGTTTCTATGGGAACTGTTTGCTTTGGCAAGAAAGTTGAAATTTCAAATAATAGGGTGTAGTAGAAAAGCTCAAAAAATATCTGTTTCCAAAAAGCAGATCTTTTGGTGATTGAAGGAGTCAACATAGATAGATAGATAGATAGATAGATAGATAGATAGATAGATAGATAGATAGATAGATAGATAGATAGAAATGGGGAGTGATACATTTGTTAACTATACATACCATATCAGATTTTAACAACACCATGGCCAAACTTATCAATAATTCCTTGTTTTTGGATCAGTTTTATCTTTTTGAAATGATAGATAATATGTTAATTATATATTTCAATGTTAATAATAATAATAATAATATGATAATTTGTTTTTACAGATGTCAGAAGCAACGCTTCACAAAAAAGCTCAGTGTTGTTTTTGAGATTTTAAAAAACATATTTATCGCTCCTCCATGTTTTGCAGATATAAAAATCGGTTTCGACCTACATACAAGATCGCCTTCAAGACAGTCACAGAGTTGGAGTGGAGATGCTGTCCTGGCTACCAAGGTCCAGACTGCAAAGATTTAAAACCAGTCCCTGACCGACAAACAGTTCAGGGAATACAGCCTTACCCCCCAACAAATCCTGTCCATACAAGTAGACACACACAAAGTAAGACTCTTTTTTTTATTTTTTGTAATTTGAAGCATAATTTTGATAAATATCTATGGATTACTGAATTGTACTGTGTGCCACTCCTCTTAAGAGATACTTTAGCTTGTATTTATATTTAAAAATCTAATAAGTTTTTCTCTGATCATAGGACCAGAGCGAAGAGAGACAGGGCACCATGAGACGCGTCATGGTGGTGAGACAGATAAGGTACATCTTTTGGAAGGTCAAGTTCAGCGCCTGTCTCAGACCGTCCTGGATCTTCAGTCAGCTTTGACTGACTTAACCGGTAACCTCCGCACGGATCTGCAGGAAGACACAAAAAAGATGCTTGTGACACTTCTCAACCAAATGCGTCCACCAGACAGTGCAACAGCTGCAGGGACAGAGGAAAGTCCGGCAGTGCTGGATGGGCATCAGGCTACTAGAGGTGGGATTGCTGGAGACAAGGCTCTGGAAAAAATAGTGGCCCGGTTGGATGATATCAATACTGCACTGAAAAGCAAGGATGAAGCTTTAGAGGACATAAGAGGAACCATGACAAGCCATGAGGGGCAGATCCGAGTCCTGATGGATGCCTCTCAATCTCAGACTCCAGCCATAGCGGAGTTCGATGTCATCCAGACCTACATTGATGGAAAATTTGAAAAGCTAAAGAAGGAGCTAGACCAGAATGTTGAGGAGCATATAGCTAAGCTGCAGAGCTCATGCAGTGACAAGATCAAGTCTTTGCAGAAGAGCTGCGAAGATGGCCGTGACCAAGGTTTGCTTAGCCTGACTCAGCTAGTCGACACCAAGGAGGCTGATCTGAGAGAGGAGATCCGGGCACTGCGTTTTGACATAACTGCTGCAGATGGGCCGATACGGACTCAAAGACAGACAGATTCATCCAAGGCAGAAGAGGATCATGGTGACCACGGAAAACTGTGGCGTGAGATTGAACGTATTGCTGAGGCTCATCGCATCCTGAATGTCCGCATTGACAACGAGCTTTCACACCTGTCTGAACCTCGGGAAGACAGCGACTTCAGCCTGCTCATCGAAGAGCTGGAGGCACGCATAAATGTCACGGAGCAAAACGCGGAGACCCACTGTTTCTATATTGAAGAGAAGCTGACCCGCACGATTGCTGACGAAGTGGCAGCACTGCGGCATCTTCTAAATGAACGTCTGAACCACATGGAGGACCAGTTTACGAACATGTTAGTGGAAATGAGCAACAGCTCCTTCCCTGGGATGTTTGGTGACTCCATTGATTCCATCCAGTCAGAGATCAACAACAATAAGTTCCTCCTCCAAGGTCTGGATGACAAGGTCAATGCTGTCGGGGAAATGTGCTCTTCAGGATGTCCAGGTTCAGGAGCTCCTGTAGGTGCAGTGAGTTCATTGCCTGCACCTAAAACTCTAGAAGGCATTTTGAAGGACCTGAGTCGCTATAGGAATGACTTGGATGTTCTTCATACAGATGTCAATACCAACAAAGAGAAGCTCAGGAAATTGGAAGACCTTGTTGAAAGGCAGTCAGTCACAAATGATGGACGTGTGAAGACAATGGAGGACTTTCAGAAAGGATTAATTAATCTCCAAGATAATTTTCTTGGTCTGGTTGGTGCCGTCAATGGGTTAAGTGACTCTTTAAGCAAATACAACCAGGATATGCACAAACTGAATTCCACATGCTGCCATGGAGGGCAGGGTGGTACTTGGGGTCCAGCACAAAACCCCTCGACATCAGTCAGTACAGCATCCAGTAGTCAGGTTGATGAAACCAGACATCAGGTTGAGGAGCTGAGGAGCAGGCTTGATACGCTCAGCACACAGGTGTCATCTGAACTGAGTCAGTGTAAACAGAACACGCAGGGTGTTTCTGAGGACATTTCCTCTGTAGACAGACGTGTGGCAAATCTTGAAAAGATCTGTGGACGGTTAGATGGGGTTTCTGCCAACATCAAACAGCTCAAAGATGAAGTAGAGAGACACGTTGGTGGTCTGCGGGACTGTGTGTACAGGATGAACATCACCTGCGGAAGTCATGGCGCAGAAATCGTCGCGCTGCAGAACTCCTTGCAGAAGGTCCAGAGTCAGCTGTCTGAGATGGCCAAACATGTTTTGAAAGAAGCTGCCAAAGAGCCAGGTGAGTCGGTAATGTGATGCTGTGATGCTATTCTTGGCTATGTCCCATTGAAGGAAATGATAGAAATGATCAAAGGGCTTCTATGGTTTTCGATAGCATAAATCATGTCACTGCGAGGTCATATTTATCGCTATGAGCAGATCGCTGAATTTGAATGTCAATATTCAGTTGCTCTTTTGCTACAGAACTTCAGTCTGACAACACACACTGAATAGTTTATAATGTGAATGTTGAATATGTACAGCATTGGTATTTTGCTTTCAGGCTCTGACCTTTTCACTCCCCTAAAATTGAGGCTGCAAGCTCCACACAACAGGGAGTGGAGGGGGTAATTGTAATAACTCCCAACCTAGAGGAATGTGGACTCAGAGCACACAGGTGGATGGTGGGGTGGAGATGGGGCTTATGTATCACCGTTAGGACTGACTACCTTTCAGGCTGCCAGTGTGGCAACAGGTATGGCAGCAAAGTCAGTGAGGGGGCAGAGCACTGCATAAGTACACTACAACTGCACTGCATGTGTGCTGCGATGAGAGGAGCACGCCATTAGCAGAACACTATGTTGCAGGCTTCATTTTGTGAATGAATTTAAAGGAGTAGTTTAACATTTTGGCAAGTAAACTTGTTTGCTCTCTTGTTTAGATTAAGATTAAAAAACTATTACTGAACTGTTTTTCTTTTCAAAATGAAGCTACAACCTGAGCCTGGCTTGTTCAGCTGAGTATAAACACTGGACACAATGCTAAACCCTTAGCCTAATCGACATGTTATATCTTGTTATATGTTTTTGTTAAATCTTAATGTTCTTTGTTTGTTTTTTGTTAGTTATATTTGGACAAAGCAAGGCTAGCTGTTTCTCCTCTCTTCCAGTCTAAAATGCTAAGATAACTTGGTGCTGACAGTTTGCTTTGTAGTGAATCTTATCTAATCCAAAAGACATCCTGTATGACTATAATTACACACTGATTATGGCTCAATTTAACTGCCTTAAAGTCCCAGGATTTACCCATTAGGGTGGACACTGAAATGAGCCAAAAGAAGTCGGTTGAAAAAAAAACCAAAAACTGACATAACACACTCCTTTGCAGTTTCCTCTCCGACATCCAGCATATGAGTTTATCAAGTGCGATTAACATCTGTGTAAACACAAACTTTTCCTGAGGATAATCCTCCATATAATGCATTCTGCTTGCTAAGCTCACATGGAGGCATGGAGGGAAGGATCAGATCCCATGATTGGCCACAGGGTATTTCCCGGAGAGGGAGCACACGAGTTCACGGGGCCTCCTGCACTCGCCTTGAGTATGTCATTTAATACTGTATGTCCCAGCACAGAGGCAGAGGCCCGCACTGGAAACTTTTTTTTTTGACTTCCATTCATGTTGTCCTTAGAATTCCCCCAGTTTTTTTTTTTTTATATATATAAGATATGCGATAGGTAAACAGAATCGTAAATTCCCAATACTACTCTGATGATTTATTCTAACTGTTTGTGCCTCATTGCCTGCTTATGTAAGTGTCTGAACGCCCAAGCTGACTGTTCCATCTTTACCATTCCCTCTACAAACCCTTCTTGCACTATGACATAGCCTTTTTTACTCTTGCCACAAAACTGCAGACCTCAGTCTCAGTTCCCAGTCTGTCGGTACACACATACACACCTCCATCCCTCCCTCTCTTTCTCAACACACACGCGCACATACCAACCTCCAGAGATTCCCGTATAGGGTGACCTCAGCCTGATATGCAGAGTCTGGTCCTCATTAAGGGCCCTGACGCACTGCTGGAGCCAGTTTTGATGGAGAGGGGAGAAGCAGGGCTCCACACCCAGGACCAGATGCTCAGACTACCCTCAGCTGTGATGTCATGACTGGGGCCCCATCACCAGTGCCTCCCTTTCTTAAACCATCGTCCAAAACAGTGGTATGATAGAGACCTGAGGAGAACAGGAGGGCAGAAGATTAATGGTTGTTGTGGAGAGAGAGAAAGAGTTTAAAGGCATTTTGCATTCCATTTCACTTTTTTGCGAAACTCTCAAACGCTAATATTAATTTCATTAACGTGCATGTAACATTATACTGCAGCTCTGCCCACCATTAAATTAGATAAAACTGTGAATCCTGCAGCAGGATTGTGAAACTTGTGCTACTTTATGACTGTTAATCCCTGTATATACCAGTTAAGCACATTTAAATTAAAAAAATTTATTCAATTTAGCAAACATGCCTTTTATGAGAAGATACAACTCACATTTCTGAACGCCAAGTATGAAGCTCTTGGCAGATCTTGGCTAACGTGGCCTAACATAAAGGCAGTAAACAGACTCTTTTTATAGAAACATTCTCTACCAGAGCCCCCACAAACTGATATTTTAATACTATCTTGTACAAATTAATCAAACTAGATACACCTGATGAAATAGAGAGTTATAGAGCTCTAAAGTGAGCTGCTAGGCAGATCTGGTTATCTAAGACAGAGGAGTCTTTGTGCTGAGCCACGTTAGCTGTCTGCCAGCAGAAGCCTCATATTTACTGTGCAAAGATATGAGTAACTTCAGTCCTCTCATTTAAAGCTTTGCAAAAATTGAATCAGTGTATTTCCCAATTTGCTGGTCTTTTTCTTTAAGGGCAAATATCATCATATTCTCTCATTATGCACTCACAGTCTGTTTACTAAAACCCACAACAGAGGGAGTTGAACCATGTGGCTGAGGAAGCATGAAGATTTGTTTTTCCCCCAAAAGTTTGGACGAGAGAGGAATAGCTTAAATCGAGATAAAAATTTCCGTGAAAGATCCCAGCTCTGTGGGTGTGGCGCTGATGGTTGAGAGACTTCTGACACGCTTCCTCTCCGTGTTTGAGCTCATATTCTCCACTCGGTCATATGAAGACCCCGAGGAGGCCGCGAACAGACGAAGTGTTGTAATAGCATAACTGAGAGATGAACTGGAATAGCTTTGACCTTACTCGGTGTGTAACTGTTGAACGCAATTGTGTGACCTCAGTTGCAAAATGTTGGCACTGCTTCGCCCACATGAGCTGCTGCAGCAGAGGTCTGCTATTACAGGATGGATGGATGGATGGATGTGTTTGTTCCTGGCTGTTTTCTGTCTGGTGGGGGAGTTTTTTTTTTTTTTTTGGTTCAGCAGCACTGACTCTGTTGCATCATTTAAGACTACAGTGATGATGTGTCAAGGCCATTTTGAAATTAAGCAATAGACTCAAGCGGTTCAAACTGTTTAGATGAGATTATTAGGAAATGTAGAAATATGGAAATTGCTTCTGTTTTCAAAGAGCTCAAGCAGCCTGTTTCTTATTCAGACAGTGACTAATCAACCTTCTTGTCATTCGATTCTCAAGCTGTTTTTTTTCCTACTCCTCCTGCTTTTTTGGAGGTAATCCGAGTCTGGCTCAACTCCCTTCCATGCCGTTTCTTTCTCTCTCTTTCTGAATTTCTCTCTCTTTACTCCCTCGTCGCTTTCTCCTTCTGTCCAGTTTTTTTTTCTTCCGATTTGTCCTTCCAAGAAAGCCAGAGGACTTCTTTTTCCTCCTCTCTCTCCACCCTGTCCTATAAGCGTCTATCGACAGGGAAGGCCTCCAGAAAATCAAAAAGCGGTTGTTTTAGAGCTGGGACTAAAAAAAAAGCAAAAAAAAAGCTTTGATTTCATGGATCAATGCTTTGCAATTGATCATTCTGACTTTGTATTGGGGAGACAGGCAGTAAGATTAACTGTCTACCATGATAAAAGAATACAAAAAAACAACATATCAAAGGCTTTTTGAAGTCATGGGGTGGCTGTTGGGAAAGAATGGAAAATTGTACTCGACACCTTCACACACACACGCACACACACACACACACACACTGTGTATATACTTAGTCAGCCCCAGAATTTTGAGGGATTGCTTCAAAACTGCAGCAGCTTCCCCCAGAGAGATTTTTGAAGCTACAAGGTGAGGTGTTTCCATCTCCGACCAGGGGAGCCCATCTGGAAGTCTTCAGAGGAGAAAGACCCAGATGCACAATGGGAGTCTCTGAGGTCTGCCAGTGCAGTGCACAATTTGAACCTCTCATCATTAGTATCACTGGAGGGGTGGAGGATGAAATTGTGTCCATGTGCATAACAAGAAAAGAAAAAAACAGAAAAGAAGAAGAAAAATGTATGTGAGAGTGTGAGTGATGCATAGCATTGCATGTGTGTGGGACCACCACACCCCGCTCTGCGCCCTTTGACACCGTTTTCCGTTGTGTGATCGGCTTGTCTGCTGCAGTGTTCCTTGACGGTTTCAGACACTTCTGAACGCTCACGCACTGTCACCCCAAATCCTGTTACTAAAGCAGCTAAAGCACCCCCCCCCCCCCCACCGCCATGCAGTGTCTCAATCCGCTTGTAAGCACTGACATCTGTTTTTTTGTTGTGCTCATGGTTGCACCAGCGTTTGTGTGCATCTTTTTGTATTTTTTTTTTCTTCGACTTTGCGGTCGCTCCCTCAGTGAGACACAGGCTGAAAGCTCATGGGAAATATGCACTCGGGCAACCGGCATCCTGGAGAAGGCATGGGGAGGAAATGAAGAGGACATCTCTGATTATCTCAGTACAGCATGATTGCTGGGTTTAATTTGTTTTTAATTATACATGTGGTTTCTGAGTAGCTTGTGGTGCAACTTGCAGTACAAGGGAAGAATTTGGTTGATGGTTGATGAGGTTTTATTTGGTAAGAACCGAGTGATTGAATACTTTTATATTCTGGAATAACATGAAAACTCAACTGTAATGTGATTGGTTTCAGGCACTTTTGGATTAATCGCTTTGCTTTCCTTCAAGGCTGAGTGTAAAGTTGAATGAACAGCTGATAATTCATTAATTGTGATCTTGTTAACTGTGTCAGAATTTTTTAATAATTGTAAGAGTTTCTGGATGCTAAAATGTGACATAATGGTGTCCTGTGGATTTGCGCATGAATTCTCATTCTTGAACTTAAAAACTGTGTTTATTTCAACTTGAAGTTTTCTGACCTGCTTTTCTCCAACACTTTCAACAAACCCTGTCATGATGTCAGATTTCAAACCTGCTTGATTATCTTGGAATCATCCATAATTTGTTCATGATGCTTGTTATTAATGTTAGCATGCTGACATTCAAAACTAAAATGATGAATATGGTACACACCTAAACACTGGTGTGTTGATGTTTCCGTTATGAGACTAGGAGACATTTCAGACTCTGAATTCTGTTGAAAACAGAGTATTTTTTTAGTTCAGGCAAAACTGTAAACAGGCACTTGCATTAGCTGATCAGTTATTTTGTTCATGCTTCAGCAGCAATGCCATATTGTTGTGACTGCTGATTTTTTATCATGTTAAAAGTGCTATTAGGTAACTTGACTCTTTTAATGTTTAAGCTGAATGAACCTTCATTCAAGTGAACCTCTGCTGCTAAAGCCCTTTTTAATCACCCAAACTTTTTTATGTATTGAATCTTTTTGTATTTTTGACTTCATTAAGTTTCATCCTCTTAATTTTCTTTTAATAATATCGGTAGTAGATTATGTTAATTCTTTCTGTAGAATCTTTGTTGTTTGTATTTTTGAAGACCTCCTCACAGAGTAGAACCTTTTCCACCAAAACTAACTGGAATATTATTTGAAATAAGTTCTCGTTCCTTAATATAAGTGTCTTTGGCTGAATGACATCACTGTAATCCAGCTACATGTACATGTAAAATGACTAAAAATATCGCATATATTGATACAAGAAGCTTCAAACAAGTCATTTTATGTAGAAACCTCCTTTGTGAATCTAAAAAATAGCATTGACACAATCTGTCTGACACCTGGCTGTGAGAGGGGGGCTGACACAAAGCAGGTAATTATTTTTGGTTATCTGTCCGTGGGACACTCTGCGCTCAGGCTCAGGTGATGTCTGTGCCTGCAGGGGGTCTGACAAGCACCCAACTGCTTTCCGTTCAGATGGTTCTCGTTGCCTCAAACTCACAGCGACCTCCGGCTTTGCTTTTATGAAGGGTAATAATGGTATCCCTTGGAAAAAAAAGGAGCTCAGAGGTGCAGTGAAAGCTGTGTCCAATTTGGCCTGTCATCAGAATACATGGCATTAAAGGAGAATTCACAAGAGAAGAGAGGGATGTGGTCTGAATGTGGGAGAGGAAGTAAATAATAAAGTAAATTGGAGGCTTGTGCGACTGAAGCTGCAGCATTTTCCGTAGCTTTGAATTGGTTTATAAGAGCTGTAGTGACCAGAAGCTTTTTATGCTTTATGGTAATGCTTGTCATGTGGTTAGATTGTGAATCCTAAATGGTTTTATGTACAATTTTTGACTCTGTTTGTCTTTTTTTTTTTCCTCTTGTGCTCTAAGGAATGACCTTGAGGCCAGAGAGGCCGGAGAGGCCTGCGCCTGTGCCAGGTCCGACTTCGCCCAGAACTAGAATCCAAGAAATCCACATCCCTTTCATCATCCCACCGCCGCCGTCCAGCCCCAGGCAGCCGTACAGTCCCAACCA
The DNA here is from genome assembly GCA_029814765.1 of Acanthurus leucopareius. Lineage (NCBI taxonomy): Eukaryota > Metazoa > Chordata > Actinopteri > Acanthuriformes > Acanthuridae > Acanthurus > Acanthurus leucopareius. The sequence goes on along the minus strand of JAQMCX010000009.1, from coordinate 6,384,575 downwards.
ACCAGTGCAGCCCAACACACACATGATCAGGATCAGTCCGCCGAGGCAGCCATCCAGTCCCCAGCAACCAGGCCAACCCACTCTCCCCCTGGTTCCCAGTCGTCCGGTGGTGGAGACGGGCGAGGCGGGACCTCCAGGGTACGTCCGCAGGGTGACTGTGCGGAGAGGGTCCGAGGACTCGTCCAGGGTGCCTGTTAAAGGATTTGCTGGAGCACCAGGTGAGTAATGATGATCACCATGTTTGACATTGTTTAATGCTGCTCAGGTCGCAGCTGAAAATGCTTAAATATATGAGAAATTTGTTATTTTAACAAAAATTGATGGCACGAAATCAGATTTTGTTTGGTTTCAAACCGTTAGCTGCAAATCACAGTGCAAATAACAGTGAATAAATACCAAACAGAAGGTACCAAATGGTTTGTTTTAAGGATGAAGTACAGGAAACAAAGATGCAACAAACGAGCTGAGCAATCATTTCCATCTGTGGCATGAAATATGTATATTTATCTTTTCAACAGTTTTGTCAAGTGATAGCTTCATCTGATTTACCCATCTTGACTAATTAGCAGAGAAAAAGTCTGGAATTGAATTCTACTGTTTCACCCTTTTTCACACATGGAGCCCATAACAAAGGTTTATTTATACATGTACTTTGTTTTATTATCTGCCGTCCATGCGTAGGAATTCTAGACTTAAAAGGGTTTTGATGGGGGCCAACTCACATTGGATGGAGGAGACAACAGATTGACAAAGAGCCAGTTTTGGATTGCACAAACTGGACTGCTTGTAGGACGACTGCTGAAAATATCAAACAAGGAAACAAAGGCTTTGTTTCTGGCCTTCACATGAGCGTTTTTTTGGCAGCAAAAAGATAAGATGATAGTTTTTAAATATTTTAATCAAGAATCCAAACTTGAAAATCGAAAGCAAAATCCATGCAAGTCTTCAAACTTTGGTAAAGAGAGATAAAATATCTCTCAGTTACTCCTCAGTGTCGATTGGTGGGTCGCAGGTTTAGTTCTCTACAGCAGGTTTAAACCTCATTCTAAGGCTCAGTGACAACTGTAAACACCTGAGTCTGCTTAGAGTTCCCATTGTCCTCAACAGCGAACTCGAAAGCAAACTGAACTGCATGTAAAACCAAAGTTATGCAGTCTAGATTATAACCTTTTTTTATTTAAATTTATACCCTCCATGGGAAGCCATCCCACAGCGTCTTGCCACAATGTTCAGATGGAAAACCAAACAACTGCCTCTGGCAAGATTGCTCACTAACCCTTGTCCTCAGATGATGGTAAAACATGATGTGTTTGTCATCTGTTTCTTCTGCAGGCTACCCTCCTCTGCAGCCTGCCTCTTTCAAGCCTCAATCAACCCGCCACCAAGGTATTGTAGCAGTTCATTATCAGGCTCCACTGCATGCTTTGCCATTTTACTACGTAGATCAGTGTAAAAAAAAATTGGACAAGCAGTGAATAATTTGTAGCCTGAGAGTGTAAGGGAGTGGGAACTGGATGTGTTTAGTTTAGGGAGGTGTGGGCGGACTGTGGAAAGACTTCAGCTCGTCTACAGACGCTCAGAAGGAAGTTTTACCTCGTTACATTCAGTGATGATTAAGAAAATGGCATTAGAAAACTAAATAATGCTTATATTCACTGTAATAAAGATCCTTTTTTGGCCGACAGTTTAATTATTTCTGTGTCTTATTTTTAAACTTCAGATGTGTGAATGAGAAATCTTTAAAAAAAAAAAAAAAGGTGTCAACCCTTCAGCTGACAGCCATGATTAAAAAAATATACAATTAACACTTTCTTTTTTTGGACTTCATAGTTCCCATCGCAGAAAAGATCCCTTGGAACCCAACGTATCAAGCTCAAGTTCAATCACCAGGTAAAATTCATCTCAAAGTCATCTCTCTCAAGTTATGTAACTGCATTGATGTAGAGAAAGTGCAGAGAACAGTCAGTCAAACATAAACTAAGTTTTTTTCTGTCAGATTCTGCATATAAAGTGAGAAGCACACTGTGATTCATCTTTAAAATGAGACACTTGATGAACTTACATGTGTGTTTTTTCGTGTCAGTTTCAGTCGTCAGCGGTGCTTTTGCGGATCCTTTCTCCTTCTCTGCTGGTCTGACACAACAGGTCTTCTCCGGAGACTTTGGCATCATCCGCTTCAACAAGGTTCTAGTCAATGATGGTGGACACTACGATCCCCTCACAGGTACACCACAAAAACAAAGTTAACTCTTGTTTTAATACCGCTATGATACTGTACACAGACTTGGGAAGGAGCAAAAAAAAAAAAGATGGAATCCTTTAACCTGATTCATATAAATGTGGGCTAAGAAGAACAAACGTGATTCAACATCTGACTTTTTTGAACATTACTCACATCCTTGACCTTACTCACACTAACTCTCTACCTTTTTCATCTCTACAGGGATCTTCACCGCCCCTCTGGATGGCCGATACCTGATTTCAGGACTCCTGACTGCAAAGCAGGGTGACCGAGTGGAGGCCGTCCTGTCCGTGTCTAACCGCAGCGTCCAGAGGTTGCAGAGCACATCTGGGCCTGCAGCAGGTCATCACAGGGGCTCAGCCGGTGGTAACTGCGGCTGCGGAGGCTCCGTGTCCTTCAGCCTGATCCTGCCCCTGAAGAAAGGAGACCGCGTGGGCCTGTTGAGGACCAGAGGCCAGCTGGCCACCAGCGAGGCCAGGGAGATCCTCTCCACCTACAGCGCCATCTTCCTGTACGCACCACAGGCCAAAAGCTAGCTGGAGCTCAGCTGGGCCGTAACAGCAGGGACTGGACTGGAGGATATAATGACGAAGGTATAGTTTTCACTGATTTGCTGTGATGCAGTGGACATGCAGTGCCGCTGTGTGAACGTCCACAGTTATAAATGTAGTTATGGCATTACAATTTGTAAGCGATTTTGCCAAAAAAAATATCTGAATACAAGAAGCAGGATTTGTTTCTAATATATTTGATTATCAAGTTTTTGTACCTGTTGTGAATGTCTTGTGTATATAAGTGTTTATAAATTAACATTAAAAATTCAAAAATGTAATTATTTTAACAAAAACATCTCAGAGACTTTGTACACAGATTGATTGACATATTATAACACTGTTGTAAACCATGTATGAGTTCACTTCATGTTACTGTGTAGTTTACACTTTGGAAGAAGAGAAGGATCAATAAAAAATAAATGAAAAGAGCAACAGCAGATTTTTTTTTATTAATGCTAAAACTTTCATAGTTTCTGAAAGTGCACTTAGAAAGAGCAAGCAATAAAAGCCATTTAGGTCATTACGTAAAGTGGGTGTGGATGAAAAATAAGTTTCCCCCTCATTTCACCCTTGAGACTTAGAAAATATTTCAACAGTGAACTCTCAGAAGCAGGAGTGGATTTGGCCATCGGTTCAGCCTCTGTTAACCTTTAAAAAACAACAAAAATACAGGTTTCCATGCACTGAAATTTACTGTTTTTATATAGTTTTTGTTTATTATTCAATTCTACCAACTTCAATTTGAACTTATCATGGGGATTTCAAGTGGAATACCCTTATTAATATCCTGTTACCTAAAAATAAGCAACAGGGTAAAAGTTCTCCATTAGCCTGTGGTAACTGTCCAACTCTCTGACTCAAGCTGGAGACAGAAAAGTGAAGCACACACAAAAGTCTTCAGTTAGAAACTTTATTTGATACAAATATGACCACAAGCCACACTTTGTTAGCTTCATTAGGCCTGTATTTTTTTTTTTTCCTTCTTACAATGTTATTTGTTCTTTAAACATACTTAAAATCACGTTTATACAAATCAAACACAAGCATACACTTAAGGTATTTCTGTTGGTCAGACACAATCAAAGTAAGCAAGCATTACCTTTTCAAACAGAACGAAACAAAGTCTCACACATGATCATACACTTTGTAAGAAGTCATAAAACAAAAAGGCATCAAAAGACAGAAGAATGTGCTGATCAGCATTTATACTGGATCACTTTCCACAGCAGTTGAGTGAGAACAAACAATATTATATACCACGTATCCTGGGGTCATAGAGGATGAAGTGTGATTCTTCCACACAAGATGCTTCACTTTCATAGAAAGAATGGATTTCATTTCGTTGATCATAAGATATATCTATTTGACTTCACCAAACGTCATAGAGAACAAGCAAACAAATCAAAAGTTGAACACACATCTTCATCATCACAAAAACAACTGAGCTACAGAGTGAATGCGGAAACACTTCAGCGATATAACGTCCAAGAACAGTGACAGTCTGGATGTAGCCATCATCTTAAATTGTGCTTTTTTTTCCCATTACATGGTTTCGTCTGTCAAGTCTTGTTCCGTCTCCCTTCTGATTTTTTATTCTTCAGAAACTCGTATGAGCATGTTACTGTTACCCTTGTGCTGGAAGGTATGATCCCTAAGAGCTGAGCGGACCATCTGCTCACAAGTCTTTTCTTAAAACTTACACGCAAACAGACACACAATGCCAGTGAAGCGCTTCAAAAAGCTTCCTGTACACAGTCAAGTATTTCCTGTTTATCTCCAAACAAGACCCATTGGCCATTCCTCTGGACAGCAGAGGCAAGGGGATCAGTCCTTTTTCCTTTATCTTCATCTCTATCACGCACACGCACACACACATACATACACGCACACACACACACACACACACACACACAGAGGCTAAGGGGCGGCTCTCATTGGCACCCAAAGAAACATGATTTCGTTTTTAGTCTCCACACTTTGTCTTGCGACGAACAAATACAAAACCATTCAACGACTCCTCAAACTGACACATTTTAGAAAAGCTGATTCGTCTGCGGTGTTAGAAGGTCACTCAGAGAACAGAGAGGTAAAACTAGAACTCTTCATCCTGTGTTAATTGCATACTCTGGTCTTTTGTCTATGAAGACCTTCAGTGAAGTGCATGTGGGTGAGAGGTTCTTTTTAAAGTCGTGTCTCTGGGTGCATCTAAGACTAAGTGCGTGGGATAAGTCTCTGTAAAGCCACTGAGGGAACATAAGCAAAGGGTGAATGATCCTGTCACCCCCCCCACCCCGACAGCAGCAGCACTGAGTGGCTAGGTATGCATGCACACTTGCACACACACACACATACACACACATGCGCATTTTATCCCATATTCATCCTACAGAGGACCTCGCGGACAGAAATCCTTCATTTTAAGCTCTCTCCAGATCTGCTTATTTCCACTGTTCCAACTCAAGCGTTATCTTTTACATTTCCTCACACATTTTAATACTAAAGCTGTGGATTCTGAGAGTGTATTTATCTTACGTGTGTTACAATTTTCACTGTATAACAAGAAATACAGATTGTTGCAAAAAAATGAGATACAAGGCTGAGAGGAAAAAAAAAAAAGGATCGTACAAGGCCGAGCAGTTACTGTTAAGTGCATGTTAAACTGTGACCATCCACACAAAAGAGTTTGAAGTATTACTACATTGCATTGGTGATAAATTACTTTTTCAGACAAGCAAAGGCAACACGATAGAAATCAATAACTTAAACATATCAATTATCATAAATAATGACTGCATTGTTAACAAAATACAATTGACTTGCCAGAGCTTTTATAACAGGATAAACATATCAAAATTACAGCGAGACAATATACCAGGAAGCTGCTTCATTTAGCTTTGAAGTCACATCTGTGTATCTTCACATACTAGTTGGCAAAAGTGTGGTTCCCTGTAATGATCTTGAATGTTGACGATACCAAATATGACTCATTCAGTATAAACATCATAAGCTCTCCGGAGAAAAAGGGGGCAATCTGAGATCTGTTCCACCAGCAGTCAACTAATGAAGCCAGTCGGTCTGGACTTTAAAGAGTCAGGAGCAAGACTCAACACCTACAGTTGCTTTCAGGACACTGACTACTGTGAATTGTTTGTAGGTGGTGTCTTTGTTATTTGCCAGCCACTATCACTATGTTGCTGGATGTTTTAGAAACATAATAACAGAATAAATTCCTCCAAATCAAAGCTGGATACCTGCACCAAGGCAAACATAACAGCCACCGCAAAATAAACCCAGCACATGACCGGAGACCAGGGTCAATTATTTCTCACTCTCAACGTCTTTTTTCACTTTCTTCAGGACTTTAAGAAAATTTGAGAAAATGTGACCCAAGAAAACAATGTCTTTTCCGTCTGCACAGCTCAGACATGCTGAGGGCTTAAAGCCTCGTGTGGGGCTTTGGTTGCTTCCCTGATGGCAAATGCAGATCATCCTGTTTGCTAGAAGTCACAGAGAGAAAAATTAGGCCTTGGATCTTTATCATTCCTCAGAAATGTGAACTAAAAAGTAGTCACACTGCATGAGGATGCCATCGCAGGCTTTAGGAAAGATGGTCATTTGGGAAAATTTTCTGGGATTATTCACTTGGATTTATTGGTCTGGAGGTGCCTTCCACTCATCTCTCATGGATGATTAAAGATTACAAGCTTTTTTGGTGTGTTTATGGCCCATACCCTGTTACTGTGTTACACTCACTGAATAGTTGAGTTTGTGCAGGTCTGAGTACTACGTATGAAAGCTCGGGTTTCAGTCCCTGTGGTTCCTCGGGATGCTTCAAGTGCATGTACATGAATACATGGGTATCCACATGTGCTGGATCAGAGCAGCTCATCGGGGTTTATGACTGGTATGGGCTGTCTCCAGTAACAGAAAGAGCTGTATTCTGGCATGACAAAGGCTTCGTTCTGCTCTTTACTCAACAGAGGGAACACATGCTCCACCAGCTCACTAAGCCTGCTGTAACTGTGGAGAGACAGGCGAGGTGAGACAGACAGAAAAGGAGACAGACAGAGACAGAAAACAGGAATAATTGAGAGTTAAACACTGAAGGCACATAAAATTTAAAAATGAAGGTTGTCAGACTATTTTCAGATTATTTTGTTTGTCAATTGAAGGCAACAAACAAACATTACACACAAACAATTCCATTAAGTTTCTATGGCATATGTGTTAGCTAACAGTTGCCCGTTTACATATCCAGCAAACGCTGAGCAACATAAGCTGCTAAATGCTCCACTTTGTTCAAAAGCTGGTTGCAAACTCTCAGGGTTTTTTGTTTTATTTACTGGACAGGTAGTGAACAGTTGCTTTAATCAGAGATTTTCTTCGCCTCCTCCTTTTAAATAAGAGCTGCCTTCTGCTGCAGGAAACAAGGCTGATGAGAGCTGTGAAGGTTAGCCCAAACAAAAGCCTAAAACCACAACAATGAGCTGAGTGACGCAAAAAGCTCTGTAGGACTGCAGAGCTGCATGATAGTTTTTGTGTGATCCTTACTGTGGCTGACTAATATGATCTTTCTAACATAAAAACATTAATTAGTGCAGATTTATATGACCGATATTTATGTCTGTTAAGATAATTGGTGGGTATTCTTTCAGATATTTTGTAGCATTAATTATGAGTAATGGCTTATTATTCTCATGATTCAGAGTCTTTACAGTGACAGAGAGTTGAAGTACTTACGTGGACTTGTTTCCCTTGGTCTGCTCCTGGATCAGTTCTCCTTTGGGGTTCACTGTGAAGATCCTACACACTGGAACTCCAACCTCCTTATAGGCAAACACATCCTGTGTGGAGACAAAGTAGTTAAAGTCCATCTGTGATCCAAATGTGAGCAAAATAACTGCAACTGATATTTAAAACAAGGGACTTGCAACACTCTCCTACCAAAGTTTTCAGATGTTTTTGTTTACAGGCAGAGCACAGACAAGTGCCTGTAGTTATTGTTACTTAAAACTTGCTCCTTTCTGTCAAAAAGTAGGAGGATGAATCTGTAATTCATGTGGTCAAAAATGAATCACTGAGTCTTTAAAAGCCATCTGAGAACACACTTGATTGTGTAATTTACAGAAAGTAGCTCTCAAATGTAATACAAACTAGTACAAACTGACATAAGCACATTAATAACATTCACCACAGACTTCCTGTTTGTGTTCCACCTAATGCACGTAATGGCAATATGTCTGAATGTTTCAGTGGGCAAGTCCAAGACTGTCTGGTTTTGAGAGTATTTTTTTTTTGTTCTTTGGCGAGCGCCACTGACAGACAGAGGTGTGATGACTGACCCAGTACTTCATCTGGGTGTTGGTGTTTATGCAGCTGAAGATAGGACGCTGCGCCCTGCGTGAGCTCCCTTCCTCAGACGATGTCACATGGTACTACACTTTGCCAGTGACCTCAGCTCAGGTTCAGCCCAGCACTGATTTCATATGTTTGTGTCTGCTAATTGATAGCCAAAGTGTCATGTTGATCTTACGCTACATCATGACTGCATCGACTTCTGGAAAGCTCAGTTCACAGCTCTATGACATGCAAAAAGCGGGCGCTTTAATGTCTGGGAGTCTGACATCTTCAAACATCCATTAACTCACATTAGTTCTATTCCCAAAGGCGGCGTAGAATGGCTGCTTGTTATGCTGGAACAGGTTCTTGATATCTGTAAGGCATTCAATCTTGAAGATCTCCGGTTTCTTCTCGATGACCTCCCTGAAACAAACAGACACTTTGATTAGACAAACATATACATGTCCTTACCATAGGTCAAGTCTGAATTAGAGGTAAATTGCCTTAATACATGTTTAATTTCTCCCGATCTTCTCTCTTTGAATCTCTCTAAACTTGATGATGATTTTATTCATATAATACAGTGGGTATTCATGTAATATACAAATGTCAGATGAGTCCAAATGTGGCGATGGTAGTGATGTTTCTATAACATGCAAATGAAATCGAGAGGGCCATGTTAATAATGCAATTATATGCATCCCAAAGACATCACATAAAACCCCACATGCAGTAGGTTGCTATGGTGACAAACAAGATAAAGGTTACAGAAAAATCCCACCACCATGATGTTAGATTAAGAAGATATTAAAGCAGAGCAGCTTCTTTACAAAACTAGTAACTAAATGTTTTTTTTTGTGCCGACCTTTGATTGAGCACAGCCACGACCTTAAAAAAATACCAGGTTTGGTCACGTTACATGAATGAAAATTGATAATGTCCTTTATGGCTTAACAAGCCTGTAGTTTATGTTTGTATGCGTGGAGTGAAAACAGTATTTTATAGAGGCAGGAAGCAGTAGACAGGCACAATAATTTAGCTCTGCCGACAAGCCACTGACATTTATGCCCATGCAAAGCTACAGCTGTAACAAAATATATAGTGTCACAGTTGTTTAAAGTGACATGAGCATATGCTGACATGAACTATTGCTGAGCTCCATAAAATACTAATTATGAATCAGTCTTATATATTTTGCATTGTTTCCAAGCTAAATTTAGCAAATAATACAAAAAAGTTTCACTTGAAATAAGTTTTATGGATTTGTCATGTTGAAAAATGTGGACAAATGAAAGTTTTCCTCTATAATAATCCATCAACAGCTCCGAGCTACTGAGAAATGAGCAAGCTGCCTATCTCTTAATCCTAGCTAGCTAATAAACCAACATGCCAATCACACATCCAAGATGCTGCCTTGAATCTGTCGAGAAACAGTTCACATTAGAGTTCAGAACTGACAGTGAAAACCAGGAAGCAAAGATGACAAAATAATGTCAAGTGAAACAACAGGAAAATGCTTAACATGAGTATATTTCTAGAGGCTGATGGCAAAGCTACCAACACTGTTAACTTCTATTCATTTCACATTCAATCACAAGCTTGAGTTTTCTGTAGCCTTAACAACCTCAGCATATGAAAAGCTTTTTGTAATGAATAAGGATTTGGAGAGGATTTTGAGCCAGAGAAATTTGGGGATATTTAATCTGAAATTAAGCTAGCACACAAAAGGGACTGCAGTTAGAGAAAAGATAAATGTCAGGTGGCTCAAAATCAAAATGAAGATTTGGTGAGTAGGAGGATCTAATGTACGTGATGACTTTGGGAACAAGAAGTACTTGGCTTTATGACACTGAAACCGGTAGCCATTTATAATGTATATTCTTGTACCTGTGGAAGGCGGAGAAGAGGCTGCTGGGGGACAGCATGAGAGGTCCCCTGGGCAGAATGGTGCCCCCATCATTGACCCACTGCAGGTAACCTCTCGTCATGTCTGCCATGCCGATAGCCCGCGCTGAGCAGTACAAGAACTTGTAGCCATTCCTGCCAATGGGGACAGCAGTGCTCATTAATGGTTGTTCCAATACTGTTAAATATCATGACCATCATTATCAACTACTAAGAATAGCACTTTAATCAGATCAGTTATTACAGAAGTCATACCAATTCAAGGAACATTTTTACTGAAGGAAGTTTCTATTTACTATTACTACTAATAGTCACTAGAGCTAATTTCCTTCTGTAAGTATTACATTTTTTATTCTCCGCATGAGGCGGTGAAAAACTTTTATTGTGGTTTTAGCTGCTGTTATAATTCTGTCTTGATTACTGTTGAACTTCCTGAGTCATCCACCTCAAAGCGCCCCACGCAAACACTGGGAGAAAATATCATCTCCACAGGAAGATGATGGGAATCAGACTCAGACAATGCTAACCACTGCTCAACCATTCATCCTTCCACTGTGATTAATCAGTGTTATTGTGCACTTACTCAGCTACTGAGTGGTAGAGCTTGGCAATACCCTGGTGAGTCCAGTCCTTCCCCAACTGTGGCAGGATTTGTCCAAACACATCCGACCTAAAACATTAAACATACACAATCATTGGTGACATAAAGATATCCCCATCTGCTAGGGGCATTACTGAACAAGCTCCAAAAACATAGCAGATGTAGAGTAAGAGAGTCAAAGAAAACGTGTGCGCGAAAGAAAATAAATCTGATCAGTACTGCAGACTGTTCAAAGAAGGTCATAAAGCATTAAAACTACTTCTCATCATAAAAAAGGAAAATTATGGACTGTTCTCTGCTAATGAGGATCACTGGCCCATAGGGGAGGCACTGTCTCTACCTCAGCTTATGGCTGTGTGTACAGACTGAAATGTAAATGGGCTCATTATAGCCCCTATGCTCTCTGCCCTGTTACTCTTAGAAAGCCACATGTCACAGGTTGGCCTAGAGGGTCACAAAGATAATAAGCTCCAGTCAATCTGAGCCTGTTTGATGTTGACAATCTATGAACCTAAGAGTGGGCGTCACAAAGGCAGCAGACATTAGGTTTGTGTCAAAGAGATTGAGCTAGATTTAAGCTAATTAAAAAGCTGGATTATTGTCTATGTGCTATTTGACAAGGACTTGAAACTTGTTCATGGCAACAAAATTGCTTAGAAAACTGAATAAGAGGTTCAAGAAAGGAAAGAAAATTATCTGTAAAACTAATTTATCATCTTTCTTTCTCTCTTTCTTTTGTTTACATTTAACTCTACATAATGAAACCCATCCAATGTTTTCTGAAGTCACCCGCTAGCCACCATCTGCAGTTATTATATTAGTCATCAAATACAAGGTCTTATTTCACAGTATGAGGGCAATCTATAGATATTAGTGAACTGCAGTTCTACATATGTTGATATGGTATGCACAATTACTTCTTCTCTTAAAAGGAGAAATTACACATTCACTGTGTATTTAAAAGAGTAACACTAACAACATAAATAATAGGGGCACAAAAACTGATATTATATGTCACTTAAAGGAAGGCATCTTAGCAAAATCTTTTGCACAGGAAAAGATCCAACCAAATTCAGTATATTATTGACCTTACAACTGTCTACCCCCTGCTTTCACTAAAATCTTATTTTCACAAATTTTGGTTTAATCTCAATGTGTACATTAATGTGCTCTGTAGTAACATAAAAACTGAATAAAAACTTATAGAAGCTCAGCATCAGCATTGCTAAGAGAGATTATGAAACTGTTGTTATGAGTGATTTTGGGGCACATACTTCGTGATGGTGCCATCAATGTCGGATATAATGACTTTATCGTCCCAGTTCCACAGGTAGATGGTTCCCTCGCAGCGGCATGTGCCCTGGTATTGGGTGGTGATGCTAAACATCACATCATTGGGTCCCTCCTTCAGTTTCAGACTGGCCTGGGAACACAAAGAAAAATGTGAAGGCATCTGGAGGCACATTTCATTCACTGACATGTGTTCCTACAGTCACTGCTCTTCAGTCTGTCACATTACAATAAACATGTGCAGATCTTGAGAGCCCCCTGCAGGCTTGAAGTGGAGCGAACAATATGCAATTCATAGCAGGCCAGCAGAGGGAGCACTACACTACTAAAACATTTTGAGGTACAAGTCACAAAGAATACTCCACACTGCTCGGAATTTGATCAATCCATTTTGAAAAAAGACAGTTTTTTTAAATTTGAACTATCAAATAAAAGTCAAATTTAAGAATTTTAGAAAAGGTATAGGGGAGTAGATGTTATATTTCTGGAGTAGTAGGCTGGATGTTTTTTTAAAAAAAGACAACAAGTGTACATGCATGTACTTACTATCTGATCAGAGGAGAGGCGCAGTGACTTCCTGTAAGTGTGTGGGCTGGGGTGGTGCTGACTGTCCACTGGCTGCAGTCTCTCCTGACAGGATGCAGCACTCACCTCCTTGGACTCCTCATCACTGGATGAGTCTTCTGCTTTAGGCCTACAGGGAAACCAAAACAGTTATCAATGATCTGCTGTGTGAGATAAGCAGTCAACTGTAAACAAAACTCGTGGCTGTACGTGTCTGGGACACTGCTGTTTTGCTGCTCCTATTCATTTATATTGGGCAACTTTATACTGTTGAAAAATTGAATCTGATTTTAGAAACTAAATAAAAATTCAATTAACTTCATCAGCTCTTCAAAGTCTGCTGTCTAACACTGCAAGAACACCTTTGTTTACTTTGTTATCTCTAAAAATAATGTGACTTTGCCGAGTTGTCATAAAACCACAGATTGTTGAAGCTGTAAAACTTTTTTTTATGTCAAACTCACTTGACTGGGCGCTTATCCTTTTACTATTAGTGAACCTTTGGGACAACTTACGGCAAAGACAGTTGCTCTTGAGATACTGAGGATCCTTCCTCTCCCAGATGTGAGTCCTCCTTAGTTTCAAGCTTGGTCTCTGACTGAAAGAATAAAAGGGATAATACTCTGCCAAGTTAGACACAAATAAAACAAAAGACTGCGCATGAAGCTATGAGTTTTCATTCATGAACACCAGCTTTTTTAAAAATTCTCATGATAAATGTGCACACCTGTTTGATTGTACTGTCCGCCCTTTTTCGCCAGAACCACCAGCGACCTGACTTCTTTGGCATTTTCTCCTTCACCCAGGCCTCCTCTGTAGCCTGGAAAAAAACAATACACAATAACTGTAAACAATTAGCAAGCAGCCTGTTTACAGTTATACAGAGTTGCTGATTAAATGTAAAACTGCAAACCAAGACAACAGTTACCTTTGGTAAATTCTTCTGAAATGCTTGTAGACTTAAAATTAAGGGTGCAGCCAGTGTCCAGTTATAGTATCTGAGAACAAAGAAATTAGATAAGATATAATATTAACAAATGTTAAAAATATATCTCTTTTGTACATTTCACGTGTAAAATAAAAAATGCTCTCTTACCTATTTCCTATCTTTACAACCAGATTGGGGTTATCTATAATAGCTGGGTTCTCAGCAAATTCATGATAGGTGATAATATGCTCCATGAACTTTTCTGCAAACACAGAGAGGAGGTTAACATTAATTAAAGACAGTGGTAGTGGGCGAAAACATGCTACTTCAGCTACACAGAAGGGCAGGAAACTTTTCTTTCCAAAACAGCTGAGAGCTTCTGAAAATATGTAAGATATGTAAATATGAATTCGTAAATCCATATACATTTAATTCACTGCCACACATTTAATTCACTGCCACAAACAAAGTTTGTCCACTTTGGAGTTTAGAGAGAAAGGAAATATGGGTTTAATTTTTGTTATAGTTAAACATACCAAGCTGATATTTTGTATGGAGTAGAGCGTCTGCCCACAGAGGCTGGACAACCTCTACTGAGATGAATAAACTCTGTGGTTATGTAATGTCTTTAGCATTCTCTACTGGCTGAGCTTAACTTTCTATTCTGCATGAAAGTAACTAAGTGCACTTTGGACTTCATTTTTTATGAGCACCATCCGGGTGTACCTTTGGATATTTCTGCATTTTCTGTGAGGCCTCCACACAGGGAAAGCGTGACGTCAGGGAGGTCACTCGCTGAATCAGAGAGACACTCTGTCCCACTGTCAGCTGCTGCGCTGCCCACCGACTGTGGAGACTGTGAACCAGAGCGAATCTCTGAGTCCATCCAGTGCTTCGCTGCTGCCTCAGACTCACTGGAGCATCAAAAGAGAACACTGTGTCATAAAACTGTTCTTAAAGCCTTTTAGTGGTAATTTAGAGATTTAAAGGAGGACTTTTTTGTTGAGTTTTTTAAGTAGATAATGCTTAGCTTTTAGTTTTTAGTTACAACAGCTCAAGCAGTAACATTTTATTAGTTGCCTCTGTCATAATCTCACCTCTTGGGAAAATATCGGGCAGCAACATCAGGTTCAAGTACATTCAGGTCATCAAGGTAGATATCTTCAGGACCCTGATGCTGGCTCCTCTTTGGGACACCTTCATTCAATAACAGTTATTTAGTGGTTAATTTACTATCACAGCTTGTACTTTCTAGAAGATGGTTGATAAAGAGGTAACTAATAGCCAGCAGATGTACCTTTCTTCTTAGAGGGTGAATCAGTCAGTTGGCTGGTGGAAGGAGTAGAAGTTGCCACATTGCATGGCAGGACATCCAAAGTCTCTGCTGGGGTTATGGGACTCATAGAGGTTATGGTGCTGACAGATGCCAGAGGATTTATGGGTGTTACAGTGGTGATAGGGGTGCGTGGCTCGGGCTTGACAATGTTACACACTGACGTGGCAGCACCGTTTTCCTTTTTTATATCAGTCTCAGTCTCCATGGCCTCAGAGCTGAGGATTACACGGAAGTGGGTGCTCTCTGATGGGGTGATGGTCACTGTTTTTAGTTCTGGTTTGTCTTTTTTGGTGACCTAAATGTTAGATATGAGGGAAGAAGAAAACATTAAAAAAAGATATCAGTTTTCTCAAAACCATGTGATTCAGAATCCTAGAGGGAAAAAGTCCTTACCCTGGTTGTTTCTGGAAACTCTCCCCAGGTCCACTGCATGTGGGACTCAGCTCTGAGCAAACTCTCTGAAGGCCTGACCACCAGTTCAGAGTCACTCTTTGGGGAAAAGGCTTGAGACAAGCCATGACTAAAAGGAAAAGAAAAAGAAATGCAAATAATCAACAAGATAAGCATCAATTTACTTGCCTCTGCCACACTTTGGAGGATGACTCCATGTTTATATCGGTACATACCTGTCATCTGCTGGCCAGTCACCATCAGACAGTGGATAACCATCAAGGTTGTGTCTAGCTGCGGGTAATTTGGGGTCAATGTCTCGCATTGTGGTCACTGAAGGTGACCTAAAGCAAGGGTAAAACAGATTAATTAATCAGATAAACCAGGCCAAGTCTCTTAAAACAGATCCTGGCTACAGCAGCGAGCATCTAGCCTGAAACTACCTTGAGACACGTGCTGCAGCTTCCTCATCAGAGCTCAGGTCCATCTCAAAGATCTCTTCATTTTGCCCAGTAGTGGACATAGCAGCAGTCGTAGCAGCGGGTGCATTAGCAGCAATAGCATTATTAGTAGTGACTGACATGGGTGGGGTAAGCTCCTCTCTTCGGGGGTCTCCTTTGTGCTTCTTCCTACGTTTCTTCTTCTTTTTCATGGCCACGGTGCTTGGAGCAGGAGGCTCAGGTGGGTCCTCTGGGTCAGCGGGGTCGTCCTCCAGATCTTTTGCTGTCCTGTGCTCAACTTCTGAGATCCAGAAAAGGTGACTCTCAGTGGGGATTGGGGAGGTGGCCAGGTGGGCAGGGACAATCTGCTAAAGGACCACAAATGGGAATGTTAGAACTTGGGAAATGTTTAAACAAATGCGTACTTACAAAGCATTAAAGCTCCCTTGTATGAGCACAGCACACAGCTTGAGCTAAACACCACATGTATAATGTAACAACAGCAATGGAGTAATTTCCTGACACAAACATCGCTACACACATTCAGACTGCATTACATGTTTTGGTCAAAATGCTTTAAGTTTCAGCTTTAAGAGAAACACAACAAACAAGAAATCTGTAAAAATTGCTGTTGTTGATATATAATAGAAAAATAATCTGCTGTACATTCATTATCTCACTTAGCTTTGGTGGTTAAGCTTGACAAAGTATGAAAACAATTGAAATAAGTTTGTGTTATTAAGTGACAATGGTTCTGTTAATTATGGGCTTTTATCATCTATGTATTGAACTGGGTGCCTACATTCTGCTGCTCAGCTTCCTGGACAAAAAAGGCCTCTCCATTGTCACCAAGCTTCATGTGCAGGTCAACTGGCTCTCCATTCACTTCAATGTCGATCTGAAAGAATGGGTCAGAAGACATCAGCTCCTTAATAATTCATTTAAAATCCTTTTGATAGAAAAATCAAAAGAAAAAGAAAAATCATAAAGAGAACACTGACATCTTATTAGAACATATGTATCTTTAAAAATCTGAATATACATTTTATTTGATTTAAATACAAGTCGGGTCCCTCTTTATTATACTTGAGCATATTTACAGGACACATGCAAAGCCTGTAGCTCCTTTTTCTCCCAGGGCGTTACAAAAACCTAATAAGTGTATTGGTCTTCTGGGCTTGCATTCTACAAAGCCTTCCAATAGAACAGGGCCATTCATGTTTGCCAGACAAACTCCAAGTGGATTCGAGGCCATTCAGAAACTTGACACCACAAAAGCAAAAAAACAGGTCACGTCTGGCAGAGCCTGGGAGGAGGAGGCGCTCACAAGCGCTCTGCTCACTCTGACGACCTGAGACTAAATCATCAATATTAATTCTCAGCCAACATTTTTTGTTCATCTGTTTCTTTTTTCAAACTCTTGTAGCTTTCCTTTTCCTGATTTCATTTACTGGCCCTGTGGTCTCAGAGCAGCCTCCAGATTTAATTTCACCCCCTCAGGGTTGCTGAGGGGAATTTATGTATGGTGAGTGATGGCTGAGAATTTCAATGTCCAATTTATAATGAGTCTGAATAAATGAGGGTCCTCTTCAACCTTTCACAGTCTGTGACAGGTCACTTGAGTGGCTGTGTTGTGGATTTGCAAACCCCATGCTGGATTACTTGAATTAGTAGAGGCAATAGCTCCCCGAAGAAGCCCAAACATAAGAAAAATATAAGGCTGCTCTCTCTGGCCTGTGTGAATTTTACGGCTCATGTCTAGTTCTCATCAGAAAAGAGAGCTGATTTATGCATAGCTGAGTTGAGATATTATTACAAAAGTTTTTTGAATCAAAGAGTGCTTTAAAAACATTTCAGGTTGCCAACCTAAGGGACTAGCGTATAGGGACAGACACACCATCCACAGCCAAAATTTAATTAGTATTCGGCTGGCAACTCTCATTCATTCCCACTCATTTTTAAAACATTTGCATGTCAGGGACAAATATCCAGTAATTTATTTGTTCCAGTAACTTCTAAAAAATATATATTTAGCGGCAGCAGCCCAGGAGGATCTGCTAAATGAACTCGGGGACACATGCATAACTGTTTGTTACACAACAGCCCTTGCTGTGAAGCCTTCTTGTTGTGAGTCACGTTTCTTCCCCCTCCCACACATTCAAGTTGTAGAGCTGTTGCCATAGGAACCACTCATTCAGTTCTCCCTCCGAGCCCATCAGCATTCTTGGTAGACGGTGAGACAGTGTCAATCCCCACAAATCATTATCTATTCTGGTCCACAAGCAAGCAAAGAAGCTTTCTTTACTTCGGTTCACAACATATCTGTTCTATGAATAAAAGTCATGGACAAGTTCACCGTCGATAGAGAGGTGGTGGGAAAACACGTCAGGCTGTAAGATCAATCTAATTTTAGCCATTAACTAATTACTGACTGCACCAGGGAATATTCTGAATCTTTATATAGGTTGCTTAACTCAAACAACCTCAATTTCACACACAAAGGTTGTGTCCTGATGTTAAAGCACGTTTCTATCAAAGTCCTTTGATCTTTTTATTTTTTAAAACATGTAATATTAAATTCTATATTGACTTACTTCAACATGGAAACTATGACTGAAACAGGTTTAACTCGCTCCCTCATTGTTCAGACAAACACAAAGGTGCTTCGAAAATGCTATGATCGTAGGACAGAAATGACACTGAAAACAGCACATTGTCCCTGAACCAAGGTTAATCAGATCTTTTGTCAAGGCAAGATTATATGGTAATAACTAACATGAATGACAGAGAAAAGCCCAGAATATCTCATCTATGACCTGCAAATAGAACCAAACATATCTCTGAATGATTTAAAGATGCTCTAGCGAGGTTAAACATTTTCAAAGCCCTTGACAACAAAATCTCTCATATCCCATTAGGTCAATTTACCTTTTCTATAAATCTGTGCTGGCTTGGCTTGACTAAGTTTGACTCAGAACATTTTATTTCTTCTGAATTCTCCTTGATAAAAGTCCCCTGGTATTTCAAAGTTATTACTGAAGGGCAGCAAAATCAGAAAATGTCGGGTTTCATCAGCTGTTACCTAATGTCTCCAGCATAACTGAAAGCAGAAATGATGAAACAGCAAACAAAGCAGATAACTTAAGTAAAAACAGAAGTGCAGGAAATAAACTGAACCTTAAGCCATGTGTACTAAGAAGTGAACTCACAATATCTTGGGAAAATGGTTAACACTGGGCCCAGCTCAGCACAATTTGACTTGTTTGAACAGCTTAAACTTATTTAATTAGTTATTGGAAAAGCAAATTAAGTAAATTAAATTAGGACACTGCCTGAGTCATACAAAGAACTGAAAATCTTTAAGTGATTAAGTGCAATGACTCACTCATGGCTCTTAATCACTTGAATATTTTCTACAATTCATGAATTGTAAAATCAAAACTGGCATTTAGTCAAACAAAACCTCGGTAAACGTAATTAAATATAAATGGCTTTGTCACCATCAAATCATTTAAATAGGATTATTTAGAGACCCTCATTAGAACAAAATAACACCACCGGACAAAAATGGCAGCATCATTCTCACAGACTGTATATACAGAAAATCTATTTTAGTCTCCATGTACTTTTTAACAACAGTGAGTAAGCTGGTTATTCTGAAGACAACCTTGTACAGTACTAGTCACAACTTCTGTACGTACTAATGCTTAAATATTTTAGAAGATTCTCTTTTTCATAGGGATATGAATCATTCTGTTATTGGTACACACTTAGACATTTCCTATACTTACCACTTTTTCTTTGGAGCGCAGCACACCCAGCTTGCCGAAGCGCACATGGAATGGCGAGCACTGGTAAGTGCCGTCTCTCTGGCGGACAACCACAACATCGATGCATCCCGACAGCGTGGCCTGATTAATGCCCTTGTACAGTTCTTTAACGGTTACCAGCACCTGACCTGCCAGCTGGCCCACGTAGTTCATGGTGTGCGCCTAGTTGGGGAGAGGACAAACATTAGTGAAGTCAAGAGAAAAGACATGATGAAGGCATTCGGTTCAGCATTGAGACTGTTTTGGACCTTGTAAGGTATAGAAACAAAGATTTTTCCACTTGATTTCCCTTTCACACGCTGAGTCTATCCAATTATGTCTCTTCTTTTAAGTATTTTCCTCTGTACATTGGCACTGTCTTGTTCATCCTTTGCTTTCATTTCTCAGCTCTCTCTCAGCCTGCCTTCCCCCCCTGCGGTGTCTGTTATCTCCTGACCTGCATACTGACTGCCAGAGTGCCACTCTTAGCCTGTCACTGGCCGCTGTCCCACATGAACAACATCAGAGAAGGAGGGCTGATGGCTGGGGTGAAACAATGAGAGGAGACAACCTTATACAGAGTTCCCACTGCTTTGCTACCATGGAAGCAGCTGACTTCCTGTTTACATTCATAAACTCATGCAGATATATCAAACACAACACTAAAAGCTATTGTTTTGTGGCTATAACTACACAGGCTTGGATAAACAGTGCACATTTTCTCAAAGCATATTTCCTGCCTCCCTGTAGCTTCTTATTGAACTAGATTTCTGCAGTGTGGCACTGAGTGAATATTTAATGACCCTTGCAAACATGATTTTGGCTTGCTTGGGTTAGGATCTAGTTTGGCACGGCTTGTATACTCATACTGACTTCATTGGGTTTTGTGTAAACTGACAGGCTTCTATCTCACACTGACCTTTTGTTCAGTTTCTAGTCATGAGAGCAGCGGGGGGTGGGGGCTGGGGTGGAGAATAAGGGCATTTGTGCAATAGTGGCATCATGGAATATGGAAAACTGGAATGCTAAGTTTTTACCAAAGAGTAAGCTAATAGATAAAGTAGAAACTACTACCCCATGGTCACATACCTCTTCTAACCATGGATGGACAAGTGAACAGACATACGCACACAAAACCTAGAAAAACATTATGCCTCGGACTATAGCAGTTTTCAGTGCCAAGGCATGAATACTTATATATGCAGGGTACTCAGAATCACAATCCAACCACACACAGACAGGCAACCACCTTTTAATCAAACAGCCATCACTGCTAATGTAGATGGGTTTGGATAATAAAATGTGCCAGATGATCTCAAGTTGCATTCAGGTACGTAGTAGATCAGCCATATTTTCCGGAGCTAACCCTCTATGAGCTTTAAAAGTGATCATTAAACAGGCAAACTGGGAGCCTATCAAGGGATTCTAAAATAAGTGTGATGTATGATCTTCTGTTAAGCCTCCTGTTATGAATCTGGCTGCAGTATTTAAAATCAGCTGGGATTTGTTGAGGTCATTTTCTGTTAAGAGAGAAAGGCGTGCATCACAGTAATATAATTGGTTTGAAATGAATGCATGAATTACTGTTTTTTAGTCCCTGGCAGATTGAAATTGGACAGCAGAATTGGTATGCTGGTCAGAAATTGAGCTGGTTATCAAAGATAATACTGAGGTTTCTGCAAGAGTGAGCAGTGTTAGAGATGAGATGAAATTTAATTTCAGTGATAATTCATCCAACCTATGATAATAATATTGGATTATCCTGAAAAACTGCTTAAAAGAATGACAACAGTATTATTCTGCATTGCAAATTTGAAGGTTGAAGGTCACTGATGTCAAAGAGAGATATATTTGTGTATAAACAGCATAGAAATTTGGGCAAATTCTCTCAATAATATGACTAAGTGGTAGTATATGAATGGAAAATAGTGAGGGTCCAAGAACAGAACACCTTGATACTGGAGTTGATTGATAACTGCGAATTTCCTTGAAAAAGTGCCTTTAAGTCAGATGAAAGCAGAACTGATCAAACATAAAACTGGAAATGCCTGTCCCAAATTCAGTTGTCGCAGCAGTCACACTGCTTCCCACTGTCTTCTTCTCACGTAAATTTAGAAGCAGAAGTAAACACAATGAGTAGCTGGACAAGCTTGGTATTTTCAATAAATAATGACTTACAGATTAGATAGGAGATGCAGGCTTTATGACTCAGCTTAAATATTTCTGACCATCTCAAACACAAGTACTTGAACAGAGTCCCTCCCTCTGCTTTCATATTCTACCTTATCCTAAAAAAGCACTAGTATTGACTGCAGGCCTAAAACTGACATCATCCATCTAATTTACTCTGGTCAGGTATTGAGTCATGAACCTTGTCTACAATGAAAAGTCAATAACCCAAACAACCTGCCAAACCAAACAATACAAGACTGCCAACAGTGTGGTGGGCCTTTAGGCATCAGGCCCAAGCTGTGAGTGACTAAGAGACCGATCAATGCTGACTCACCAAGGACCAAGATGACCTCAGAGACGAGGTATCTTCCTGTTCACTGCTGTCAGTGTTGTCCTCTGTGTTGCTGCCCTGGAGCTCCCCGTCCCCCCAGGTTCTCCGTCTCTTCATTGCTGCTAGTGGAGCATCAGCTCTTACTTTACCAACCTCAGGATACACCACTGGAACAAGTTTTTTCCTCCCTCACTTTGTAATGATAAGGCCTTCCTTCCATTCTAATACACACTAAAATACGGCCCACCTAATGACACTGGAATAGCCCTCCAAAGGGTAAACATCAGTACACTGCTATCTCACACCACCGGCAATTATGCAACATTGCCATAAATTTTGTCATCCTTCTCCTGGGACTATTCATTACAGGATGTCCTTTTGGTGTTCTTGTGCTCATCCAATAACCTGACAGGACATAGAGGGTTCAGCCAATGGGATAGCCTCCTTGAGGTGGCGTCGTGTGGCTGATAAGGGACAGCTTATTTCTGGGAACTGCTATGCAATGTTTTTTCCCTGATAAGAGCTCAGGCTCTGGAAAAAAAAAAAAAAGCAGTACTGCACAGTGTGATGTTTTTTTTATCACAGTCAGTCACACATGAAGAACAGTTGTAGTTGCATGTGTTAATTTGCATGACTAATCAAAAGGGTAGGTTTGATGACACTGATTGGCTGCAGGAGTTAGCGGATGGAATATTTAGTAAGTTGAACTTCATGTTAATCTTGTTGTTTATTACCCTTCAACTTGACATGTGATCACAAGAGTAATCAGGTGAAAGGTCAGCAAACAACTGATGGATATTCTCTGCAGCGATAGGTCTGTAATATAAATACCATTTGCTAAGGTTGGTCAAAATGCTAATTTTAATCATATCTATATTCAGCACAGATAGAATGGGTATCTTCATGTCACTGTACCCCCAGCAATGATGATTTTAAACATGTTTTTGTCATCAGGAGCTTCTAACTGGTCTGACCTTTAGCAATGTCCTATCTGGTTTATCTCCTAAATGAATAACTAAGGTAAACAAAATACATGTGGCTCTTCCAAAAAGGCTTCATTCCTGCTGTCCCTTCTGCTAAGCCCTCTGTAAACACTATCAAACAAAACACAGAGGCCAGCTGAGTGCAAGCCTGCTGGTTAATCCTTCCCCTGTGCAAGAGTCTGCTCCATGTTTAAAAACTAGACAAATGTAATTTTTAAATAGTTTAACTTTACTTTGAAAAATGAAATGTCATGAGTAAAGGGACGTACATATCTTGACCGTTGAACCATGTCCTGACTCAAATAATTCAACAGTACACGAGTGTACAGTAACTGAACGCAAATATATACACATATATGCAAGAGTGCAAGAGTCTATACAGAAAGTCCTCGCCTTTAACAAACACATACAGTGCTACTAGTGCCATGAAGAATTGCAAGACCTGTAACTGAGTAATATGGTCCTAGGTATGTGGAATGATCAGATGCACATTTGTTTTGACGGAGTGACACTGAGAGAGCTTGCTGACCAAACCACAACAGGCTCATGTTACACACTTACAAGTATTAAGTTACATTAAACTGAACCCAAAATGAGTGAGCTTATTATGTGTGTAGGATAAAAACCACAAACTCAGACCGACAGTGTTGGCTTTCATTTCCGGACATTCATGCTGGCTAAACAACTGTCCTCTTCTCCACAATTTCATTTGAATTTATAGTGTAAAACCTATAGTCAAAACCAAAATGATGTCCACATTAGTTAGCTTTCAGCAAGAACATCATATACTGAGCTGCAAGTTTTTTACACCCAACAAATGAATACATACATCTGCCCTCCAAAAAGTTAACGTAGAAGATGTGTTGATTAAACCTGAGTGTTTGTAATATTTCTTCTGCATAAACAATGCAACAAAACAGCTAAAAAAAACCTAGTCTCCACAATAACAATGAGTTTAATTCATAAACTCTCCAAAGAAGTTTCAACAAAAAATGAAGTCCTAAAAATAGGACTATAGGAAAGGTTACTGTGTTAAACTATATTAGTTTTAGCTCAGAAACCTAAGTAGACACCTTTGCAACTGTGTATAATATGATAATATAATATTATAGGTGAATGAGGTGTCCTATTATAGTCGATTCAAAGTGTATGGGTTTCACAGAGTTATCTAAGTGGTGATATCTGACTAGAGTGTCAGTGATTAAGTTACAATATCAGTGCAGGATAATCTGTCAATACACGTTTACATAAAATGCCTAAAAAACTTATTATCTACAGCTTCCTACATAAAAAAAACACCTGGTGTCTGGTTAACAGCGTTGTAACGTTAAAGTAAGAGCAGCAGCCATTTACAGGAAAGTAATTTGATGAGGTGGCAGCCTTGTTTATGAAACAAGAGAGCCGTAAAGTTTAACGTCAACTTTATAACTAACTCGAAACCTGACTTAACATAATAAACAAACTGGCTGAATGTCGCACAATGTTGGAGCCAAAATGATTATTTAAGAGATTACAATAATCGTTTATTTGAAATGTCAACAATAATATAACTTACACAAGCGCTCTTAAGTAAAGGTTTGAACGGATATTGCGGTAGTGAAGACAAACAGAAAGCAGAACCGAAATTTAAATGATGTTGACAGCGTAATGTAGCTAATTCTTGCCACGAGGAGAAATAAACAAGATAAAGAGCGGAGCACTATACAGTAGACGTGAAAATAAATGAATGGAGAGGGGGCTCAGCTAGCAGTGTGTCCGTCAGTCATCTAACGTTAACCGGCGGCTAGCTTCAATCGGTTACCGTTAGCTAACTAATAGCAAACGGTGAAATGGTGACAGGCAGGAGTTTTCTGTTAACGCTGAGTCGCTGGTTTCAATGAAAAGTTTCTACACTAATATGTTAGTGTGAGTATTTAATTTTATAACCCTGTAATTGTGTCCCCGAGCTACATTAATTCATCGCTGTTCAATGATGTTAGCCATCTTACAAGCTAGCTTACGTTAGCTGACGGTATGAACGGAAATATGCGTAAACACAGGCAGCGGCGAAAGCCTCAAAAATGGTTTGAAATCAGTCTGCCGCTTATTATTTACCTTCGGTTACTTCAGCGGGATGTTGCCGAGCAAAGACGTTATGGTGTTTTCAGTGAGTCCCCATATCTTTGCCCGTGAAACTCCTCGAAAGCCTCCTGACGTGTCCGTGCCTGGACCACCGTGGCTGACTAGTGCGGCTATGGAAACAGGGAACCGGAGTTGATGGGACAGAGAGCCGCACAGTGGCGGCGCAATCAAACAGCTGGTGGGTCCGAGGTTTCATTATTTCACCCTCTTACACAATTTAGAAAACCTTTGCCCCAGGGCAGCTTATCTCACGAAATATTTACTGACAGGTATTACACAAAATATTACATATGTAGGTGAGAGATACAAAGTTATTTGGATGCTTTTCTTTGCTTTGTTAGTCAAAGATCCCACATGGAGAACCTGAAATACATGGCATGGATGCTTTTTATAAGAGACCACCATTCATTTCCCAGAGCCTTGACCTTTATGCAAATTAGAATACTGAACTTCAATGGAGGAAATGCATTTCTCTCAATTAATACGATCTTTATGGATGATTATGTAACGATAAAGTGAAAATTCTCTAAAGCTGAAGCACTTTCTTTAAAAGACTGCTCTAAAGAGAAACTTGTTCATTGGACACAAAGCCTCAGAAATACTGCAGGGCAGTGTATCTGTCAGGATTTCTTCCGTTGTACCTGAAATTCAACATTCCTCAAACTTTAAATGCACTTTTCTGACAGCATCTGTTGCTCATATGACTAGTTCAAAAGAAAAACCTCCAAGAGTATGCCAATAATGCCTATGCAACTTTGCACACAGCTTTTGTAGGATGTGTGAGACACCTTAAATGAATGAATCAGTTCCAACTGCCATATGTATTATGTCATGTTCAAACTAGTCTACACTTTGTGAGGGTTTATCTGCTCCACCTCGCCCTAAACAATTGTAATGTCTGAAACTTTTAGCTTGCAGAGATTACATCAAAGGTACATAACATACATGCACACTGTAAAATGTCAATAGTGATAGAATAGCTGTTTATAGATAGACACAAACACTAGTTAGTGGAGCATGTGAAATAGCCACTGACACATTTTTTCAGTCCTTAAGAAGCCTTGAAGTTTGTTTTTTTCCTTTATTTTACAGATAAACTGCAGGTATGACTTGGTTTTGGAGCTTGAAGGTTTTCTAAATGAAATACTTAGTATTGTAAGAACAATGTATTTTGCTTTTGCTGGCTATAATGTTGTTCTTAGACAATGATGACAGATCATCCGTATACTATAATTATACATTACATTTACTGGTTAAAATGGCCAGAAGTGACAGAAGACATGTCAAGCAACTACAAGCACACAATAGTTATCCTCTTTGTATCACATTAATTGTTTGCTTTCTCGACAAGCAATGCCCAAAGCTCTTTAGCCCAGCACATGAAAGAGTCAGGAGGAAGCAGTTGTATTCATGATTTATTTAAACTGCACCGGCATGTGCCGGGGTAAAATGCTTTGGAGATAGCCCAGTCGTTCATCTTTTTCAAATTATTTCATTACACTGCATTATCCTTTAGCCCTTCTTCTCTTCCTTGTTCTCATCATCTTCTGGGTTGTAGACGCTGACGGTGAATTCGCCAGCCTCTGTGCCGTACTTGTTCTTGACCATGAGGGCATATTTGCCAGAGTCCGCCGTGGTGACGGAAGCGATTGTGATGCTAGCAAACTTCCCGTGCTCAAACTTGAGTTTGTAGTGGTCATCAGACACAAACTCCTTGTCGTTCTTTGTCCACCACACCTCAGGTACGGGATCACCCCAAACGTTGCCAGTCAGGTTGAGGGACTAAAGAAAAAAGGAGGATTACAGGAGGTTTGATTCGGACCATATAAAACTGGATTCAAGAGATTAGAGAAAAGAGATGCTCAAAGGAATGAGAAAATGGAAAAGAAGGATGGAAGTAAGACAGAGAGCTTAACAAAGTGCATTAACTTTCTGAATATCTAATTATTGTACCTTGCCCTCTTGGATTGCAACCACATCTGGCAAGCCTCCAACAACACGAGCGCGGTCTAAACAAGAAATACAAGAGTGAGGCAGGAAGCAAATGCCATTCAGACAATCAGCTGACCCCTGGGGCATTTACCTGTTGACAACATAATACTTAACCCTGCAAGGCAGCTTGACTGCTGAGATTTCAAGTCTGACATCTTGCAGGACATGTGCAATGTATCCATATATATGTGAGACAGTCCATCTGGCATGTCAAGTTATATAATACTCATTCATGCTGACTTTTCAAAGCAGAACTGAACCATCCTCCATTAAAACACTGCAATATTTTTAGCTCTACTTTATGCATGAATGATATTTCAAAACAGTTTGGTTAAAAATTTCCAGAAATACAGCTGTGTCATCTCCTGGAAAACCATTTTCTATGAATGAGATGATGACATTATGATGACTGACAGACTCACATTTCTCCACTTCCACTTAACCCAAATTTAAAGTTCTATTAAAATAAAAAATGGCCTCCGAATTACAAGTTATATAATTGTGTATAGCAACATCTCTTGGGAGATGTCAAAGGATAAATAAGTACTTACTTCTCTCTGCTATTGCTGCCGCCCTAAGGAAGGAAGGAGATAGAGATTGTGAGAAGCATCTTAAAAAGGTGTAACAGGCAGAACGGATACAGCCTTTTCTCCTCTAAGATACACAATATCAGGAAATGTATTTTAAGTTTTCCTAAAATGGCTCATAAAGTACACAGAATCTATTCTGAGTTCATCATGACTGTCACCATTTTTCACGTAAACATCCTCCTCAGACAGAAACACAGAATGACACAACAGAAGGATCCTTTCAGATGAGTTTGTTTACTTACTTAAGCCTCTGGAATTCTTCAAATGCCTCTTCCCATGCTGCACCAGGAAAAATAAATTATTATTAATAGTTGCGTAAGCGCAAAAATATCCAAAGTCACTGGGACATTTTTGAAGTGTGAAGTTTCTGTCTTGTTTTATCTTTGAAAGTGCCACTCACCCTGGCCACTCAGATCAAACACTCTCTTGACACCGTCCTTGCCATCAAAGATATCCATGGTGTATTTGCCCTTGTCCTTCTCAGTGGGCTCATTGATCTTAAGCCAAAGCTGCTCACCAGTGACTCCAGCCTTAACTCTCTCTGAGGCGGCAATCTTAGCATCTCTAACGGAGGAATGTGCAACAGAAGGTCCGATTAATGTTAGACTGCTTACCAAAAGTCAACAGTGATATGATCAAGTGTGCTAAAAAGCAAGATTCAAATAGAAAAGAAGCGATTTCAGGTTGCCATTAAAACCTGCAGCTAAATAAAAAACGTGGAAAAATATTCACATACTGTACTGATTTACTAAATAGTCTCAGACATGTAAAACCACCATAAAGGCTATTGAATTGTCACCATTATTGTGACATTTTACTAAAATAAAAACTTTAAGGGTGATCTGTGTATTATTTTAGCACCAATTACAGTACAATTCCTACATAGAGGTACAGTTAGTTTTGTTTACTTCACGGTCATGGTTGATTTCTAGTTAAAACAGTGTGCTCAAATGTATAACAGTGTGATAGATGCTAATTGAAAGACATTAATTTGTTCAAATAATGGGAGTTGAACTTGGGTCAACTGGGTGAAAACCAGGAGTGCTAACTTGTAACTGATGCTTGTATGTGTGTATGTTTTGAAAATGAAACAGTTTTTCTTGTCAATGATGCTGTATCCTTCTACTTAGTACATCAGCTGGGCATTCAACCTACCGAGGGTTGAAAATGAGCCTTTTGGCTAAATCTGACACATTTGATAATAAATTAATTGTTTCTCATAAATGAATAATTAAATAACCCAAATATGGTATAATGTACAAGCAGCTTATTATAAAATGCTTGTGTTCATACCTGTTCGTACCAGTGTTTTTCATGAGAAGTGAACATGTGCATGCGACACAAGATTAAGATGGATATGAATATATGAATATTTAGGTGATTAAGGTTGATACTACGTACTTATGGAGCCATCCAACACGCAGGTCCTCATGGTGATATGTGGCCATGGAGTAGAGAACGATGCCATGTTCAGTGCTGAGGACTTTGATTTCAGAGGAGGAGTTGGCTGAAGAAGAAAAGAATACAAGGAAGGTGTTCACCTACGTCCCCAGAAAGCCAGATGAATCATGAGTATAAAATGCTGGATCAAATATTTCAGCCTCTGGCTGTTAATACTGCATGCAGTTTTTATTGTAAATAAGCACATTCTGCTTCTTTCTGTGGATTCAGTTAGTGTGTGGTGCTTAATTTCTGTTCGTTTAGTGTGAAGCATAATGACTCACCAATAACCCTGAACAGCTCATTCATTACAGCCTGGTATCCTGGGAAAAAGGATGAGAACACCAATTAATGTCATAATCATTACTTTTTTTACAGCACTGATTTTTCACTTTTTCATGAAAAGACTTTACCTGCATCTGTCAGACTGAAAGTGCTCCTATCTTTGCCTCTGTCGTCCCTCAGGAAGAGCTCATAAATACCAATATCACTCTTGGAGATCTAGAGTTTGAAGTAAAAGCAACTTTAGTCTACTTGAGACAGCAACAAATTTCCTTCTACCTCAAACAGAGGGTAATGCAGTATAATTCAGGACAGATAACAGACAGCAGAACATCCAGACAGAGACCAACTAAACCGAAAAGGCAAGCTTTTCTCCTGCCCGGGATGCTGCAGGCGTTAAAGGGACAACATGAATAAGGTAAGACAAGGTGGACACATGGAGAATTCAGTGATATGAACTTATGGCAGCAAAGTTTAAGTCCAGACTTTGGGTCTCGGCGGTGGGCAAACGTCCTCTGCAGGTGGCTTTTTCCCTTCTTTTTCTTTCTTTTTCTCTTGCTTAATAATCCACTGTGAATTAGACAGATAAGCCAGTTAATGCAAACGCGATGACAGGAGTGGCAGTGAGCAGGCCGCCTCTCCTGAGCACATGCAATGACACCAACCCTCTCTTTATGAGTGAAGGATGAACAGTTATGATGTATTGGCACCTTTAAACATCAATGTAACTTCACTGGCACCGGAGCAGATTCACTGACAGAGCAAATTATCATCCTCAAAAAGGCACAGTTTTCCAGTTTAAAAAAGTTTGAGTAAGGTGGCCAGAGAAGTACAATGAACCATGAATACAATGTTAAAGATGAAATGTATGAATTAGTAACACAGAAGAACCATGTATTGCATTGAGAATAAATGCATGTAATATTGAAAACACAACATGAAAAATCTATTATATTTAAATATACAGAGTATTAAAAGTAAAAATGAAAGCTCCAAAATGGAGTCAGCTGTACTGAATAGGTCAGGAATGACATGCTGACATGCTGACTTCAGCAGCACTTCAGCAAGACTCTCCGACGTGAATGTTTTTAAAAGCGTTTCATCATTTATGGCTCTGTGTGTCAGAGAGGGATGGTTGGCAGCAAAGCATCTAAGTCTACAATGGAAGCGTAGCTGCACTGTAAGCATCGCTTTTAGCTCTATGCTCATAAGCTCACGACTTCGCACAAAGTACGGCCTCAGTCTAATGGGCTGACCTTTCCGATGTTAAAGGTCAGGCCGCCGTTCTCCTTCTCAATTTTCTTAGCGTCCTCGTCATCCTCAGCAATCTCAATGCTGTCTTTAGACCAGATGATCTCAGTCTCTGGTTTGACATTTCCTATCTGCAGAGAGAAATAATCCATTTATGTTGCTGCATTGATTAAAAAATATAAATAACCACACGAATATTTAATGTTACTGCTCTTACCTTGCATTTCAGCAGCACATCGCATTCCTCAGTAACGGCGAAATCAAGGTACTCCACAAAGTGAGGACCTGTGAATAATATAAAAGATAACTATTTAAATGTAGTCCTGTAATTAGTGTTTGATTCATTTGATATAAATGTGAGATGTCTTACCTTGTTTCCTGACCCATTCTGCCCTCGCAAATTCTGATTTCTTTTGAAGCTCCCTGAATTCTACACAAGAGGGAAAAAAAGAAAATGCAAAATTCCTTTCAATAAATTTTTACACAACTATAAGTTCAGACAGGCAGTGCATCAGACAGTCAGCTACAACAAGAGCAGGACATGACAGTAAAGGAAAAATTGTCTTCTGCTGCCCCTCAGTGGACATACATCGTACATTAACTGCAGCTAATGCTGCCCAGCAGAGACAGTGTGTGCCATTAAAATGCATCTGCAGGTTACGTCTTTTCTGGATCCACACATAAAGTCCTGACAAATCTGTACGCACAACATCAAAGAGGAAATAAACTTGCATTTGAGCTCTTACCATCTCCAATGAGTACCAGACTGGTTGTACCCTTGGCTTTGCCATCCACAAGGTTAAAGGTGAATGTTCCCTCATCTGTGACCTCCAGAGAGTCCATAAACATTTCAATGATGCCGGTGGAGTGGTCGAAGTTCATTGTGTATTTCTGAAAGCAAGGAAAGATGACTCATCAGCTGCAGACGTGGACACAGAAGACAACATGAAAACAAGACACATATTGGAGTTTTTAGGTGTCATTCTTACCTTTCCTTGAGTCACAATGACATCATTAAAGACGTACTCCACCTGGCAGGCAGAAGTACATTTCTCCACCTGAGTCCAGAATCGCACGCGACCCTTCTCAAGCAGCTCCATGGCCATTTCATTCTTAAAGGGAATAACTGGAGAAAAACACACATTTCTGAAAGCTCTTTATTACCCACTTTACATTGACTCAAAGAACTATGTTAGTTATCATGGCTTGGTGACTAATTACAAGGCAAACCTGTTTGTCTAGAGAGAATTTGTAAAAAGATGTGATAATGATGGATACTCTAATTCCAAAAGTGTATCTAAAACAATATTTGCACTTGCTAAATGATAACAAGATAAGTGAAAAAGAAAAAGTGCTGTTAGCAGTGTCTGTGGTGTGGTGGGATATTCACCAGGGAACTTGTGGTCATGACTGATGTCCAGAAGACGCATGAGACCTGTCAAGAAACAACAACAACAGCAAAACGGGTAAATGTCTTGACCTGTTGGAAACTATGGATGTTAAGTACAACCTTTGATGCTACAACTTTCACAAACATAAATCTCTGAATAACAAAACAAAAAAACACACTGTCCACCCCTCAGTGAAAACACACAGGAGTACACACAATCCTTCAGGCCCACTTCACCCCTTTAGCACTGACACCACCCACATAAGTAAAAAATGAATCAAGTTTCAGGCTCACAGGAGCAGAGATGTCAAGATTGTGGGCTGACTCACCCTCCTCAGTGAGTGTGTAACTGGAAGAGATGCCTTCTGTGTTGGTGACAACACAAGAGAAGGTGCCCACATCCTCAATTGAGGGACTGTTGAAGATAGCTCTGGACCTAGGAGTGAGGACACATGGGTACAACAAGTTATGAGAAAAGAGAACTGGCAAGATTTTTTCCTTAAACTGTGAAAAAAATAAATGTTGAGGAAACAAATTTGCCCTCAGGCATTAACAAGAGCATGAGAATTCATTTGTTCCGTGGAGGATGCATGACAAACTGGGCACATAAAGTTACTTACTTGCCCCCTTCAGTAATAATGGTCAGACGGGAAGTGTCTGTAATAGCCTGGTAATTCTTGGACCAAATAAACTCAGAGCCCTCTTTCATCTCAGAGCACTCAAAGACCATAGAGATCACGCCGTCATCATCGACATCCACATAAATCTCTTTGGTGCCTGAGGGGAAAGGAGAGTAAATGGTCACAGTGTGTCCGTTGCAGACTTCAAATTTATGCAAAAGGTGATTTTTTCCTACTTTCCCAGACTTTCCAGACTTGTATAGGAACACAATAGAGCTGAATGTGTGAGATGTATAAAATCACACTAACCAGGGCGAGTCTGAGCCAGGATTGGACCTAAGATAGCTGATGGATTTCCAACTCCAGCCAGATTTTGAGCTCGCACGCGGAAGACGTAGGATGTACCGGCCTTCAGCCCTGTCACCTGAATCAGCATGAAAGCAGCAGAATGCAGGGATCGTTAAAAGAGCACTCTCATCACTATTTCAGGGTAATGTTGTCACATGTTGCCAAATTCTAATTTGACTATCACATCTCAGCTACAGAACAACTATAATTCAAGAAGATCCAATAAAACAATCTCTTCATCCTTCTCACCTTCATGTATTTCACCTTGTTGACCTTCTCATGAACAGCTTTCCAGCCAGCATCACCAGCAGAGGCCTCTTTGACATCCAAATAGTAGCCATTGACAGAAGAACGGCCATTAAATACAGGCGGCTCCCACAGGACCACGACAGAAGTGTCACGAATCTCCAGCACATGGAGACCAACAGGAGCACCTTGGAGGAAATGTGGGACAGACCATATCATTTTAGGATAATTCTGGATTCTTAAAAACCTTGTAACTTGCCAAAATAAGAGTAAACTACAGGTGAAAGAGATTATTAGTATTTTTAGCATTATTATAATTATTATAAGTAGTAGTATTTTATTAGAAGTATTTGTAATGCAATTGCATTGTATTTTGACAATGCAAATACATTTATCAGAATGGATTCAGGTTAAATTTTTCTAAAGTTTATTATAAACAAGTACAAATACATTTTTTTATAGCACAAAATATGTACTTTTAACAATTCTGATGATTCAATGGGATTACTCTCCATGCAATGTGTGGTAAATACAACACGTTAAACTCTAATATTTACCAGCCTAAGCATATTGTCTTTCATACCTGGCACAGTGATGGTATACTCTTTGCACAACAGAGCGGCGCTGGCCACAGATGCTTCACTCACACCTGCCATGTTCATAGCTCGCACCTGGAACTGGTAGAGGACGTTCTCCTTCAGGTTCTCTGCCTAGATGAAACATATAAATGCAAATGAAAAGGATTTTAAAAATACT
The DNA here is from genome assembly GCA_029814765.1 of Acanthurus leucopareius. Lineage (NCBI taxonomy): Eukaryota > Metazoa > Chordata > Actinopteri > Acanthuriformes > Acanthuridae > Acanthurus > Acanthurus leucopareius. The sequence continues at coordinate 6,350,654 of JAQMCX010000009.1, read as the reverse complement.
GGGCCAGCAAATACAAACCATATGACTTTTAATCACTCTTTAATTCACAGGAAAGTAAGAAACCTTTCATTTGAAAGGGTCTACAAGTGCTTTAGGTAAGAGAACTTACTTTATAGGAGGTAGTAGTAACAGCCTGGAGATTCATTTCATGCCATTTTCCAACAACATCTCCCTTCACGGTTCTGTAATCCACAAAATATCCTCTGATATCAGCTCCTCCATTTTTGGCAGGTGCAGTCCAACCCAGCACCATGTAGTCCTTTACAGCCTCCAGCAGAGTAACACCAGTGGTCTTTCCAGGCACGGCTGTGAACAAAGTAAATAAGCTGTTCAAAATTTTTTGTGCGAGAAAAAGTCATGATATTAAAGATATAATCTCCAAATATTTAGAATAGAATAGAAATAATGTTATCTTTCCATCGAAAATTCATTCCTTTATATAATCACATGCATATTGCCTTCCATTAGACAAACATTACACAGTTTTTAACTATAACTATGTGAGTCCTGGCAAGTGACACAGCTTAACATGCTACATGCTTTTGTCACATAGGCAACACACTTTTTAGAGTCATTAAAATGGAAAAAAGTACTTACACACAGGCCATCAGGGTAACTTTCACACTACGAAAATCTCCAAAAGCCAGACGAGAGTCTCATTAGGGCCATGCTCTTTAGAACACAATGTTTTAAGCCTTTATCTTGGTCATGCACCAAGAGCTTTCCCTAAAGAGTTATCAAATAGCAAAAGAGAACTCAAGCAAAAACAAATATATCCAGAAATCTCTGTCTACACACAGTAGTAGTAGTATTGTAAAATCTGGCACAGTTTGTTATTTAACTTCCTCAGTTACAAATGAAACGATGGGAAGCAGCAAAATGACAAAATCCAGTGTTAGTGATGAGTATGTCAATCAAGCACATGCAAATGTATCAGTCATCAGTTACACATGAATATGGGCCACTTGATTTTAATAAACTAGATGTATGGGAATTTAGGTGCAAAAGAGGAAAATATTTTAGCAGATAACTATATTTAAGCAAGATTTTTGAGAAAAACAGTACAAAAATTGAAAATAATGATTTCACACTTTCTGGTCAGGAGAAGAAAAACAAAAGATGGCAGTGGAACAAAGATGAGCTCAGGTAATCAGATGAAAAGAACAAAAGAGGGCTGCAGGCCATGTATGTGCATTCACTGAACTATCTGAATTTAAAGATGGGCTTTTTGTTAAAGAATGTAGTTGGTTTTCTGCAATCATTGCTTGGATATAAATGGATGGGATGATGGAGCAGAGGGAAAAAGTATGGCTTGAATGCAGTCATGAATAATGGATAGTAACGGCGAGGGCACTCACACACGGCAGCTTGCACAACCACGGCTTCAGAGTCGGGAGAGCTTTGGCTGTATCCAGCAGCGTTGACTGCCTTGACCCTGAACACGTAGTTTGCCCCAGTTGTCAAGCCGTGGCACACAAACCTGGAAACAGTATACACAACAATGTAAAGAGTCGTATTTTATCATTACATTTTGATATCATCATTTCATCAGAAAGAAAAGGAAATAGATTTAGAGATTGCATTTTTGACAAAACACCAGACAAAAGGATTTTCCATTTAAACAAAGGCTTTAGGTTTTAAATCTCAGTGTAAACTGGCAAGTGATTTGAGCAAGCGACTCCCAAAATAAACGGCCAAAGTAGCTAGCTTAGCTGGCTATGCTTGACTTTCCAAGCCCAAGACTTTGTAAGAGTCTACATATGAGATAACGTGATCTTTCTCTTGCAAAAGATGAATTTTGTGAATTTGTGAATTTGTGAATCCAGAAACCCAGAAATATCTCTAACTTTACCTACCTGGTCTGCTTAACAGGTTTGTTGTTGCAAGGCATCCAGACATCGGTGCCCACCACACAACATTCAATATAGTAGCCCACCAGGCGTACAACATCCTTAGAGGCCCCCCAGAAGACCACCACTGAGGTGTCAGTGTTCCTGGTGGCCACTAGATTACCTGGAGCTGAGGGCAGGTCTGTCGAAAAAACAAACATAATACAGGATCATCAATCTCAAAACTAATGAAGGAATACAGCTGAAAAATGCAGTGATGTTATTATAGCAATGATTTTATATCATATGGTTGAATTCAATGCATTAATGTCCTGATATACTGCACAAAATAATATAAATGCAACTCTCACCCAGTTTATCTCCCACTGTGATCTCTCCTGTGGGCACAGAAGGCTCACCCACACCAGAAGAGTTGCAGCAACGCACTCGGAAGCTGTAGGATTTACCCTCTGCCAGGTCAAACAGGGCAAAGCGGGGAGACTTGACTGGAATACCAGTGTTCACCCTCTGCCAGGTGTCTGTACCTGAAATACACTGCGGTCCACAAAGAGCCAGTGACATACCAGCAATAGATACACACCTGCCTGTTATGTTATTATAAATGTTTTTTCATCAACAGTAGTTAGTGAAATATGACAACTGTCATTTAACACATTTTGACTTATTGAAATTGTGATAGTTAGGGGAAGTTTCACCAAAAAGTCATGATTAAACTATTAATCAATTGCCAAAACACCTACTGATAAATAATCTGTCGATCAAATTGTTGATTGTGGTCACAATGTTTCGGCTCTACGGGATGTAATTATTTATTTATCCTTACCTTCTCAATATAATACATGACCCCTTCATGACCCCTCTGCACTGGAGGCTTCCAGGCCAGCACCACATAGCTCTTAGTTGCCTCGGTAACCACAACATCAGTGGGATCTCCAGGGACGACGCCCTCTGAGGAGGAAAGAGGAAGTGCACATCATCTGGAGGACTTGAAACTTGGCTTTAAATTCTTTCCAAGTCACTTGGGTCCTACATACTGTTGTGGAAATACTATTTTTCCTCAAACAAAATATGCAAACTAAATGCCAATAAACTGGTCAAATTAATAGTATTCTCTAAACACCAGCTGCCATGCAAAAAACTTTCAGTATTACATTTTTAAAGCTTTTCTGACTCAGATTAGTAACAATTTACTTAAAAAACACAGTAATTTAACCAGACATTTGATTCCACCATTTATTTAAGTTCAATACCAAGCTCTACCAAGTCATTAGAAAATGCAATGTCACTATTAACTGCTGATCCATTTAGAAATGGTAATATATGACACCTCAATGTTTTCTTTCCTTCTGTCATCACAGTAACAGAGTTTAAACCTGTCATACCTGTGGAATCCTCCTCTGTGAACTTGATCATCCCAGTCCAAGGAGCTGAGGGCCCGGCTGTTGGGAAAAATGAAATAAATACATTAAAAGAAATGCACGTGTTGGCTTCGTCCCAGTGTGTCGGCAAGACTCTGGTGTGTCTCTCACCTCGGAGGCGGGCTCTGTCGGAGGGATCCATGGCAACCACAGCCTCGGAAACACGGGATGGACGACTGGCCCCTGCCTTGTTCACGGCCCGCACCCTGAAGACGTAAGAACGTCCCTCCACCAGTCCTGTGACAGGGAAGCGGGCGTACTTCACCGGGACGTCATTACACTGAGCCCAGTGGTGAGTGCCCACCTCACACCTGCCAAGAAAACACACACAAATCAGATTTATGGACACTGCAAGCAGCTATGTCATTAATTTAACAGGTTATCAACTCTTTCCCCTAAAAAGCCTCACAGCAACCAAATGACTGACTGACTGACTGACTGACTGACTGACTGACAGGTACAGCTGACAGGTGGGAATGTATGTCAGTGTTAGTTGTGTGAAAGGTAACATTTATCTGTCAAGACGGCAGTTTGGTGAAAAATCTAGGAGGAATAGGGACTTGTGCTGTGTGCCTGCAGAAATATGAAACCAATTTTACTGTGTACTGTATCCTGTACTTAAGTTTGTATCTTGGCCAAAGTAATCTGATGAAATGGAATGATTCTCTCTCTGACGAACCTGTCGATGTAGTATCCCAGGATGGAGCTGCTGCCCTCCACCGCTGGCTGCTTCCAGGTTACCACCACATAGTCCTTGTTGGCGTCATGACAGCGCACATCCAGAGGGGCCACGGGAACCCCCTCCACCTCCACATCCGCATCTTGCATTGCAAGACACACACACACACACACACACACATACACTTGTGAGAAGTGCTGTTTCTAAATCAGGCTCATCTCCATTACATATTCAGTTTCCATTTTCTGACCTACTTACGCTTTTACAGTACAGCATGTGTGGCAGGACTGCAGCTAGCTGTGTCAAATTAGTTTATATCTTGGGAACTTGGGAAAATTCTGAGGGCTCCCTCTCATTCATAAAACCTGCTGATTTTTGAGTCAGATCACATTCTCTGGGTCAATTTTTTCTAACATGTAGACAAATATAGAAGCAGCATTCCACAGAGGAAACCAAACGCCTCAGAGAGGGCCTTGTGTCACATAGAGACACAGCAGGATTGAATGATACCCTGACATGACTGAGTGTGTGATAATCTGTTATATACAGCTTTTCTTTGCACCTAACACGCGTCAAAGTTGTAAAGGTCATTGCTCACTTTAAGCTGCTTACTTGTCTAATTTTCAGTATATTACAAACTGAAAAAAGCCTAATTTCCAAAAGAGAGTCCCTTGTTTCACAATTAAGCTTAAGCTGAAATACTCATCAGGCAGCTCACCTCTGACAAACACATAGGCAGAGTAGGTATCATAGCCAGATTTGGTGTTGACGCGCAGAGTGTACATGCCCTCATCTTCCTTGTTGAGGTGGATGAGGGTGAGGGTGGCACGTTCCCCAGACCAGTGAGTGTGCACCCACTTAGAGGGCTTCAAGGGGACGGCTAACGGGAGAGGTAAAAGAGAGAAGACACACGACTTAATATATAGATTAATTAGAAAGTCAAAATAGAGGAACTATGAAGGAAGAAAATGTTCTACATGTGTTTAATTTTTCTTCTTACAGTTTCTGTACCACACGACATCAGGCTGGTATTTCTTCACAGTGGGAAAGATGATGACAGTGCAGCCAATACTCAGTGTCTCTCCCTCTCTGCCAAAGGCCACTTCGAATTTGTCAATGATGGTTGTTTCAAAGGTGACGCCATGCTCAGCGCAGAAACCATCTGCAGAAGGGAAACAAAATTAAAACGGTACCAATAAAACCTGAACTGTTGAACACTTTAAGGCAGGTCAACAAGCTGTAAACACAGACTGTCCACCTGACGAATGGAAGTCCAAAGTGGACTTTTATTTTGACTCTGTTTTTGTTCTTCATCAGCTCCTTAGTGAAAATGTCTGGCTTTTCAGGTAAATGCAAATGTGTTCACAAGCTACTTCCTAACTTTTTTTTTTTGTTTGATGTTGAGATGGTAATGTACAGTAAGTTTTCAGAGCTTTTTTAGCTAAAAACAGCTGCTTGTTATGGCTGGCAATGAAATGTATGAGAGAGAAATAGCAGAAAGATGCTAAAACACTGCAGAATGTGATCTTATATCTCATGTAGAACACTTTTCATAAACAGTCCGTATTTTAAATGTGAATTATAATGTACAAATCAAGTTGCCTGGCCTTTAAAACATAAGAAATGTGTTTTGACTCACGTGGTTTGGGATCTAGTGGGCCTGCTTCCACGCCGTCCTGGAACCCTGCAGAGAAATAAATTGTTCAGCAACCTTGTTGTAACAGTGACAAGTGGCAGCCTTCAGGGCTAAATAAAATAAATCCTTGAATGGCCACTGGAGGCTGGTAACAGAAGTGAGTAAATCTCCATAAAGCCTCATATTAACATGTCCAACTATACAGATGAAAAAAACTGCAGGGTTTCTACTCTAAAGCTAAGCTCCCTGATTATGAAAACTGAACAGGGCTTGAACTTGAATATGACTCACTTGTTTAAATTACATTAGGAATTAAAAATATGCATGATTAAGAGTGTAGCTGCTTTGAGTTAGAGCTAGCTGTTTTGCTAATTGCCACCTTTACCGATGTGAGTCAGTGAACTTAATTTTTTGATTGTGTTTGTTGTATTGGTGCCTTAGGGGGGGAATTTTCATGCAAATATTAGATCATTGCAAAGCTTGCTTGTTAATTGCACTAGCATTTTTAATTTGAGCCTGAGCTTTAGGAAGTTTCTGCTAAGATGTTTTATTACTTATTATTATGTTTCATCCTGAAAGCATGATGTGTAGTAGGACCATGTTGTATTTGCAGCAGCGCTGATTGAAACCTATATTTCGATCTTTAACATCTAACTAAACAGAAGAAGCTGCTGCAACAAAAATCTTTCAGAAAAAAAGGGAAGTTACCTACTTTTGACAACAACAGTCGCCACAGATGAAGTTTCCCCTTTGATGTTGAGGGCAGAGGCGTAATACTGAGCAGTGTCGAAGAAATCACAGCTGAAATTTAAAAAATCCACAGACTTGGTGAATTATCAGCATCTCATTTGCAGACCATTTTAAACATAAAACATCAAGTTTTTTTTGGGATAATGTATATTTTGGGTACATCTCATCAGTTCTAACTGAGGCCGTGCAGTGTGAGCTTGATGATTACCTACTTCTTGATCTCCAGGGAGTGCATGTTGTAATTGCTCTCGGTTGTGTACTTCTCAGGGTGGGCCTTGGCATCAATGAGCACATTGTTTTTGTACCTTTAAGACGGAAGAAAGACAGCTTGTTTATTTAAACTGTCGTCTCAGAAGTCTGTAATTGAGGAGGTGTGTGTGTGTGTGTGTGTTCGTGTTGAGACTATGGAAAACAGATTTAGGAGTTGGGAGAGCCTTGGATGGAAACTTCTAAATGACACACGCATCACTGATCACTCATCAGCCTCGTTTTCTCGTGACTCAGAGAGGGTGTGGACGTGTGAGTCTGGATAATATCTCACCAGGCAATCCTGGGTTTAGGCCATCCAGCCACAGTGCAGTGCAGCTTGAGAGTCTTGCCCTCCCAGACGGTCTGTCCACGGGGCTTGACGATAAACTCCGGACGGTGTGTCAGGCTGTCAGGGTTCATTTTCCTACGAAACTCTATCCACTCATCCATCTAAAGCAAAATGAGCATTTTAGGCTTCATGTTAGGAGATGTGATGATTTGAAAATGGACATAAATGGACTCAAAGGGACTTACTGATCTGTTCAGCTCCATGCGTTCGGCTGATTCCCTGATATGGGTTGATCTGGTTCTCTTCTCCACTCTGACCTGCATGGCCTCGCTGGCCTCCCTGACAAACAGGTTCCTCATGGCCACATAGTTGATCCCCTCCTCCGTGACCTGCTCCTCTTGGGCCTCCATCAAACCGCGAACAACATCATGACTGGTGACACAACAAACCAACATGTAAGAGCAGTTTAGACTCACACTTCAATAGGGAATTGTCTCATTTAGTGTCATTAATTGTGTTAAAAATGTACATTATTGAGGGTATGGATCACTTTGCATTTAGGAAAAGCAATCAACTGTGTTTGTCCTCACTCACTTGGCTCTAAAGACGGGAATGACATAGCCAATAACTTCTTTGTCCGTGTCCATTGCCAGGTAGGGGCGTTTGGCTCTCTTGGGTAGTGGGCTCAGTTTTAACACCTCCTGCGCCTTCTCTGTCTTCACAGAAGTCTTCAGGCTTCGAGGGAAGAGGTCAATCAATCACAACACTTTCACGGACATCAACATCGTCCATATTATATGACATTTCTAAACAGAGATTCGGGTCCACTCTTTCTTATTCAACAGCTATACTCTACAAAAAAGGTTAAGGATCATCAGTTCTGTTTTTCTGTTTGATAAAAAAGGTTATTAAATGATTAATCCTACCAGTAGAAATGTCTGTAGCCAAAGTCTGATATAGCTTATTATTTCATGCCATGGTCCCCTACTGTTGCCCAAAACTTATTAAAACATAGTTTAACAGTGTACAAAATGTTATCAAAAACATAAGCATGGTAGTTTCTATAGTTCTGTTGCTATAAAAAGAAAAAAATATCTGTCTTCACCCAAAATCACTCTCCAACAAACACATGATTTGTGCCCGTTTTGCCACAAACTACAAAACATGGCTGTTTCAGGGAGTTCTGAGCCTTTTTTCAAGAATAACAGTATTTATTCAGGCCAAACACGAACCTGTAGGTCCTTAAATGGCCCATTTTTATACAACTCATTTGTTTAAATTATAATAAGGCTAAAAGTTATGTGTATCAAAGGGCGTTGCTGCTTTGAATGTCAGCTGCCTCTAGCTGCCTGCTGGACACACGGCATTGTAAGCTAGACAATGTCAAACATGCTGCAATGACTTCTGCCTCCAGCAGCTCAGCTTTTACTCTTTATGAACAAATACCATCATTATTCTGTATGGTCCACGAATATTAAGAAGGTATGAAAAAATAGATGTCGCCCAAGCCTCTGTAACACATTTGCCCATGATGACAAACAGATAAATGATACCTAAAATATGGAATGCAGATTTGCTAAAAAATAATGACAATACTCAACATAAATCATGCTTCCTTCTGCATCAATAAAACTTTAAATAAGTTTGCTACTCAGAATACGCTACAGTACATTCACTCAAATAGAAGATGTATTTCTGTCCACCTTTAAAGACCCTGACCCATATTAAACTCTGACTGTTACCCATCAGCTCCTCAGGCCTCCCTATTGTCAGCCGGGTTTATAAATGGAGCCGGAACTGGTGGATACGCAGCTGGGTAGGAAAGGTACATTTTAAAGCCCTGCTTTCACACATAATAACTCTGCCCTGGTCTATCCATTTGGCCTTGAAAAAGCAGCGACACAAGGTGGCTTTGATAAACTCTTTTCCACACCGGCGAGGTGGGATCACGTCGATGGGGGAGGCTGAGCACAGAGCAGAGAGAGACAGATGGAGAGAGTCTGAAAAGATTTCTGCAGAGTCGAGGACTTTTTTTTCCTGCGGCTGACTCACCAGGTGTGTTGAAAGAAAGTCTTTGCCGAAGTTGAAAGTATAAAAAGTTTTACTGAGTATAAAAACTTTTAATTCCTGATAGTCTGAGAAGCTTCATTATGTATCAGACTTAGGATTTAAATAAAAGAAACACAATTAGGAAACTTTTTACATGATAAATCATTTTGAACGGAAATAAGGTGTAGGTGTACACATCTTCATGGAGAGTTTTCAGCCTCACTCGTAAATACTAAAACTATTAAAAGTCTATGTCACACAGTGTACAACCCTTTTATTTCATCATGACTCCCATACAGCGTCCTTACAGTTGGCCTGATGGTAACGACTCCTGTCTTGAGTGCAGAAATAGCTCAGCTGTCCATGAATAAATCTGGCAGGCCTTCACTACAGCTGAAATTCCTTCGCTGACCCCCTTTAGAAAGCCAACATGGTTCCAACATGCACACTGAGCACGAAGGAGAAAAAACCTCTGAACACATTGCATGGTGACAAGTGTTAGTGACACAATGGAACTTACAGATCACAAACAGACTTGTTTTGATGGTGTACAGCTTTCACACAACACATACACTTGACTCTGAGTGAGCTTTGATCGAGCCTCATTTGACTCTAACAAAGAATTTCACACAGAAGAAAAATCTAATAAAAAATATAACAAAAAATAAAGTGATGGAAGTGCATCTACCCTAAATTTAAAAAAAAGGTCCAATACTTTAGCAATTTCTAACTGATTAACCACTAGGTCTTTAGTATAGGGCTGTGAAAAATGCACATTGACATTGACTTTAAGGTTTATGTAAAAAGACAAGAAATTAGAATTTTTTCTATAATAATCAGCACATATGCCTGTGTGCCTGTGCTTCATGAACTGTGCTGGAGTCACAGGGAGGTTACTGTTGCAGTGTTGTTGCAGTAAAAAGTACAGGACTTGAGTCTAGAAGCCAGGGGTCAATCCCTGTCTCTTGTTAAGTTTCAACAAAAATTAAGGAAAACATCTTCTAAGTGTGTGAAATATTCCAAACATTTAATGTGCTGATTCATTTTAGTTAAGATTTATTTAAGTTAAATGTTAATTACAAATCAAATGGTCTTAAAGCAATTAATCAGTCAATCAATCAAATCAGTTGTACGTAAACAAATGGACATTTCATGCCCATGTACATAAATACTATAGATTTCGTTCTGTGACCATCTCATGTCCTGCTGTGATACTGAGCTGTGTACTTTTTTAATGCTAACAGTTTGTAATGCTAACTAGCTTCTGACTCTAAAATGGTGAAAATATAAAAATAAAAATAAACAAACATAGAGTGCTCTCTCTGTTAAGTACATTAACATGATACCACCGCAGCACAGATCTCTAATTACAAACATTTCAACCACTTAAAGCTGTAGACTGAAAACTTGAGACTTGGACTGGAGTCAGACTGAAGTAATAAAAACGAGAACTCAGGCTTTGACTCAGACACGACCTGCTTGAGATTTGAACTGATGAAAGTGAAGTTTTGACCCGGTAAAATCCTCTAACAACCGAAAATTACTTAGACCATCTCACAAAGGCTTTGCACAGCCACACAGCTTGAATATTCAATTATAATAACTTTAAAAGTTAAAAAAAAACACAATTAACAGAGCTTTCAAGAGGAAATTGTCACATTAGTCAGCATTCAGAGACCCAGGAGGGCTTGTCTCTTGACTTGTAATTTGCATATATAAATATATTTATTTAAAAAAAGGGATTTCACTTGAACTTGGCCCTAAACTCTTAAAAAACTGTGTGTTAAGCAGGAACCATGAAGGGAAGACCCTGGTCAAAATTCAAAACCCTGACATCATTAAAAGATGAACACCACCATGAGCAGATGAAGACCATCATGGAGAGACGGCATCGGCTCTCCATGAAACACACACTTCAAGCTGCGTGTCTATTCTGCTGAACACACTTCACACCAGACCCAAAGTACTGTGTTTAATATTTGAAAAGAGGTCTGCTTGAATGCCTTCATCACTTCCGAGGGTACAGAAGTGACGGGTTACATCAAGGGAACCTCATGTTTCTTTTACAGCTTTCAAATATCAACCACCTCGAGTATTTTGGGACCATCTGCATCACTCCCATCCTCTTACCGACGGCTGGTGGTCTTGACAGTCGAGAACGACTGCTGGCTAAAAGACGACTTGCTGCTCAGGTAACAGCTGCTCTCATAGTGATGCTGCTGCTGTTCCTGCTGGTGATGACTCTGCTTCTGCTGCTGCTGCTGCTGCTGCTGCTGCTGCTGCGTCACTTGTAATGATCCTGACATCCTGAGGGCCACTCCGCCAACTTATAATATCAGACTTTCCTTTACTTTAACAGCTCTGTAAATCAATCTCACTGTTATTATTATTACAGATTGACTTCTTGAATATGGGGTTAGTTTGGAGCATGAGATGGGGATTAGCTATAAGCAATGGAGCTTTAGGCAACTAGTTGTTAAGACGGCGATTTTTCACTTTGTGAAAGCAGTTCAAGTTAAAGCGTAAGCTCTGGTTATGTTCTACATCTGCTATGTTAAATGAAGAAGCAGCAGGTATTAAGTAAACTGTGGCAGCATCAATGAGTCAACACTCTTCCTTGTGTTAATTTTTTGTCATTAAAGATAAGAACAGAATTGAAATGACAGTCACTTCCACAGGTGAACTAATAAGAGTGACATAATATAAATATCAGCGACTGATAGCAAAATACTGAGGATTCTTTAAAGTAATTTGAGGCTTTGGTCAAAAGACATAAATTCACACATAAAATCAGATCAGTTTGTTCATTTTTCATTAACATTGTTGTTCCCAGTGATTATTTAGACATTCATTTGGCTTATACTTCTTGAAATATGTTCTTCATGACGTTCTGAAGTCAGTGTCATCATATTTTAAACAGCTTGCTTCGTTCAACCAAAACCATAAAGTTCAAAAGTCTTCGGTTGTAATTAGGATGCAAATATTCACGTTTTAGAAGCTAGAAGTACATTTTTGAAGTTTATTGTCAATTGCATGTTTTTTTCTTTTGCATTTTATCTCAAAAACAGAAATGATTGAGTTCCTACATTTTGTAAATAAACCAATCGATTAAGCTAATAATCAACTCTAGGAGTCACTGCTTATGTTATACAACTTGACAACATGAGCAGCTCCCACTCTGCATAGGCTCATGCTCATACAAGCACACAACAAGGTAACTATGGGCAGTTTATGACCACAGACTTAAAAAAATGCATTTCTTATTATGAAGTCCTTGAGCAACACCCCCAACAGTCCGTGGACTGTATCCCCTCTTTATTTATAAAGGGCTGCAAACTGTAAACTGCAGTGTAAGCCATGAGGTTACAGAGTATTTAAGGAGAAGATCTGGGTTATAAGTATTGCTTTGAGCTCAAGCAAATGTTAAATGAATAGATTAAATTTCACTTCAATGACACACAAGTCCAATCTACAAGGACACATTAGCAAAAAAAAAACCTTGTTAGTATAAGAGACAATTAAAAATATCTGAATTAAAACACAACATTAAAAAGAAATCAGTAAAGTGTTAAAAGGAGGCTTCAGGCCTTACTGATTCAGGGATTTAACAGCATATGCTAAAATAACAATTTCTTAATATTGGAGGCAGAATAATTAATAAAGCGATTTTTTTATTATTTCACTCACCGCAACTAAGACTTCAGCAATCCACAGAAGTTGAAAATAAGAAAAAAAAAGGTGAGCAATATTCCAAAAGTAGCTAAAGCAAGTCCAGACCCAGGCAAAGCAGCAGGGTGAGGGCCAGTGGACAGGACCGCAGCCCGCAGAACAAAAATAATGCTGCCACTCGGCAGAATGCACAAGACACCGTCAGGACCTTTTAAGGCTGGGACGGCTTTAAATTTAGACCATGAGACCATGAGAAGGGCCAAGCAAGCCGAGGAGCCTCAGCTGGGCAAGGCCCCTCTCTGTGAGGGTGCGTAAGGAGGAAATGTGGGAAACCGAGGTGTGTCATTGTGGGTTAATTAGTACAAGTCTGCAGAAAAACTATATTTCTCACCTGTTGAATGAGATGACATTAATTGTTCCAAAGCAGACGCGTTCAAAACAATTACCATCATTTAGAGGACAAATTTATAGAGCCTAAACTAAAACTCTTGGTTTAAGAAAAACGTCTATATTTGAGGCCTATTTACCAGCTAATTATTATTGGAAGATCTGCCTAAAAATGTGACATTAAAGTTAAAATAATTAGTTTCCCTCAGCTTACATTTCAGTTATTTGTTTACACCTTTGCAAACAATTAGAGTCATTTTGTTATGAAAAAAACAATCACTAGTTAGTGTATACGACACAACTGTATATTGAGATAGAGAATAAAATGTGATAAAATTGGCGATCACTTCGGGAAATGTACACAGGTTTGTAAGTTATTGCTGCCCCCTGATGGCACAGCACGTGAACTGCATCATTTATCGTTTGGACCTGTTTTAACCATTGACTGTAGAAAACATTTTAACACATAATTAATGTGATGGCTGACTTTATGTCGTTATTTAAGTGTATAAATCCTGCATCTCTTTACATGATTCGCAAGTATAGGATTGTCTAAGTAACTAATCTTGAGAATTAATCCAAAATAAACTAAGGAGTAGACATGAAGACGACGTGGAATATTCCAGGCTGTTGGCTCCTTCCAGCTCGGCTGTGATTGGTCGGTTTGGAAAAAGAGGAAATAAAACATTGATGGTTCCTCATCATCTGCTTGTGGACTCAGATAGCTGATTGCACAGACATTTGGAAATAACGTTTGCAGTCTTAAAGGTGGGTGATTTCATTTGCTGATTTGTCTCTGAACGATTTGCGCATTAAGACATTTTAAAGCTAATGTTTTCCCTGTGAATTGGGTTCGTTTAGCTTGCTAAAGCTAATCTGGTCTGTAAATTATCTGGGTCAACATTGGACCCGCTGTTGATGGGTAGTAGGCGAAATGTTTGGTGAACGCTACCTGGAATTACTGAGTAGAAAAAATATATAGCAAACCATACCTGAATACATAGTAATTTTTAATCAAATCAAAAAATATTTCTATTTGCGTTTGTTCCGTTTGTTGTTGTGAGCTAATGCATGGTAGGCTAATGCAATCATCATTTATTCTGCTAATCTTACGACAGTATAATTGAAATTTGTCGATTAGTTTATTTCTTCTGTTATTTCACCACAGGAGCAAACTGGCGGTTCAAACATCTTCATCTAAGATTAATAAAGTAATCCTAAACCTGGGTTAAAATGACCACGTTAGCTTGCCAAGAATTTACAGGATTGTTTTGCTAACAAAATAGCTTTGAATATTAAAGGCATTTTTCGAAGAATTGGGTTAAGTTTTTAACTTAACTTCGGTCAGCTCTAAAACAGACGCAGATCCTGAAGCAGAATAAGAAAAAAAAACCATTAATTAATTTCCTTATTTATCTGTAGTAATTAAAATACATATGACAATGGTAAAATGGACTTCAGGTCATATATTCAAACTTAATTTTACAGCCTCTATATGATCTGTTTGACAGGAGAGGGGAACTAACAAACTGCCAACATGTCGAGCAAAAGGGCCAAGGGAAAGAACACCAAGAAGCGTCCTCAGCGTGCCACCTCCAATGTGTTTGCCATGTTTGACCAGTCTCAGATTCAGGAGTTCAAAGAGGCCTTCAACATGATCGACCAAAACAGAGATGGTTTTATTGACAAAGAGGACCTTCATGACATGCTGGCCTCATTAGGTAAACATAACAGTATATTTGGGCATGAATCACTATTAAAAGTAAATGCAGTTTGTTTAAATTGTAATTCAACAAAGGTTAGAAGATATAGGTTAGAGTAAAGTTCTCGTTACTCTGCTTCTCAGGTAAGAATCCCACAGATGAGTACCTGGAGGCAATGATGAATGAAGCTCCAGGCCCAATCAACTTCACCATGTTTCTCACAATGTTTGGAGAGAAGCTGAACGGCACTGACCCCGAGGATGTGATCCGTAATGCTTTTGCCTGCTTTGATGAAGAGGGCACTGGTAGGTTGAACTTTTTTGTGCAATCTGAACCTTTTAATGCCATTTTTACACTGTTTCCCAGTGCTGTCAAGACCTGTTTCATTATATTAACATTATTCTTGATCGAAACAGCTCAACCCTCAAAGGCAACCAAATAAATTGTGTCCTTTTTCTATGTCCTGAATCCATAAATTGAAATCATTAAAGGTGCTTTTAGCTATTTTTACATTTTTTTTTCAGGTATGATCCAAGAGGAGTACCTGCGGGAGCTTCTCACTACGATGGGCGACAGGTTTACGGATGAAGATGTGGACGAGCTCTTCCGAGAGGCGCCCATCGACAAGAAAGGCAACTTCAACTATGTAGCATTCACACGCATACTGAAGCATGGTGCAAAGGACAAGGATGATTAGTGGCAGAGGCAGTGTTGGATGGGGCTTATTCTGTACATCCTGTGTAACTTTAATGGGTTTCCATTTAGAATTTGGCTCATGACAAGCTTCACTGTGGTATAGCTTACTGAAGGTAATTTGTTTCAGCTGCTTGTTGGACCATACCTCCAACTTCAAAACCCTGTTTTCAAAGCACATTTTACACATCTGTGAAAACACTATCGTGGAATCTGTATAAGCTAGTAAATATGTTTGGAAAAAGGTCATCATTGATTAATCTGGA
The DNA here is from genome assembly GCA_029814765.1 of Acanthurus leucopareius. Lineage (NCBI taxonomy): Eukaryota > Metazoa > Chordata > Actinopteri > Acanthuriformes > Acanthuridae > Acanthurus > Acanthurus leucopareius. Next base: position 6,335,016 of record JAQMCX010000009.1, on the reverse strand, counting down.
AATAAACTGGAACAAGGAGTCTTTCATGTGACTGATTTGGCTTTACTGAATTATTCGAGTTTCATACAAAATCAGTGAAAGTTTCAAGATTGAACTGTGTTGTAAGATAAATCACCAATTGTCAAACTTTCAGAAAAGGTTTTATTTTAAAATATATTTGACATGTCAGTCATAATTAAATATTTGAAGGAAAACCAATTCCACAGTTCACACAAATTTCAACAATAAAAGATTACACAGGGTCATTTAAGGGGTTTAACAAAAGGTGCTGACCTGGTGCTGACCTTCAGCGTATTAATACACCACATGGCTGAAACTATGTGGACAGCATTGTTTACTTTTAGGGCCTATTTTTTATGACATGGGCTGGGGTTGCAACATCTATTTTTCTTATTTAAGTTTAAAACATGAAGTCATTACTGGAAAATGTCATTTATCAACAAAGTGATTGTTTCTAACATCATGACTAAGGTTGATGGAGGACAATTTTATCATCTGTCGCAATGAAAGAAATGGTCTTAACAGTTTGGTGATCAACTTGATTGGCTTTGAAGCGCTGACCTAAATCCAATCCAAAACCTTTAGTGAGAACTGAAACAGGTCTTCTACCCCAGCAGTGCCCAAAATCCTGTGAAGACCTTCCAGAGGCTAATTCTTAATAACTGCATGTCCACACACTTTAGGCCACATGTGTACAAACTGTCACATGGAAAACTCACAGATGGTACATCACAAGAGGAAGTAAAACAGAACATGTTTGGTTTTCATTGTACAATCTGTGAGATACTGGTTGATGGACTGTTTTCTGGCACCATCAGGGATAATTTGATTGACATTTGACTGTAGTTGTTCATTCAGAACTAGTTTTGGATGGTTTAAAGGGAATCACAAATCAAAACACCTCTGATCCTTTCACAGTGTGACTGTGGTTATAATATCTCGAGGAGCACTTCATCATTATCTGTCTTAAACCCGGAGAAAGTATCCCAGCTGTTCCCAGGATCAACGCAGATAACCAGGCTCCTTCTGTTCACTCTGTGATGAGGGCTCTCTTCACTTCACACCAACAATAAATAGACAAGGAGCTGCTCCACACTTGGAAGTTTTCTGTACCCTTCGCAGTTGCTCACAGAGCAATGTATAGCACATGATACAGAGACTTTGTAGCTCTACTCCGCCAGGGCAAGATTCTTCGACTGGATCTTTGTTAGATGGTCTGATATACACGCTTCGATCCTGTCACACTGGGCCAGGAAATCCTTTTGACAAAGAAGAGCCGGACTTAATATTAATCAGTATTTTCAGTGTTTTTAAATGAAAACATTTTGGAGACACTGAAAACAGATTTACCTGCACTGTCTTTACAAGACCCTTTTTTTTCATTCTGCAGTCAGTGAAATTTTCAGGTACACTCTGTTAAAAGAAGCAGTTTGTTTTATGATACATGATCAAAAAAACATGCGCACACAACAAGAAGAAAAACTCCTTGAACAATATTATCTACCATAGCATCGATTTGTTCCAGGATCTTAATGAACTGTTCAGCTGCTATTTTCACTCTGTGGTCTAGTTTACCCAACGCCTCTGCCTGAAGGTCTTTGGCCAGGAAGCCCTGTGGAAGAAACAGAAATGGGTCAGATTCAAAGATTTTAACAGAAACTAACCAATGCAGGAATATTTTGCATGTTAAAAAAACAAACTATATAAAAGACGGATGACGTCTTCCCACTGTACAAAATTAAGGCCAAAACATAGTATGTCCTATAGAGGCACTGCATTATTGTACTATATTACTAACATTCAGAGCTGGAGAGTGCGCAGTAGTAATCAGCAGATGGAGCAGCAATATATTTTTATATAGCATCAAATAACTTAAAAAACTAAACTGATCAGGAAAATGACAGCGGAATATACACCAGAATGACAAGAACTGCCTAAAATGATAGATACAATCTTTGCGGAAAATTTATTTGACATGTTCTTTATTTATTTATTCCATATTCCATCTGCTAATATGGAGAGGATGAAAATGTTTAGGCTTCACTTTGGGGGAGCGGTCATGTTATTGGAAACAGTAGATTAAGATACAAAACTGTTAATTAATTGCACTACTTACATTCTTGAGCCCAGTCAACTCTCCATCTAACTTCTCCAGCTTTTTAGCTGTCTGTTCCACAGATTTCTCAATGTCTTTCAGCTTCTTCAGTTCAGCTTCTTCCTCAGGACTGTTCTGTTTGTAGATTACAATCAATATTTGATACATAGACAGTATGCCATCAGAAACATCACACAAGTAGAGGTCTTACCCGTTTGCCAATCATCATGAGTTTGCAGCCTTCTTTTATTCCATAGCTGGACAGACTTTCTTCCATATCCTTCAGAGATTTTCCTAGAGGTGCCATTTTTATGGGGCAAGGTCAGAGCTGCATATACAGTATTTATCATTCAGTTTATCAATGAGATGTGTAAAAAAAAAACAAAAAACCCAGGGTTTACCTTTAAAGATGAGTTTCTGTGAGGTCTGTGGCACTCCAGTTACCTGGGTGAGAGCATCTGACAGATCTTTGACACTTGGGCCCTTGCCATCACCCTGACCACTTAATGTGATGCTGTGCTTAGCAGATCCTGGAGTGGGGGATAAAGAATTATTGCTGCAACTGAAAAAGTTAGTATAAGCGTAAACCCTCCCCTGTGTGACAGTTACTTTTAAACAACATTTCTGAAACAAACTGATTACTTATGTTTCATGTATGACCATTCAGAGTTATTATTTTCACATAATTTTCAATACGTGTAAAAAACAATTTCCTCAATAATTAAATACTACATTTTATAAATGTATACATTTATATCAAGCGCAATGCATATGTATGCTTACTAGAGTGCTAACAGTTACAAAAAGATAAAAACGAGAAATATGCAACTGTAAAGTATATTTAAAGATGCATGATTTTCAGAGGACTATTGTAAATAAAATCTAAATGCAGAATAAATAACTTTTTTCATTCAGGACTTAAAAGTGTATTGACACATAAAGTAAACTTAAACCTTAACTAAGCTACGGCGAGTTACTGAAGTAAGTTAGTTCCTCGCAAATGTTTGGTAAGAGCTAGCTACATTAGCTAGCCATTTCCAAGCTATAGGAGCGATGGTCGACGCTTAGCGAACTGACATTCTCGTAATGAGTCTTAGATATCATGCAAAATTGTTATTACCGTAGGAAACTGTCACTGTTATCGTTTGCTCTGACATTTTGCTTTCTAGCGTCCTTAAATCATACCATGAAGCACACTATTTACCCAACTGTAGCCGACGCTAACTACTTCCGGGAAAAACCGGAAACAGCTTTGTTGCGGTAATATTTTTTAACATGATTTTATTTGCACCTTTTTTTTATTCCTTTATCAACGGAACAGTGCATAAAGACATATACACAAATACACCCCGTGAAAAGCTATTCATATAAGCGTTAACTAAAATCACTAAAAAAAAAAAAAGTTCTGCAAACATACTTTTTTAAACAGAAGATATTCACCGCATTTGTCCCTCAAGAGCCCATCTCCTAAACTGTCGGCTATTTGCACATCGGTCTAAACTGGACTTTGCCAGAGTAATACAAAGTTTTTCGAAATGTGCTGCGGCCTCCTTCACCTGGCTCTGTGGCGCAATGGATAGCGCATTGGACTTCTAGTTATACTAAAGAAGTGATTCAAAGGTTGTGGGTTCGAGTCCCACCAGAGTCGGACTTTTGAGAAGGACGCTAGTACTTTGTCGTAACGGAACCATATTGTACATTTCATATACAACGCGTATGAATATCGCCAGATATACACTATAGTAGCCACCCAACTTCCATGTACATTGTATTTTAAACTTTTTTTCTGCTGTTAAAAGTTAGGCACCATCACTGGCAATATTGCCACTTAGTGTTGCAAACTCCTTTCAAAACTTACAACTTTTCAAATTAACTTTACTTTTTAACTTTGTTTTAACTTTTTCAACTTTTGAAAAGCCCAAATTATATTATAAAAAATATATTATATATATTTCAAAAGCACGTTATAACTCAGTATACATCTAAATTTAATTATATACATTTGATTATACTACAACAAATAAATTAATTGTTGTAGGACAATTTTTTTTCAAAGAAAGCTTTGAGTAAAGATGGTTCAAAACATGTTGCTCTTAAAGCTTTTAAATGTTGTGGCATGGAAATAAAAAGACAAAGAATATGCCTCCCCAACTTTGCAGGATGATAGTGACCGCATGATTAAATAGACACATTTGTGTTTGTGTGTGACCTTCTATTTTTGTTGGTACTGATTTACATTTACTTTCTTTGTGAGTGATGCATTAATTTATTTAATAACTACCTTTATGGCATTACTGGTAGAAATGGCAGTTTTGTTTATAAAGAGACAGAAAATTTACTAGAAGAAAAACATTTAGTCAGAGTAGACCAAATGGTTCCCTGTTTCCAAGCAATGATATGTCATACAAACCCAAAAAGAAAAAAGATGAAACACAAATCAATAAATATATAATTCAAGATTTAAGTAAAACACACCCTTTATTTTGCATGTTTTCAATATCCTGCAATCATTAGAACAAAACTAAAAACAAAAAGGTTATAACTAAACAACACATGAAACTAGAACAAAAATAAATAAATAATACTATGTTATACTGGTAATGAACAAGACGGATGACTGTAAGACAGGAGGATGAAAGAGGGGAAAAGGGGAACAATGTTTTGGGAAAAAGTTTCATTACGTTCCAAGGCCACATGCTAGCACGGTAGTGGTAACAATACACAACCCGACACAGCTTCAAAACTGTAGTGTTCTCAGCTCACATGGTTTTGCATGTATAAATGTTACTCTACATATATAAAAGTGTTTTTAGTTGAAGTGCAGTGGTTTTAATCCATCCTTTGCTTATGTGGCAGGAATCTGCGGCAGGCCAAACTCATCCACCAAAACACCATCCTGAAAACAAAAGAGGAAAACACTTAAATGACTGCATTTACAAGCAAAATAAAAAAAACAACCTCCAAACACACCATCACATTTCAAATGTTGCTGTTTCAGAGACCAAGAGTTGACAGGTTTTAGCTTTTACTAAAAGCTTTTGAGATGATGAAGCTTTCAAACATTGCATAATTTAGGCAATTTCCCCACGGGGATCATTAAAGTATTTCTGATTTTGATAATTCCATGATGCTTGAGGTGTTTTAAGGGTTTAAACATACATATGGCATGATGCTGTGAAAGTAAAGTATTAAAAGACATGAAAATTACTGTTTCTGATTTCACTTTCATGTATTTTCAGTAAGGTAATGTTTGTTGCAGTGATGTATGGGCTCCACACCGCTCAGAAGTCTGTTACCTTGTTTGTCTTGCTGTCACTAGGCATTCCCTCTGGGATTGACGGGGCAGCTGAGGCCTCATCTAGATAGGAGCTGTCATCATCCAGCAGCAGCTCATCACCGAGTGCATCCAGCTCTGAAACCACAGTTACACTGTCTGTGAAACACTGCAGACACTTGAGGTATCCAAAAAAAGACAAGACCAAAAATGCTGTCCAAGTTAATGTCTCAACAAGCATCCCTCTTTTGTCTTCGGAAACAGTTTGTGTGATTTGATTGATTCTTAATAGCTGTGATTTGTCTTTGTAACATTATTTCATCATAGCAAATCTACTGTTTTTATATGCAACTGGGATGAATGGCAGTACCTCCTGTAAAAATAATTACAATTTTAATACGAATAGGAGCAGCTGCTACAGTAAAAATAACAAAAAGTCTGTGGTTGTTTGTTTTCTGTGGTTAAACATCTGTTGTCAGAATGCTGTGGCAGCTTCAGGAAACCAAAATATGTGTTCACACTCTTAAACCAATGAGTTTCCTCTTTGGGCCAGTTGGCCCGTTTTAGAAGACACAACAGGTGCATCTGTCATGTAATCTGACATAGAGAGACTGTGTCGTATTCACCAGGCGTTTGGTCCAGTCACCAGTTTAACTACTAGTGAAGAAAACTTTATCACATGACCAATTAAAAACACTACTGCATCTTTCTTTTTTTTGCCACTGATAAACTGATGTCTCACTGATGGATTTGCTGTTTACCTGATTGTCAGTTGTTCATTGTCCCAACCTGAACTCAGGTATCAAACTTGTTTCTGGTGGCCACCAGTGTTTTCCTTGTGATCAGTTTTCAAAATCTAATCTCTGATAATATTTCAGACCCTTTTTGCATGTTTAACTTTCACTAGCTTTATTTTGCACTGATTGGCTAGTGATTATATTCATTTTGCTGCTCTACAGACGGACCCTAACCCAGAGAGTGAAAATAAAAAAGACGCATTGAAGTTGCTGGTCTATACCTGCTTCAAGATCATCCTCATCTAACTCTGGTGTGCCGTAGCTGCGGCTCAGGGCCTCTTGTACTTCGTTTGCTTCTTCCATCATGTCCTCCAGCTGATCCTGTAAATCCTGAAAGTTCAAATACATGTGATCACTTTTAATGTCCCAACATTTTCATCCGAACTGTCACAACTGAATATTGATTTTTTTATGAGAAAACTATTAACTGTCATGAAAGATGTAAATTCCCCTATTATTTTTAAATTAGATTACTCATTTGATATAGAGCACAGGAAACGAACAGTAATCTATCAGGTGGTTACACTGAAAATAAGTAGGCACATATAGAGAAAAAAATGACCTGATTTTGCTGAAACTAATGACCTAGTAGCCTAAACCACATGCATGTAACCGCTGAGTGAAACAGTGTTGTAGTCTACGACAAACATACGTCAATCTGATCCAGTTTGACGTCCTTGTAAGCCTTTTTCATTTCCTTTGCACCGATCTTCATGGCCTCCACCTGAGAACAGAAAACACATTGCACACAATGTATTTAATCACTGGCAAACAGTTAGTCTTGTGTCTTTTCAGGTGCATGTGTTTTCTTGGGAAAGACACATTAAATTCTGATCAGTTCCTTCTATAATCTTGAGAGCAGCACCTTGTTAGTATTTTCACACTTAACCATTTTGCTTGCTTATTAAAACAGGTTGACAATTTTACACGAAATCAAACTAATTAGGGATTTTATCAAGTCTTGTGGATCTTACTGTTGTTTTTGTGTCCTTTAATGTCTGGATTGTGTAGTTTGCCTGCTCCATGTTAAAAGACTGCTGAGCCAGCTGCTCCCTTTGACCTTCATACCTGTGAAAATCAAAAAACATGAGGTTTAAAAGCATTTTTATTGTTAACATTTTTAAATCTAAGTTCTGAGTAAAGCCGCATCAGTTTACCAATAATGACAGTATCTCTGCTGATATTGAATGGTAAGCAAATACTTTCCATAAGAATATCCTAAATTTTATAGCTTATGAACCATGACCGAATATGTACTAAATGAGATATTTTATGATTTAAAAATATGTTTTCTGTGATCAACAAACTAGGTAATGGTGACAGATTTTCTAAATAACTTTACTATCAACATTTTTGGCATTTCTTTTCAAAATTATACTGGTAGAGTACTTATCATCCAACACAGACACAGATAAAAGGATGCCATGATAAGATAAAATTGGTCAACTATATCAGTGACACAAATTTATCCGTCTGGCTTAAGTTTTGTATCTCTGACGTGTTAAAATTATATTCACATTCTTTTCTGCTTCAGGACTCTCATCGCTTTCTGTTTCACCATGTTCTGCAATCAAAAAGAGACAGATTAAATTGATGTTTCCTATATTAACAATAATTTATATGGTAGATGTGTGAGTGTGAGTGTGTGTATGTTACCTTCGAGGGACCATCTCTCATCTTTTTCATCTGATCCTTGTACTTCATGAGTTCAGCGTCTAGTCTGCTAATCTTCTTATCTATGGACTCTGCCCTCGCGTCCACCTGATTTGAGGAGATCAATTAGAGGTGTTGTGATTTCCAGCATCCTGGCACATAAACACACAGTGCTGTAATGCCCTGTGTGTTTATGTGCCTGTGGTTGGGGGAAAACAGAAGAAAACATAGCCCGAGGGCTGAAAGCCTATAAGACAATTAACGGTGCAGACACATTTCTTTTTTGTTTTCTATGACAGGCTATTTCAATGATATTGTGAAGGAGAGAGCTAAATAACAGCGGCTAACTGGCTAATATTAGCTAGAGCTGTTCGACTCCCCTTTTTTGATCATGCTAGCGTGGTAACGGTACCGTTAGGTCCCATCATAATGACATAAACAATAAACCCCGGCTTAACAAGACTTACATTCCCGATACAGTCCGACAGATTTGGAGGAGGCGCTTTCGGCTTTCCGCGTCCGAATATTCTGTTCATTTTCTAAACCTTTAATGGGCTTGTAGCCTTTCGCTATCCTGAGAAAAATAGAAAAAACATCAAATGCAAAGGAGTTTCTCCATTAAAGACACCCGGAAGTAACGTTTCGGAGGCGAAAGAATCCTATTGGTTGGCGTAAACAGTTGTGACCAATGAGGGTTTTAAAGAGCGTCTGCCCCCGTGTGGCGAGAAAAATGGTTGCAGGTTTACTGAAAATCTATTGTCCCCGTAAACACTGCATTATTCCTCTTTGTGCCAGCTCCACATTGCAGATATGATGGCATTAACTGCGGCTTTTGATCTTAGTTTTGAATCTGTGTGAAGATTAATATGATTGATTATAAATAATAATTCATCACAACCTTCTTTAGATACATTTTAATTGATACCACCTTTAAAATGCAGCCTCTTCAAAGGGCTTACAACTTCCAATTAATGGATCATTAAAGATGACAGTTGATAGTAATTTTCAGTTCAGTTATCAGTGTTGGAGGGAGTAAGTTCTTTAGTAAAAGTACCAATAGAGTAATGTAAAAATAATCCACTACGAGTAATAGTCATGCTTTCAAAATTAACTTAAATAAAATTACAAAGTTATTATAATCATGAAAAGGTATTCAAATATTAAAATTAAAAGTACTTCTGCAAATAAATGTTTCCTGTGTCTGGTATTGATTACATAAGACATTCTCAGGTTGTTAATACTGAAATGCTCAAGCAGCATTTTGCAGTTTTAGTATTGCAGGTTGAAACTCCTTCTAACTACTTTACATACAATACATATTTTTTTATTCAGAGGCCCATTGGTTCTTAAACTAGGGATGGGGCCTCTTCAAAGGATCACAAGATAAATCTGAGAGAGAAAAAAAAGACCAGATATTGAAATAATTAACAGCACATAATACTAATTTACACAATCTTAACAGAATATTCATGTTCGATTTATTTTACATGACTTTAAGCAGTTGCATATGGCAGTAAGTAATGAGTGACAGTCTTTCCTTTGAACAATGATGAAACTTAGACACAAAGGGATGTTCCTGGACCTCCTGTATATAATGGCTTACTAATGGACGCTAACCCAAAGAGACAGAGACAGAGGAAAATTCAGTAATTTTGGTCATTATGCAGTAATTTTGGTCATTATGGCTGTCAGCCTCATGAATGCAGACAAGGACTGATTGATTTTATTAGCCTCTAAAATTTCTGGGGATCCCTGTGCACCATTAAGCTTGTCACCTGGTATGAAGAGCTTATTCTTCTCAATGGGAAAAAAAAAACCTTTGTCCTTTACAATCAAAAAGGAAAACAGAAATAAAATCATGCCTGTCATTCACTTTTGACTCTAGGGTTCAGTCCTCCCTTGATTACATTTTCACTGCCTCAGTAAATCCTGCTAGGTCCTTCAAAGTAAAATACAAAATACTGTACATGCTATGATATTGTCTTTTATGGCTGGCACAAAAATTAGTGTTTCAACAGTTATTTATTTGTTTTCTGTTCTGCCTCGTTCAGTTAAACCTGCGTTAACTGTTTTTTTTTTCACCACTTGGAGGCAGCAAAAACACATCATGAACCCATTATTGACATATTGCCTTTTAAGTTGATGTGACAAACTTTTGTAGCAGAGTTGCTTACTTTCATCTGCAGCAGTTACTGGACCACATAATCTGTTGTGTTTCTATCTACCTGACGAATATAAGTTGAATTTTCAATCAGATTTAGCTTTTGTTTCTGGTCTCTTTAACTTACTGAGGGAAATATCTGGATCTTTATCCTAAGGTTGGTCTGGATTAGGTCAGGATCTGATAAATCCACAATAGGGATGCAGAACAAAAGCAAACTTTCAGCCTCTAAATACCTCTTCTGTTTTTGTCCATTTCTCTGTACTGTGTATGTATTACTTAATCATGGTTAATTAGCTGAATTACTCCCCATCTAATTACTTAAATGGACCATGTCAGCTCAATTTCCAACAATGTATTTAAGACCTTAAAAGTCAATTATGCCTCTGCAAAATGGGCCCTAAAGATCAGATAATAAAGTGTTGCCTGAAATTAAGACCTTGTTATTTCAGTCTATAATGTGCCGAGGGGTTTATTCACTATGAGCAAACTAATTGTCCAATAACTAAGTTACCCCAAAGAAAATCCCTACAGTGAACCTGAAGTTTTTGGGCATCCTGAGATCTGGGGCTTTGGGGACAAATGATAAACCAGGCTTGTAATTAGAGTCACACTTCGTTGACTGTTGGTAGGAGATGGGATTTGATGTCGAATCTGTAGTGTTCAGCTCAAAGTCACACAATTCGTTGAATCAAAGGTCAAACCTGAATGCTGAGAGGTCATTTTGTCGGGTCTGTCTTCTATCATAAGATGGTTGTAATGTTTGGTTTGTAATGTAATGGTTGTAAGGTCTGCTGTCCAGAGGTGATGGGACCTTTGGAGGATGAACTGAGTAACTATAGTATAGTATATATTTCATAGAATATATCGATCCAAGATGAAACTGACAGAAAGATGGGGTCTGAAATGAAGGATGCAATTATTCATCGCCTTTGTATTTTATTGTGTTTTATTGCTGTTTGATATGTATATTTTTTGGTGTTGTAAAGTGTCCTT
>JAQMCX010000009.1:6299528-6318774 GCA_029814765.1 Acanthurus leucopareius | reverse complement strand
CCCCCCCCCCCCCCCCCCCCCCCCCCCCCCCCCCCCCCCCCCCCCCCCCCCCCCCCCCCCCCCCCCATGAAGAGGCTGAATAGATTTGTTTGTAATATGACACACTTTTTGTTGTTTAAACCTTAAAAGAGGAACAATGTTAACTGAACCACATTTCAAGGTAAGGATTAGTTCTCAAGGTGACCAGCTCTTTCTCTGAATAACCAGATTATAAACAGATTAACTTCTGCAGCCAAAATACTGCATATATGCAGTGTGTATACACACACAAAGGGAGCCAATAGGAGGAAAACTAGCTGTTTCTCACTGTGTCCACTTCCAACATGTCTCCTCCAACTCAAGGCTTTAAAATGCATTCAGTCAAGGTTGATCTAACATCCAAGATTTGAAATGAAAAGATCCTTATGAGATTTTTAGGACACCTTCCATCTAACAAATAAGCCCACTGACATTACAATCACTGCTAACCTCGTTATAATCTCTAATGCAGTGTCGTTCCTGGTGAAGGAAATATAAGATCATGCTGTATAATGGGATCAGGAGTCAGTTTTCTAACCAAAAACATCTTTAAATGCATGCATATGCGTGGGAAGCAACATATTGGGGCAAAAAAACGAATCTCTATGAAATATGCATAATTAATGTAATTAAATTTAGTGTTTAATCATGGATCACTTCATTAATAATTAATAATAGCAGCCTGAACAAACACGTGTTCAGCAATTTCACTGCTTTTAATTAGTTTTTTTTAAGAAATGGACGCATTGATTTCTTGCAGCTTTATGAGCCACGCGAGTACAGGTCCGCTACTTTACGCATAATGAGATTAAATGTTCATGACTTCATGTAAACAGCTGCAGACACATTTCAAGGCTGAAAACTCACCTAATGATGACATACATCACCAAACAGTTGCCCGCCAAGCCCACCACAAACACCACGGAGTACACCGCGACTATGATGGGGATGATGGGCGACATGGGCTCGGATTCAGAGTCCCAGGTGCCGTTGGTTGTGTAGTTGAAGACGTCCGACAAGCCGGTTTGCCACGTTAAGTTTGGGACGCACTCCTCCGGCTGTCCCGAGGGGCACCGGTCCTCTCTGAGGATGTGCACCACGCTGCTCTCCATGGTGCTGCGCGCCGCCTGCACCGGCCGGACTGCTGCTGCCGCTGCTGCCGCTGCCGCTGCTGCTGCTGGGCGTAAACTGACCGCTCAACTTAGACAGATATGGGTGAGGACAGCTCAGTTTCCTATGAATGCTATTTAAAAAAAACAACACACATACATCAAATTTCTCCAGCAGCACAGTTTATGGCTCCAGTGAAAAAAAAAAAAAAAATACAGGAGCGCAACAGCCTGCGCTCAAGGACATCAACACGCAAGTGAAGCACAACCTTACCTGTTTTTCTGCTTCCAAAAAGTTCGTGCATGTAAAATACCACAGATGAGAGCTAAATTTGGACGTTCAGCCACGGATCAAAACAAGGATGCTAAAAAATTATGGCCCAACTAAAGGTTTCTAGGTAGTTGTGGACAAGCAGAAAATTGACTGTCGTGCCACCGCTGCGTCCCCGAAGGTGCGCACTGGAAGCCCGCACTGCTCACTCAGTGACATCAGAGGCTGGGCCAACACATATGACAGTATCCAGCCAGCAGAAAGGCTCCAACAGTGTGCATGTAACGCGGCTGAAAATACATTTTCCACATACGTTTAACGCCTTACTTAGATTTGGCTATTTTGAGCAGCATCTCTGGGAACATGAACCACTAAGAATTGAAACATCTGCGCTCCTATTCAGACACATTAACTTCGAAATCTTACTGTTTTACATTTGATGGGTTTACAAGTTAACAGTTGGCAAATTAAAAGTATTTCAAAATATCAACTGCACATTTTACTTGAAATGTTTACATTTCCAAATGTTTCCAAATGTTTAATGCTGTCTGTAGATGTTCTTAGTGCCCACAAGGAGAACTACCACTGCAATGCAAACATGAAGAGGCATGAAGCAAGAAGGACACATAACAACAACAACCTTCAGATGACTGCACCTGTATCTGCCAGCTGCACCACATTTTCAGCAAGGTGCAAAATAACATGGACAGAATTAAGTTTATTACCAATTATTCCAAATCTAGTTGCATAAACTAAAGGGTAACAATAAGAAACAATAAAAATAGGCACAATTTATTATTTGAATCAAAGAGTAGTGCACTTTTAAAGAGGAATATGCAACGTATTTACTGGAGAATGTGCAAAAGAGCACTAAAGTCAGCGTTATTACAGGGAGGCTTTTAAATTAAAACTGCTAAGTGCCTCAAAAGCATTTTTTGAATTCATTTTGCACAGAATTAGGAGAGAAGAGTTCCCTTTTTCATCATTTCCTTTAAGCACTTTGGGTCAATAACAAACACCTGTCTCATGTGTATTTTCCTCAAAAACAACAATAACAAAAAAAAAACATGTGGCAGCACTGAGAGCTGAACATGACAAAGACAATCCAGCTCTGAATGAAGAATGCACCCATGTTGACAGAAATCACAGGCTTTTCCTCCTTGACCAGCCTCCATTGTTTTTTTCTCCCCTCCAACAAATAGGAGACAGATTTCAACCAGCACGTAATTAAGCGAGCGCCGTTTCCTTTTCCCCTCCTTTCATCCACTAACACTAGTTGCTTAGAGACCCATCATAGCGCTGCTTGAGTGACAAAGTCTTTTTTTTTTTTTTTTTTTTGGAGGTGTGTTTCTATTGTTATGGGACGTTCAGGCTCAGTTTTGTTTGTGGCAAATATTTGATGCAACTTCAACTGATGTCTTACTTAAACCTTGAACTGGCGGTGATACGAAGATGAATCACATAATTTCTTCATATGAAAGCTGCAATGGAGGAAAGAGACGGTCATAGTGTTTGCCCTCAAGTCCAATAACCCAGTGGCAGAAGTCTGTTTGCGTACGGATACAATCTGCTGCTCTTCCTCTGGCACTCCAAACAGGTCTTTTTATTTGAGTTCCAGAGGAGGAGAGGAAATGTTTATGATGTAACCTTTCATCAAATAAGGTGGAGAATCAATTCCTTTTATTATTTAATGCCCTTTTTCAGAATGACTTAAGGTGCTCTGTCTGTTCAGTAAAGTGCATCAGTTTATGATTTCATGATGAAGACCAAGATTCAGAGATGTTAGAGTTTGATCATTTGTCATTTGGAGGAGAGAATGTGAAAAAAAAACCACTCTGCTTTTTTTTGTTTTCTCAAATGAAAAAAAACAGAAGGCCAGGGTTTTTTCAAGAGTGCTTTGAGAGATGATTACTCTCTCATTTTGATGTATTTCATTTGTCCTTCTCGGCATGAAAATTGTCACAGCCCTTCACATGCACTGTTATTTTCCTGCGGGATCCCCTGAACATCAATTTCCATATTGCATCAACAAGAGAGAGAGAGAGCAGCCTCGATTTCCCAGCAGCTCTCCCAGATGAAAGAAGCTCACAGAAAGAAAACTCTGCTCCATCTGTAGCGCAACACTCATTTCTTCCCTTTACTATGTTATTGATTAAACCTCAAAATATCTGCCCCCCTCCCACATATAACCAGACCCTTTACACAAGGGAGAAGTGCTGCCCACCGCCTGCATCCGCTTTAAGCCTAAAGGTCTTCACCTTGTTTGAGTAAATCCCTGAAAAAAATGATATAAATCCTTCATGTGTCTGTTTGTCAGTGAGCAGAACAGCTGGTATGAAAGCAACAATGAAGCAAGAGAGGAAACAAGAAGGAAACAGGAACTGATTTATGTTTTATGATGGATTATCACATCTTGTTGAAAACAACAGAAATACAGCTGATTGGAGCAAAAGGACTGATCCAAAACACTAAAACAGAGGATTTGAAAGCTTTAAAGAGCTGAAAGATGCTAAAATCCTCCATAGCTTTAAGGGGATCTGCAGCATTAGATGTTTATTCTCTGTGGGTTCATCAATTAAACATCCCATTAAATCTATTGTTTATATACGGATATTGACTGATGCAACTTTAAAGAGGCGATTAAGGATCTTTTCACCAAATGTTCTCCAGAACAGACACTCAGAGAAATTGTGGAACTATTTATCATTGGAAACATTTTTTTCCTATCAGATCACATGATTCTCATCAGCAGACAGAGTTTTCCAGGTTCTCATGGAAATATCTATATTGGTTGTGTGTTGTGTCCCATGAAAATTAAAATGTGTTGGCTTCACAAAGTGCATCTCTGTGAACTTAATGAGTGCTGAGGGCTCAACATCAGACTTTGATTGGAAGATTACCCATAGTTCATAGCAATAGAGAAGTCACAATGTACAAGACATTAATAACTGTAACTTCTATAACAGCTAAATTACATCCAGAACAAACAGCCTTCATGTAGGCCACACACAATTTAAGAGACATATTATCTGATATTTAAAGAGACACATTATTCATTTCTGTTTTATAGTTTTACTGATCTGAGGTGTATTTTGCATAAATCAACCTCTGACTGAAAACTGTTCTTGAAAATGTGTGAGCCTGATCATGATTGTGCTGCGTTATTAGTTGACTAGTTGCATTTATTGCAGCAGCAGTCATTCGTCTTGGTTTGGGTGAAATTTCAGTATTTTTTCTGTCCTTCAAATAACATTTGGAAACAAGGTACAAGGTGATGGTCTAGTTGGTCTCCCATCGCTCGCCTCACATCTTCAGTCTGGAGCAACGATCTGAGCAGCAGGGTGGGGGTGTCAGTGGTCAAGGAGTAACTGCAGGGGCAGGAACGGGTGGAGGCATGTGTGTGGGCTTGAATGTGTTTTTGAAATTTGTGAAGTTGATGTTTTCAGGCTAGAAATGTGGTTTTATGTTCCTCCTTAAGGACTCGTCACAGTGCAGTTTCAGGATTAGACTAAATATGAAAAACAGTAGTGTTTTTATTCATTTTTAAGAGTTTTTTTAAAGGGTTTGTACAGTAAAATCCAATTTTTTAGGTCCAAATTCTTCCTTTTTTTGTTCTGTGCGCAGATTTTAGTAGTCTGTTCCAATTGATGAGATGTGGTGTAATTTCTTGAGTTTTATAACTGATCACACTCATCAAGATCCTTATGCAATCAGCTCACAAAGATGCCTCATTCGTCCAAGATTTCTATTCATTTCAACACTTTGTTTAAAATCTCAGAGTGGGAATAAAAGAAGAAAAGATGGGTTACATCGTCTTTGATGTACTGTACGTCTGCTAAAAGGTTTTTTTTTTAAAGCACTAATAGTTTTAGTTTCCTTTTCTATGTATCTTTAAAATTACAAAAAGGATTTTTTCAGGAAGAGACCTTTTTTGTTTAAATATAAAATCTGTTATGTTCAGCCAGAAAAAGCCACAACTCATTCAGGTCAGACCCACCAGACTCCACTGATAAAAACAGTAATTTTACCACGCAGAACACAGGAGTTGCTGGTCCTCCGCTGCCCCCATCAGTTTGTTTGTTTGTGTTATCTTGTACTGATGAAGCATCACTTCAGCAACAACATATACTTTAAACAGATCTTACCCGTTGTATTGTGTTCACGCAGGCAGCTTGTGTAAGAACAAGCTGTCATTTACAAAGTCTTTTCTCGGTGCAGCCTTAAACTCCAGCTTAGTTCGAATGCACGGAGCTCAGCAGGAAAATCATTACTATGCAACTGCACTTGGGCGAAAGCATTATGAAGCCCAACTCTAAAAGCAGTGGGAATTGGATCATTTCAGTTTCAATGCGGCAAAGTTGATTTTCACAGAGCGAGTTAAAATGAATCCACAGCATCAACTTGCATTTTAAAGCCATAAATACTATATTTGTTGTTTTCTTTATGTAGACTTAAATCAGGCTTCATGTCATGTGGCATTTGGCAGAGTCTTGCTTTGATTGTCACTATGGGAACGGACAGTCTCAGACCCATGGTAATGAGAGAAAAGGGACTTGATCGATGAAGCAAGGCAACAGTGATCCTCTCAAAAGGAGATAATGTAACAGTCTCAGCTGACAGAGACGTCTTAAGACAAACAATTCGGAAGCACGAACCAGAAAATTGTCTTTATTTGCTCTTCACACATTTAAATTCCTGAATAAACATGGAAAACCTTGACTTTTAAGCACCTTTCTGAGGAGAGGAGGATCAAAACTGAACTGAACAGTTGAGCAGAGACATAAGACAGTCGTTGCCTCAGGGGGTAGTCGTTTATAAGCCCAACCTCAGAAACTGACTGTGCACAAAAAAAAACAGCCAGTTTCACCCTCTGCCTTGACCCTGAGCCACAACTGTGGCTAGCATAACAAAAAAGGCAGTGGGGGAAGAAAAACCATCTGTTTCAGGGTCCAGAGTTCAATCAGTTGTTGCAGGTGAGCAGGCACAGGGACCACAGAGTGCCAGCCACTGTAAACAGAGCTCAGAGAGCAGAGCAGGGCCAGGCAACTGCTGCCGGACGCAGTGAGCCTCTACATAAATATTGACTCTGCGTGCATCCCGGCTCTCCAGACCCTCAGGACGTCAAAGCACGAGGGAGGAGCGCATCAGAGTTCAGCAAAGACTCCAACCTGATTTGAATACCTGCTGACGAAAGTTGAAGGAGAGGTTCTTTTTTTTTCCAAGACAGTGTAGGTGGTACTGCTGAATGGATGTTCTTTCTCTACCAAGGTTGAGAGCTGGTATTCAGAAGAACTCCAACATGTTTGTTGGAAAGTTTGAGCAAACGCGTTTTCTTAAGTAACAGTAAAAGTTGGCTGTTCTGTTCAATTTGGACATTGTCAGTCTGAGTGATTTGGACGGGACGATTTCCACAGGGGATCTCAGAGTTTAAAAAAACATGTTTGTTCTCCTCGTGGATTTTAGCTTCAGCATGAAGGCATCTGGAAGCAGATTACCCATGAGTACCCTGCTGCCAGCGCGGCCTTCTGGCTGGTGACGCAGCTGTGAGCTCTGCAGACACTGGCTGTTATACATACTAATGTCTCCTAATTAAATGCTTGAGGTTTGATTAAAATGGGAATTGTTTCAGGTTCAACTGCACTGAGCATTAAAAAAGAGAGAGATGTGCATTTATTCAATAAAAGCATTTTAGTTGAGTTGTACTGATCATTAGACTATTTGCATCTCTACTTATTAAGATTACATTTGAAAATTTTGTTCAATATCATGTTTGAATGTGTGACGATTTATCTAGTATAGTGCATTAGACAGAGGAGCTTGATTCCTTCATTCAGCATCAGCTTGATTAGTTTATATTTGATTTTTCTTTTAATCGTCATCATGAGACATCATTCGATGAATCATATTTCATGCCTCATCACAAACACAGTAACTCTCCTTGAAGCAGACTTTGATGCATAAAATCGGTAAAGTTTACCACTGATATCCCTTAATAACACAGCAGAATATGAGTAAGTTTCTGTTTGTGTACAGAGTATACTAATGTATTTGTGGTATGAAAGGATAAAGGAAAACTAGATACAGTATTGTAGACAAGAACTCACTCATCTATTTAAAAAGTTACTCACTAAGGCACAAAGCTAAACAAGTTTTACATACATGTATTAAAATACTCTGATGCTCTTTATGCACAGCTTTCACATTTTGGGGCTCATAGAGACCGCACACTGGCTTAGCTGGCTTACTTCAAGTTTAGCCCTCCTTTAACCTGAATAAGGGTAAAATGATTCATGTTGTTCTTCTAGATTCTCTAAATGTTATCTAATGTATTAATTTGGATAGTGAAATGAGTGGTTTGCAAGGGTTGTGATGCTAAAAGAAGTTTTCAATATGTTCTAATGCTTCTTTCACAATGTAAGTCATTTTTGGGCCCGTGAACATCACTTAATGTGTAATTACACAGTTTGACCACTATGACGTATTGACTTTAAAGCTTGGTGTGATTTCTGGGGGCTTGGTCTATGCAAATTATTATTTATAATTAATAAAAAGTAATTATTTGGAGTTTATGGATGAAAAAGAATGATAAGAATTATTACATCCATACAAATGCAGTTTGCATGCTGTTAAGTCTGTACTGTTCCTCAGGGATTCGTTAAAAATGAATAAGTACTTTAACTTGGTGGAGTGGATACAACAAACAGCCTTAGGTGTTCAAATTAAAAAAAAATGATTCAATCTGTTTTCAACACCTCCAACATAAGAAATCAAAATACATTCAAGCTTTCACATATACAAAGAAAAGACTGTCACCACCGCTGTGCGCTGAATGAGCTGAAATACTGAAGGAAAAGCATTTTCACAGCCAAGGTCAGAATAAAAGAGGTCAAACACCTTCGAATCAATTTAAATTCTGATGGGAGAATACAGCTTACAACAGCATCTGGAGCCCAACCGACCACATAAGATAGTCACAAAATTGTTTTTTTTTCTTATAGTGCCATCAGCATCAATCCAGAACAAATGAGCTTTTGTCTATTTTTGGGGAGATTGCAGATTGAAGCAGCAAATATTGTTTCAAAGTCTAAAAATTCAAGCTTTGACTGCTTGAGAGCAAATCTCTGCAGTGACACCGAGCCTTCAGTAAGAAGCAACTATTAAGAAATAGCTCAGTAATTAATCTTTAATGGTCAAATGGGGGATTTGCATGTTAATTAGACATCAATAAACATCTTATTATCTTGCTAAAAGCTGCCCTTTCAGCATGAAAAAAAGTCTAATTTTGTGCGAAATATCACAGTTCTTCTACAAATTCTTTAATTATGTCCATGATGTTGTCAGGAAAAAAAAATTGTAAACAAGCCTGAATGTACCTGAACAATGTCAAGCCTGATGCTTGACTTCAATAATTAACATTTATTTGAACTTGAGCATTTATTGTCAACAAAAACTGAACATCATGAACTTCGTAAAGGTGGAATTTAAAGCTGTATCTTTAATTTTTTTTTAAAGGCTATTGTCTTGAGTTGCATTAGATGGCACATGTATCTTATGAAGTAATTACTGACTGTGTATTTCTTTTATTACTGTGAAACTGAAATTCATTTTATTGTTGGAGTTACGCTTTCGTATATTCAATGGAAAACTGGGGAAGTTTTGTTCAGGAAATCTAATTTAGATTAATGAAGTTATATTTCAAAATAAACCTCTTTACAGTACCTCCACTTTTTATGTCAAAACAGAGCATTGAAACTATTAAAATTTCCTATTTATCACTTCACTTAAAAAATTTTTTAATTAATTAATTTATTTTGAAGTGAAGGTTATGTTAATCTCAAGCCTGAAGGCAGATAAAAGTAAAAATCACAAAACAGATTCTTAAACTAAAAAATAAAAAAACTTGAGGATTTGTTAATCAGCCTGAGTACGAACACGTGCTGCTGTCATTGCTCGGGAGCCAGTTGAATTTGGTCTGACAAGAGTTAATCTCAGTAAATCTCTTTGTTGTTCAACCTGTAGATCCTCATTAACAGCTGAATCTTTGACAGGAAAAACAGACACAACACAGGGACACCATAGATCAGCATCTTTATTTGGGATGCATACAATGTTTTACAGGTAAGACTTAAATAATTTGTAGTTTTGTACACTATCACAGATGAAAAGTGCGACTTCAATCACCACACATCACTTAGCTGAGGGCACAACACGAAGCGCGACAGTCAAATCAAGTAAAGTCAGGGATGGTTCAGGGTGCAGGTGGAAGGACAACCCCCTCCCCCCGTCTGATATCTTTAAGTTATTACACATAATAAACAGCTGATTTTTAAAATGAAAAAGACCAACGTACATACAGAAGACAGTCATCCACACAGTAATACACAAACACACATGCACGGGAACAGTTCAACTCCGAGCCCCGGCCCCGGCTGGAGCCTGCTGCTGATCGGTGGACTGGAGTTGTCTTCCCAGGTACTCCCTGTGAACGAAGAGACAACAAATTACAACTCAACAATCCTAACAAAAAGCCCCACAGAATATATCTGCCAGTGTTGATCCAGAGCATCACTGGGGTGGAATCAGGGCTTTAAATATCCACTCATATCAGAGTAAGTGCTCATTTTCTCATTTCCAGAACAGGAACTTCTGTCGGTTATTTTGACCCAGACATGATGTTAGTCTAAGAGTAAAAAAAAAAAAAAAAATCCATTATTTTGAAAGGTCACACTTCTCCTCCTGTTTTTTTTTTATGGCTGTAACATTTTCAGGATTTGAAATCCTGACACTCACCTTCCTCCTACCAGAAATATCAAATGCCTTTCACAAACCTGATGATGGAAATTATGTTCTCCTAAAAACTAAAACTCAGAGCAGTGAGTGCTGATAAATATCTTCTATCAAAAATTTTCTGTGGAGACACTTAAACTAAATTTCCTTATTGCACACTTTCCTACTCTGATTTGTGTTCATACAGTACATAATGAAGGAGAAATAAAAAGCAGGAAAATAATAAATAAAAGCTAATAGAACCTTTCAGAGGAGATGATCTCTTACATCTGCTTTCAGTAATATCTATCAAATACAACAGATATTAATACTCAATTCTTGAGATCACAATCCACTGTTCAAGTTTTAGAAGAAAGAAAATTCATCCAGCTGAAAAGAAAAAAAATCTCTACACTTCTGCAAAGTTGAGAGTAACAACCTTTGGCTGGTCTAGAAATAGCAGCTATGTGTTGATTCAGAGAACAGTGAAGCACATAATAAAGACAGATGGCAATAAGTGGAGAGATGAGCCAGTTATTAAGTCAGTGCTCAACACCCAGAGCTGCTCTATAAATTAATATCTACACAGCAAAATGATTTACAGAGACTAAAAAAAGCAGGATATCATCAATACCTGAAATAAAGGCTACATAAGGAAACACATAAACCACAGAGTGATTCGTTAGCAATCTAAGTTAAAAGGTATGCAATGATCATAGAACAGATAGAGAGTTGATCACCAGACACATGACACAGCATCAGAACTTTAATGTCCAATATTTGGCCTCATCTCCGCAGAGGAATACATGAATTGGTCATTTACACCGAGTGAGATTTGTTTATGCTGATATTATTTGCACGTTTTGTAAAGACATATCACTAAATGTAATAAAACATATAATAGGAGCAATTTCAATCTGCTGAAATGGTGCATTCAAGGTCAGTTTTCTTCTGTCTTTGCCTGCGAAAACATTAAATTTTAGTGTTCATTTGGCAGACAATAAATACTCAAATCAGAATGTTCAAATTGAAAAGAACAGGAGCACTTTGCTGCTGCGACGTGACAGAGAAGCTACAATGCTGCCTGACCTTAATGTTTACATCAGGCAGCAGCTGAAACGCTGCCGTACAACTACTAATCCTGCACCTTTATATCGACACTTAAAACCTAATTAACAGTAAAATCAGAGCTCTTAGTTCTCTTAAAAGGAAGTGATTCTGCTCTCACAAAGGTGGACAGGAGTTTATGTCGTTTACCGCCTGTGAGAACAAGTAGTTTACAGTAACTATTTACATTATAAAAAGCTCAAACTGCTGTAGAGGCTTCTGACAGCAGAGCTTTCATCCCTCCTTTGTACACATCTACTTTCCTCTGATTTCATTTGTATTCTACGGATGTTTGTCTGATGTTGTGAATGTCTCAGGTGCTCTACATTAGATTCCCTTCTATGATTGGTTATTTAATCCGTGGGTTGGCATATAGATGTGCTGTTTCACTTCATTTGATGATTGATGACGTCTATAATCAAAACAGCGGATCTCTGATTTACATCATGCCGAGTGTCCACATGTTCAACCTTTTCTTTCACTGATTTGACAATTTCACCGACAAATGTTTTGCAGTGTCGTGCTGTTATTCATGATGTCCTCTTATGTAAAAAATAACCTTAACAAAGAGTCTAATTTAGGATGTGAAAAGATGAAAAAAGCAGTTATGTAGTGAGTATAAACACAGATTTATCTGATTATTATTGCCATAAAATTAGATGAATACTGTTTAATTCTTTCCAACAAATAGAATATTTCTCATTTCTGAGAAGCTGTATCAAAAAATAATGTAATAATAAAACGAAGTATTAATAAGCCATCTGACAAATAGCCAGTATATCCTCTCTGGAAAATAAACAGTATTTTCAGAGACCACATTCATCAAAAAAAGGACTGAAGAGATGGATTCAAATTAAAGAGCGTTTGGTTGCTCAAAATTCTCACCAAGGTCAATTTCACATTCTTACAACTTTTTCATCTCCTCTGTCTGGCTTTTTTACAGGGAGCACACAGTAATCTTAAAGAGCCATTTAGGTATTTTGGCTACTTTACCGAATGCAATCTAATAAAACATCATGTAATATCATCTGTAGATTTCTGCAGAAAGGACGACGCTCCACTCCAAACAATGAGGCCAGTACAGCACAAGGACGCTGTGACTGCCGATAGCTAACGGGCTTAAACAACAAACCTGAAACACAGAGCTGACTGGAAAAGATCGCCTTCTTTCTCAATTAATTCAAGGTCTGCAAACATGTTAACCGGAATTACTGCCTCTCGGTCGAATACCTCTTTTGAACGGTCAAGTTGCAGTTTGCAGCCATGTCTGTCCAGACTCATGTTATATGTTGTAAAGACTTAAAAGGAATAAATACATTAATTTCATATATTTTGGTGAATGGAAGTCATTCACTAAACTGACATGTGGGATTTATGAGAATTATCTGGACTTAAAAACTATTGTAACAGAGCACACAAAGTCATCACTTCATCGTTTTATGCTTTTAGACATTTTTGTGAAATTTTTTTGAATTACCATTAAATATAGTTATTGAATCATGGGGGAGGGGGGGAGACACGTTTGGTGAGATCAAAGTGACCTTGACTGTTGACCCAAAAAATCTAAGCTGTTCATTCGTACATCCATGTGGTAATTTGTGTAAAATCTGAAGAAATTTCACATTCTTTAGAATGAAACAGACAGATTGACAGACAGCAATCAGAAAACATAAAGCCGTCGGTCAAGGTTGCCTCGTCAGCTGGAGGCATGAAATGACTTTTCAAAACGAACCAAAGGCCACAAGGATAAATAACAGCAGTCCCTCTTTTCACACATTCATCTGGACCGTTGTCATGACAGCAGGGGCTCTTCATTAAGTAGGGATGAGGAGATCTTCTCATGGAAACAATTGCAAGACAACCCACTCAAGGTGACGGTGGGTGTGGTGAGCGGCTGTGAAAATGTCTTTTGTGGGTGAATAAGACATAAAACTTTTCACACATTTCTGTTTCCATGCAGCCGGCGCACATATATTCAACACAATGCAACAACCTTGAGACATAACCCTCCCCCCCTTCACACAATAAGTCCTGTCCAAGTAAACAAACTAGTGGAAAAGCAGCCGGCGCATAACAGAGAAAGCTGAGGCGAACAACAACGCTCATGTGTTCTCAACACGGCCTCTCCCTAAGCCATTTTATTATTTCAACACAAAAATAAACCAACCATTGTGCTTCTAGCAGAAGGAACACTGGGCCGAAGTACAGCGTGTTATTAACTGAAGATGAGTCAAGCAGAAGGGAATCGAGACTTATAAAAGGTTAGAGGACTAGAAAAACCTCCTCACTGTTTTCTTCCGCCGCAAACCCGTCAAGTCTCAGCTTACATCCGTTTCTGTCCACACTCATAACAGGGGCAGTGAAGACTGAGAGGGACAGGAAGTGATAACTATGTTGATGTGAATGATTCTGAAGTTATTTCAAGGGAGAAATCTGTTGTCTAGACATGGAGATTATTTTTACAGATGAGTACATGGTGACACATGGTGCAACAACAATCACCTGAAGCTGAATATGAGTGAAACCAATGAGCTTGAGGTGGTGCAGCTACAAGCTGTGAAACCCTGCTTCAAAACACACATCTTTGACCCAGCAGCACAGAAGATCTGAACAATCAGCTCAGGTTCAAGGTGGACAACCAAGATTGATGTAACCATGTCAGTCTCCACACAAATGTGAAATATGGTGAGAATTTCCCTTCTGTACCTGAGTTATGGTGATAAAAACTGGTCAGAAAAGTGTTTTTGTACAAATTTATGATGTCGCAGTGAAAACGACCTTTGACTGTTAGATAAAATTATGAGGTGATGGCATTTCTTGTCCTGAATAAACATTTGTGTGAATATTTGTCATAATTAGGGTATTTTTACTTTGGTTATGGTGAAAAATGTGTTCTGTGAGGTTGCAGTGACCTTCAACTGCCAATTTCTCATCAGTTCATCCTTGAGTCCGGTTAAACATTTATGTTAAGTTTGAGGAAGTATCCTTATGTTGTTTCTGTGTGTAATGTATGAAGGGACAACAAGGAAACATGCAGAGGCACAAAGGCATAAAAATAAAAGAATATATGAATGTTTTCAGGTGTGATTTGTGTTCTGGACTTTAATAATGAGATGGTGCAGCTTTCACGTAGCCTTGAAACAAACAGTGGGTGAAAAATCTCATATCCATATAAAATCAAATCAACTTTGTTTAGAGTATAAAAGGCATGTGATGAATTTTGCATCAGTTTTGAACTTTAACTCAAATGCCAGTTTCATTCTTGCCTTAATAGTTTGTATAAGACATTTGTATGCAAAGCTCAGATTTTATCTGATCTTACAAACAAATTTCATTTTAGTAATTCTTCTTTTTCTACTTACTTACCCCTTATTTTAATTTATGTACACTTACAATAAATCTGTTCCTGTTTGCTTAATTATTTTATACAGAAAATGAAACAAAAACATGAGATCCAATATCTGGGATTTGAAAGGCTAAATACTGATTTAACATTTTAAAACAGGTGTCTAACTCATCCTGCTTCCGCCCTTTCTCGTTCTGCAACAGTGATCTAATTTTTCAGCCTGTAAAATTAAATTATAGATGTAAAAAAAAAAACCTTTATCCTACATTGAGGGTTTCAGTATTTAAGCTGAGTTGAGGAAATGCATCCTCATTGCAGGTCTGATAATGACAACCTGCTTTTTCTTTCTTCTCAGTTACTGGAGCAAGACTGAAAACCTTTTGTGTTACGGTGAATAAATAAAGTGCGGTCTGGACTTAAGTGGACATACAGTTTACATGGAACATTATGGTCACTTTGATGGGAAACAGCACGACACTCATTGTGATTTAAACACAATACCTCCATCCACAGTTGCTCAGGGAGCTGAGTGTATTTTAGATAGTGGCCCAAAACAAACACATTTCACTTGTTGCCTTTTGCTTTTTTTGGTGTTTCTAAGCAATCCAGTGGACAGACAAAACAAAACAAAACACAAAGTCGATGGGCAAGTGCTACTTTAACATTGCACAAACACACAGAGACAACCTCGGTGCTGCTGCTGCTGCTGCTGCTGCTGCTGCTGCTTGCTGATGTATTATGTTCTGGCTGTTTGTGATGAATAAACACAAATAATTCTGGGGTCAAACTGTGCAAGTAACACAAGGCAAATGTTTGCCATTTTCTCTGAGAGGTGTATGTGAGTGTGTGTGTGTATGTGGGGTGGAGTGATGACATTATAAAAAAAAATCATAACAGACATTTGACACTAACTCAAAAAACCCTCAAAAGGTTCAACTGTAAAAGAATTCAAATGAAAATCATTTGCTAACATCAAGCATTAGCCTTGTTAGCTAACTGCTGGACACGAATGGACGATCTTTAAACTGCAGCTTCTCTGACAAAGATCTAAACCCACTTAACAACCAAGAAGATGAACCTGCAAGCAACTGATTCACATCTTCAAAACTGATTCACTCCTCTGCTGTGATGTGTGAAGAACATGTGGCAAAAAATCGGAATTCTGAGAGAACCGTCAATAACTTTCATCCTGTGTATCGTAATAGTTGTATTCTCCATGAAAAACATTAAGAAAAAACAACTTAAAGCAGCTGGTTTGTGAATTGTGATCTGCCAGACGTCACTAAAGAAGGTTAAGAAGACTCTAAAGTCCTTTTTTATAAAGGTCTTGCAGTGTTCCTCCCACACAGGTAATTTCACTTATTTTGCTTGATTAGACCTTTTTTGTACTGTGTGGGCTTTTGCAGACTGAGCCTCAGTTACATCTTCATAACTCTTTCTTTAGCTTTGTTACATCTAATCCTTGAACCAAAAAGACCTGTAATCAACCAGAATGAATGAAATATCTGTAGGAGTGTGCAGGCCCTTCAATTATTTGTTTGCAAATGTGGAAAATGTTTTTGATCCGGTTCAACTGCCTTTAATGAAACATTTTGGCCTAGTTTTTTTAATGACAACATTTAGCTGATAAGTTGTTTACATATATAACAGAAGGCATAATATAAATCAATCAATGAAGCTACAAAATGTGTTCATACCAGTTGTGGACCATGAGCTTCTGCACAGCCAACAGGGCGTTGTAACGGACAAGCTGGTCCTCATGGTGCATATGATTCATCACCAGCTGTTTTCCACCCAGCTGTTCAATCACACTGAAATGAGAGGAAAGAAAAAATAATAATGGGAAAAAGGCCTTCATTCACACAGAAAACAGGTACTATTTTTCATGCTTTATGTCGTTATGTCTGTGATTCAGCACCAGGTTATTGATATAAGCCTGGTTTACATTTCCTATGTAACATATGAAGGGTCACTGGCCTTGTAAAAGGATATAATGCTTTAAAAAGAAAATACACCTGCATAATGCACGGTGTAATACAGTAATGGCATGACTAGAGAAAACAAAGGTAGGTAAAAGTACAGGAAATATGATCCTAGTGGGGTCTAATTACTCAAATATGCGCAGAAATAGGGTGTAATTATACTGTGACATGACTGCAAGGTTATAAAATGTATGGAGACAAGAAAAAAACATGTTCTTTCAATCAAGCAGTGTCTTCAAGAAACATGAAAATATACCCAGAGGATCGTCAAGTGTCAATATGAAAACTGGCAGCCTCAGAAGATTTAGGAAGAAAGGCAGAGACACTCTGAACTTTAGAGAAATAAACATAAAAGAATCAGATGAATAAAACAATGCAGTTTTCTTTCTGTGCACTCCCATGAGAGCCTTCTTAAACTAGCTTGGTCTGCTGAGTTTCTGATGTTATGACCTCCTGTTGTCCCCTCAGCTCCTCAGGAGTTGCTGCTGATGTGACAGATGCTCCTGAGGACAGTGACAGAACTAACTGAAGGCTTCAGTGTTTGAAAATATACTGCAGCCACCTCACTTTTGATATGAATCCCCATTCAGTGTGTGGAAGAAGGTTTCTTCATTGAAGTTTATGGTAAAGATTTGTGATACTATTGAATCTAGGTACCAAGGTCAGAAATTCTTTACATTCTGGCTTAAAGCGTTTACGTGAATCGTTTGTCATACACAGCTTCTTACCGTTTGCCGCGTGGGTAATGTCGCACATACTCTCCAATGTCGTGAGCTGCCACTGCTATGACTTGTGGATCATCAGACACCTCCAACAGCCTCGTCAAGATCCTTTTGAACAAAAGCAGACAAAAAGAGAGGCTTTCAAAAGGAGAAGTCTTTCAGCGTTATGGCAAATTCCATCACTTTCATTCACTCTGAAAATCACTTATTTCTCAGATGCCTCTAGACAGGTCCTTCACTGAAAAGCTACATTAGATAAATAAATTAGCTGGGATTTTTTTTTTTATCAGCCAATCTAATCTGTGCCCTGATCCGTCTGAAAGCTTTAGCTCGTTTTTGGGGTAAAACCCAAACTCTTAAATCTTAATCCAAGGACCGAGACTTAAGGTGATCTCTGAAATGTGACACCTAAAGGTTCAACTTGAAACAAAGCCTGAGTGATAGTCAGGAAAGAGAAGAGCAAATAAAAAAAAAAGTGTAATTTAAGCCGAGATGATGCTTGAACTGATTACAGAGAGAGGGATAGTGATGAGACAATGAGATGTGTAGATAAGGATTCCCACTGAATGTCAGCAGGCACAACAAAGTGTGTGACTGGAATAACAAAGAACACTGACACACAGTGTTTTATCTCCTCTGATCTGAGTCCTTACATTTGCCAAACACCACTCACGAACATGTGTACACCGATGTGCAATCGACAAACATGCTGCTTGTGTTGTGTTTATACTGGAGGTACTGGTTATACGTTGGTTATATAAACACCATGTAAACAAAACACAGACAACACTTTCATATAAACACCACATCACCTCATGAATCATTTCGGTTTCTCACCTTTCTTGCTCAGTCATGGTTAGTGGAGGTGATGTGAATTCAGTGAGTTCGGTAGCTGTTGGTGCAGCCTGAGAACTGAACGTCTGCTTTTTATTTCGACGTGTGAACAGTGACATTCAATATTGATTGGAACTAAATTCAAGCACATTCTGTGCCTTTGTGTACCTGCACAAGCTGTTGTTTTAACAGAATTGCTCTGCAGCTGTTTCTACATGTCGAAGTGAGAAAAACACAGGATGTCATTAAATTACTGTCTGGTGATGGTCTGCTGTTCATCTTACTTGAGGAGCTCGTAGTTCTTCTCGTTCAGGCGGACGGCGTTCTCGCGCCAGAACTTCTCAGACTTGTGCACGGGACTCCATTCCAGGCGTCCAGACTTGAGTTCAGAGCTGTACTCATCAAATGAGCTGTTAGAGAAATAGAAGTTTTTTTTATCCAACAAGCAAAAATGACAGCCAAAGAGTCTCCACTGTTTGGATTCACTCGGCAAAGAAGAGCTACTTTCTTTCACCTAATCTATTATGAAGAGTAGTGACTTGAGAGATGAAACATTTGGTTAATAAATCCACTCGATGCAGCGTTTACAATGAAAACAAGTCTTTAAAAATAGGCAGAAGCTTGATGTATGTGCACAAATAAAATATCTGTTTTTCTTTCAAAGGCTTTCTCAATTATTTATGTTAGAGAATATTAACTCAAGATTTTATCTGAACTCGGTATGGAAGTATTTGATATGATAAATGATAAATGGATCAGCTGTTGAGATGGTCTCTACCTACAGGTACCTAGGGGTGCAGCTGGACGACAAACTGAACTGGTCAGCAAACATGGACTCTGTGTACAAGAAGGGGCAGAGCAGAATGTACTTTCTGAGAAGGCTATTTTCATTCAGGGTCTGTTCAAAGCTATTGTACATGTTTTATCAATCTGTTGTGTCCAGTGTACTCTTTTATGCTGTTGTGTGTTGGGGGGGCAGCGCCAAGAAGAAGGACGTCCAGAGGCTAAGCAGGCTGATTCGAAAAGCTGGCTCTGTGGTTGGACTGAGTCTGGACTCTGTGGAGAAGGTGGTGGAGCAGAGGACGCTCTCC
>JAQMCX010000009.1:6266786-6299428 GCA_029814765.1 Acanthurus leucopareius | reverse complement strand
GAATGTGAGCAACAGACTACTGCAATTTCCCTCGGGATTAATAAAGTACCTACCTACCTACCTACCTACCTATTTATAAGTGAAAATGAACATTATGCATAACTGAACCTTTTTTCATGTTGTTCATGAAATCAAGTTCACTTGGTACCTGAGATCCTGCACACTCTCTCCCAGCCTCTCCAGCAGGAACTTGATGTCCTCTGTGATATCTTCATCATCGTACTTTTGCTGCTCAAGGTTCTCGAGTTGTTTTAGCACCTTGCACTGAATCATGGCCAAAGCGTACTCCTGTCGAGTCTCCCTCTCTGCTGCTTTCTCCAGGAGATTCTGTCAATGAATAGCGATGCAAAAACAGATGTTGTAGATTACTTACTCCCTTCATTTAAATATGTTTATGGACACAAGTACTCAGATCAAAAAAGCTGTTTCATTTTGCTGTTTTCCTCTCTTTTGCATTATTGCAAATAAAATATCTTTGAAAGTATTATAGTATAGTATAGTAGTTACAGTAAGCAAACTGAAAGCGTCATTTTGTAATGTGGGAAAATTTGATTGGCATTTTTAATTTTCTGAAATTTAACAAACTAAAGGGATTGATTAAATGCTAATTAATGCTAATTAATGCTTGGGAATGCTTTTCATCACTGACATAGATCACAAGATTTGGATTTTTATTGAAACTTCTTCAATATCTGCTGCCTTCCTTTCAACACACAGCAGCCTTCAATGGTAATGGGCTATCACGTGATGTGTGACCAATCAGACAGGTGAGGCGGGCAGGACTCTGAGCACGGTTACAGAGTAGTGGCTACAGAGGACAGGCAGCTACATCACAGCCAAAGTATTGCTTTTTTAAATATATTTAACCCTAATCCTTTCATCCAGTGGCGTCAAAATATTTATTCATATGGTGACCTAAAAAGAGCTCAATACACGGTCTGGTGATGGACCAGAGGATGCCAGACAGCCCACTACCCAGCTGACAAAGGCAAAACAGCAGGGGACCCTAAATAGTAAAGTACTGGCCAGAAAAAGATATTGACGTCTAATTATTTAAGCCAGAGCAGCAAAAAAAATGATAATATAAAATTAAAAATACTCAGAAAAGGGTTTTATTCAAATAGGCTTCAGGTTGTATCACATAACATTATTAAAGTTTTGGATTTCTTTTAGGGTGGATACTGTATTTAAAAATATACCTCTATAGCAGGAGGCAGTTAGAAGTGTTTTGAGAGAAGTGTGAGAGATGAATGTGAGCTGGGCTGCAAGTAGAACAAGATGTTCAAGTACTGTGAAAAGCTCCTACCACGACAGAATCTGTGGACAAAGTGCAAGCAACATTGTGGAGGGATACAACAGAGAAGTGGCTTCAGCAGGGTCTCTGAGACAGAGAACGCCCCTCCTCATACTCTGACTGAGCCCTTTAAGCCACCATTTAGGGCATATTTATAGTTAACCACATGTACCTGACAAATGTTGAAATCATGTGGCTAAAATAAATTTCATGTTTTTCATAATTCAGTCAGTTTGTCAAAAGAAAAGAATAAAAAAAAAAAAAAAACTTTGAGAATCTTAAAATGGGTTAGAGAAGCACATCAAAAACTCAAGAAGATCTGCCTTTGAGGATGTGTTCAAGGACTTCCAGATGGTCCGGATAACTTAAGTCACATTGCTAGTCCCATGTGGTGAGCAGAATCATTTGCATAATTAGGACATTTGGGAAAATAACAACATGCAGAATGATGTGGAAAACTTGTGCGAGCGTTTACGCAGGGAAAAAAAAATTCATATAACATGTGAAAATCCCACTTCTTTTTTTTTTAAATCTGCACAGCCCACTTCAAGAAGCCCTTGGGTCTCATGAAAATATTTCTCTAATTGTTGGTGAGGAACAGTATTTTTTGTATATCTCCTTGATTTACGTCAAATATATTCACTGGAAGGTAAGTTGAACGACTCCAGGGAACGCCAAGTTGTTGCAGGGTCTCCCTTCACTGCCCACCACTGCTTTTAATTAGCTTTGATATAGCACTCAAACTAAACTACAAACTTGTCTGATAAATTAAAAACAGAGCCCCCTTTTCTTTTACGGTTGCATTCACAAACGCCTGATGTGTAAGCTTTGCTGGCATGAGATGTGTGATGAGTGAGCTTTGTGGGAAGCTCAAAGGAGGAACAGGTGCAGCCCACTGAGACAAACACAGCACATGTACAAAATTTTTGCTTTGACGTGCTCTTAAGCTAATTCTGAAATACACAAAACATGAGAAAGGTTGTCCTTTCAGAATTTAGATGCCTATGTGCTAAGTTCATAAGGACTGTAATGGGATACTGATGGAAACTGACTGAAGCGTGAGGAACCTTAAATACTGTTCTTTATGTTGGGTTTGAAATCAGCTAACTCTCCTTCCACTGGTGCACAAGCTCATGTTTCAATCATGTAATCAATGCCTTTTACCACAAAACTGTGCTGTGAGTGAGTCACTCTCTGGTGTTGCCAGGTTGTAAAAAGTCCTAATATTACGGGAGCTTTTTATTTAAATATTTCCTGTTTCCTCTGAGCCATTATTCATTGGCCTGACATTATATTTTTGTTTGGTATTCAATATGATGTGTGCTAAGTGTGACAAGGTTCTGCAGGCTGTTGACAAGATAAATGCACTGTGTTGAAGCTGAATATTAATATATTGTACAATAACCTACGAAGGGTGTGTTTATCTGCATAAGCAGCCTTCCGAGAACCTGGAAGTTATCATATTGATTATCAGTGTGTTTCTCAAATGTTCCTGACCCATGTTGGTGCCTTATTAGTTAAAAGAGCCCCACAGTGTGAAAGATAAATGGTGCTTTTGCCATAAAGTTAATTTTGTCTTGTCACATTATGGGGAATGCTTTACCTGACATCAACCCAATATGACAGAGCAAGTCCTTAATGCAGCTCAGAGGACAGCATTAAATGTTAAGTGAATGTTTTTTCAGCAATCACAACAGGGCGCCGAAAAGGTGGCATGATCATAAATCTTATTTACACATTTTATGTGTTTGGTGGCTTTAAAAGCTGCCTTGTCTGTTGTTTAACAGTTGTCATTTCAGTTTGCTCTGATCATGACAAAGTATACAGCCTAATAAAATGGAAATGTGTAAACTGCTGTGCAGAGATGGAGAAACACACACAGACTGCCATATATCAGGACAAAAGTTCTGATATAAAAATAAGACCTGCACACTTTTGCAAGCTATTTTAAAAATATTTGATAACTCCAAGACCAAACTTTCCAAACTTTGTTAACCACAGCAACCCATCATAATGTCTGCTTTTTCATGGCAGCCTTCCCTGTGCCTTTTTCAGGGGACAGCCTTTGATCAGTTGCTCTGACAGCTGCTCTTTCTGACAAATTTATACCTGCAAAACATTTCTGCTAGATAACATACTGTGTTACTTTAATCTAAGTCTCTGTGTATTTAACAGGATCAACATGCTGGTTTCAGTAGTGTTTATTGCATATTCCCACCACTTTGGTAAATGTAATATAAAATGTAGACAGTGTAAATTTCTGCTATTTTAATGAGGTGTATCCAAACATTAATTAAAATCATACAGAAACCAAAGATGGATCTGAAATAATTTCTGTCACTGTGTCTAAGCCCTCTTACTGAAATCATATTATGAGGTGCCTCAAGAGCGTCCTTGACCAATCTCTACAATAGGAAGTGACAGCATTTCAGCCGATGTTGCAAGAAATTTCGTAGTGAAAACTTGAATTTTAGAGAAACTCAGACTGAGAGAGAAATTCTTCACATACCCTGAAGGCAGCCAGAATGATTCGAGTGACTTTCTCCTTGACAGACTCCTGGAGGATGTCGGACAGCGCCGGCACTACGTTGTAGCGCCTCAACTGCTCACAGAGCTGAGGACTGAAGGCCAGGAGCCAAACACAGAAGATCATCTGGTACTGGAGCTGGAAGCCGCACTTGTTGCTCAGCACTGCCGTGATGCTTTAACAGAGAAAAAAAAATTGAAATAATAACTAAAATGAGATAAAAAACACGCACAGTGCTTGCAAAAATACCTGCTTCTATATCCACCATCTATTTACTAATAGAAGAGCTTTCACAGCTGTGTACCCACATGCTGTTCATCCATTATCTCTGATGATGGCTGAGATTGAAATGTTCAGTCTTTAGAAAGCAGCAGTTGCTGAAAGTACAGAGTACTAATGATTGCAGCTAGACACGGCATCGTACATTTGCAGAAATAGCTTGTGAGTGCAGAGATGTGGAGGTCCTAGAAATGCATTATTTTTTCTAGCTACAGCGGGCAGGAAGTCTGGTTTTACAATGATATGTTAAGAAAAAAATATGGGACCAAGTAAAAGATAACAAAAATCACTGATAACTGGCAGCATAACACATTTCAATCGTTCTTGTCTTATTTTGCACTCTCATTTATGGATTCAGTTAGTTAGTCCCATTAGAAATGTCAGTGTAGAATACAATTTATCCACCTTACAGGTGAGTAATCTATATATTAATTTGCCAATTAAAATCTCAGATTATTTTTAGAAGGCTCAATTGTAAATTTTTTTTTTTAAATATATTTTTGTTGAGGTCCATTTTCAGATGTTGTGGAGTGAAGATTTTTTTTTGGTATAAAGGTTGATTTTATCAAGAAGGACAGGTAAAAAAGAATAAATGTCACTGAAAGTGTCATCGCTAAGGTCTTTATCCAGTTTCCAGAGCTAACGGGCTTCTAACAAAAGTGTCACGTCAGAGCCACAGAGAGAGCTCAGGTCACTTTACTAGACTTCCTGCAGCCTTTACACAATGAGGTTAATTTGCTCCCAGCAGAACAGAGGTTTCACCTCTCTAGGGATGGCACTAATGGCTACAAGAGATCTTTTATTCCATCAGTAATTGGCCTTTAAAAGAAAAGTAATTTGAAGTGTTCTGGGCTTTAGATTTGACAGAGTGCTCTTCTAGTTTAAATTTCTTCTCAAGATGGTGTTGGTTATAGGTCATGATGGCAAAAATGGTTTTGGCATTAGCCTGGGTGCTTTTTATTTTTACTCATTTTTGGTAATGCATATACGGAATATACCATACATACTGGCAATAAATATTAATGAGTTGTAGGGAAAATATTTTTGTGTGCCAACCCTGACGTTCCCGATGCCCTGTGTCCCTTGAGAAAATACCAATAGGAATTTTTCCATTGGCTTTTGATTTACTGTGGAAAAAAAATTAAGCTCTGAGGCAAAAAGTTTGGGACACTCACACATTTTGTTCAACCAGAAAATCATCAGAAATAGATACTACTGTGATTTTTGAAGCATAAATGCAACTGGCATGAGTAAAGTAGACACCTTTTATCGCTGTATTAGGCTCTAAATGAACTTCAACACACTGGCATGACTTCAACATGACGGGACGTTTAATGTTAATTAACCTCTGGGGTCTCTTTTAGCCACTTGTCAGCAGCCACCCTAATACAACTTTAAAAATCTGTCATGGGGTCTTTACTGACATATTTTATGTCAAAGACAAAAACAGGAAATTCTCTTAATGTGTTAAGCACAGACCGAATTTCAAGAACCTAATTCAAAATATCATTCAGAAAAACCATTGACATCGAGACAAGAAAACCAGAAGTTCAACAATACAAAATAAAATAGCCAGGTTTTAGGACTCACTGCTGCAGTACTCTTATCACATTTATATTTAACTCATTATCATCATTTAGAATAAATAAATGCCATGAACATTCTAACTTTGATCAGAGCTATGAGATTGCCATGACAACTCAGTTAAATCTAACAGAATTGCAATCATAAATCACCAGTCTGTTAACATAGCTGACACGTTTGACTGCTCAGTTACAGAATTTTTGTAATTTAAGTTTGTTTTTTGTTTTTTTTTTTAAAATTTTGACAGTGAGAAACCATGAGAGCCCTCTGTATGAGTAACTTTTACTCACCAGTTGACTCCATCTGCCTCCACCCAGGCAAACCTGTACTCATTGACCCTCAGCATCAGCTGAAGGCATCCAGCCACACACTGGACATACTGAGAGCTCTGTAAAGGACAGATGCAAAAAAATTACTCAAACAGAAGCGTGATCTCAACTGTGTAATAAGGAAAGCGAACAAAATGTTAGAAGGTCAAGCACAATTAGTGGGGTTCTGAAACATGGAGTAGTTGACAAGCAGATACAGCACGTGGAGGCCAGTCCAAAACTTGCATTACCGTCACCGATCAAACCTGAGGCATTGCACATGCAGTCTACAGTATTATACATCAACACATGCTAGATCACAGACTCAATAGTACAATACAGAGCAACAGCAGGGAAAAGTATCCCATCACACCTGAGCAGAACAATGTAAGATTGAGATTAAAGAGTGAAGGAAGCTGAGAGGAGGAAATAGACATTAATCTGTTAATTAAAGGAGGTTGAGGAAAAGCAGAGAAGTCCAGCAAAAAGAATAGGCAGCAGTGGTGACAGAAGAGTGGAGTGTTGCAGGTTACCTGGTTGAAAATGCAGAAGAAAAGATGGTGTCCAGTTATTAGATAGCGTTCCTATCTATAGTATTCTGAGCACACCTCTTAGAATAAATCACGCTATGATGGATAAAGTACAGGATAAAGGAAGCTGCTTTGGTGCAAATACTATTCCACTGTCCCCTATTTTCCGAAAATACAGGTAAAAGCTGTGTTTGTCATGCTTTTCAGCATCAAGGAGAAGTGGCTTACTGCATGCAATTTCCACGTGTACAGTTAAAACCAACCAGTGGCAGCAGACATCATGCTAAATAGAGAATTGCTATAGAGTTGCTCTGGCAGACTCAGGTCTCCAACAATCTGCAATTATCAATGAAAGACTGGAGTGCAAGAACAGGATGGCAGAGATAAAGAGGGGGAAAAAAGATGTGAAGTTCACTGACAGCTGACAGATCCCAGCTTGCACAAACCCCCTGCCCTTTTTGGTCTTTTTTGTTTTTTCTTTCTGAAGCGCCAGGGTGCCTGAAGATGCACTTCACTCATACTCACTTCACTGGGGGAAATAGTTCCTGCTCCTGAGCCTGTTTCTGGACCTGTACCATGTAGGTTCTAATGAGAGATAAACAAAAGACATAGGTGCACAAGTTTTCACAATCCATTGTTGTCAAGCTACGTTTTAGTGACACTGGGCTATGCAGTATGTGTGTTATTCAGGGCATTCACAACTGCTTATTTTAGTGCTCATTATCTGAGTAATTCACTAGAGAACTAATTGTAAGAGATATATCACAGTTGTTTGCAACCAATCATCAATTCTTGTCAAAAGTTTCTCAAATGCAACTGCTAAATGGCTAACCAATGTTTTTGTGACCAACCCTAGGGGTAAGGGAAAAGGCCTTGATCGGCTTTGAGAGGCTGTTTACTAAAGAAAAGTTATCTTATTTGCCTAAATCAACAACAAGCTTGTCTTGGCCGAAGGCATCCTTTGACTGTAACTTAAATTCTGTTTATTTCATGTGGAATAGTGTAGAAAACGATTTCTTAAACAAAGCCATGTCAGCTCTGTTAAAGTATTTCCACTCTCTCTCCCTCTTGTTGCATTTCTGTTCTTTGGCGCCTCA
The DNA here is from genome assembly GCA_029814765.1 of Acanthurus leucopareius. Lineage (NCBI taxonomy): Eukaryota > Metazoa > Chordata > Actinopteri > Acanthuriformes > Acanthuridae > Acanthurus > Acanthurus leucopareius. The sequence continues at coordinate 6,291,809 of JAQMCX010000009.1, read as the reverse complement.
CACTGCACAGTGTTAAAGTTGGCATGACAACTATGACTTGTTGATAAAAACTACCCCTAGTTCTCTCAGCTGCACTTATACTGTAAATGCATCGCCAGTGCTATGTTAATGCGGTTTGTTAAAACCACAGATGAGGGATTAATTGAACTAAGCACAGTGTCACAGCAGTTTTAATAGTCGAATACTCTATGAGACTCCAATGTGCTGTAATCTTGACAACAATTCAGTGACGCTCAGGACGCTCACTGATTCCTTGGCTGTTGAGAAGAGAAATGAATATGAACTGCAATTTCAAGGAAAACAAATATGGTTTAAGAACAATAATTTTTGCAAAGGCACAAAATGTATACAACAAGGACACTGATAAAATCATGCTTTTGGAAGAGCTGGCTATACCTGCACCTCCGGATATTTTAGAAATACTGGTGTGCAGAGCAGAAGCACAAAAGAAACTGGAAATCAATATTCAGCTGGTTTATCAGCCCACTCTTGGGTTTTAGGCAAGGCAAAGCCAGCACCTACGGCGCAGCTTTCATCAGACCATCTCAAGGCCTGACAAGCCTGCTGAAACTCAGTATGAATAAATACATTTCATCCATTCAGACAAGGTTTTCACAACGAGCGCAAACAACAGGATTGCAGGAAAAATGAAGAGCAAAAATTACTTTGGAATTGAATATGATTAGATTCTTTGAAAAAAGAAGAAATACATGCTAACTTCATACAAGAAAGAGGAAGCTAATGTCTCTATAGCAGATGACAAGATATCTAAAAATAAATATCTATGATTTGGACAAAGTTAGAGGCAGAAAGTTAATTTATCTCTTTTCTAAATTATGTAGTGTGCAATATAAACACACAAAAAACTTTTTTTATTATTATTAATTTTTTTCACGTAAAACAATCACAATAAGTTCTTTATTTATTCATGGTTATTTTAAATCAAGCATAAACATGAATAATTAACTTTGACCTCTTTGACCTGCAATGCAATGTAGCAATCTGCTGTCACATAAAATCTTAACAAAATATCTGTCAGATATTTAGTTAAACAGATGTCTAAATATCACGAGAAATTTTAGCAATCAAAATTTGATTTACATACCTGTGAGCTAAGTTGGCTTTTGATCCAGTTAAAGTAATAGTTCAGATCACTTCCCTCCATCAGATCTCGGCCCCAGGCAGCCAGCTTAGCGATGATCCTAGCCGCCTAAAATGAAAAAGAAGACAATTTAAACTTCTTTAACAAATGTACAATACATTTTTCACTTCATAATATAATAGTAGCCATGGTAATTAAGCAGACTAATGAAGTATTTATTCGAAAAATCTTTCTTAAGTAAGATGAGCAAAATAAATATAGAGTTTATTAATGTATAATAATGTAATCATATAATGTATAAATGCAAGACATAGAGTAAATAAAACTTTATAACTCATTTTTCTGTTTCGCTTTTAAGTTCCACTGTGTGGGATTTAATGGCATCTAGTGGTAAGGTGGCAGACTGCAACCAACTGGGCATCCCTGTGTTCACACTCCTCTTTAAAGCATACAGAGGAGCCTCGGATGGCTGCTAAACTCATAAAAGGTCTTATCAATGGCTGATGTTTGGTTTCTTGTTTAGAGCCACTGAAGTAACATGGCAGCACAATATGGTTCACTCTCTGAGGAGGACTTGTCCTTCAGTAGATACAAAAAGCTCATTCTAATGTAATAAAAACACAATGATTCTTTATTCAGGTGATTATACAAGAAAAGAAAAGGTTAATATGAATGTTGTATTCCATTTCTATCAAGTTCTGAAAAACGATCCCCTACCTGCTACACACTGGACCTTAAATGTTGGAGGGATTGTAAAATAGAAAAAAAGGTACAATTTTCGCTATTTGTAGCACTGGCAGTATGATCAATTTCAGTATCTTTGGTTTAAACGGAAGACAGAAGAAGAGAGAATGAAGAAGAATACAGAAAAAGTCCCTTAATTTAAAATACTTTCATCTTTTTTTTACTGTAAAACCAGTATTGTGCTGAACAAAACATGAAAATACAGAGATCAAGTCAACCATCTCATTAACAGTTTCAGTTTTTTAAAAATGCCTTCTGAATCCTCTGATGAGACAGACACAAATTGTATCCTCAAATTTTCACCTTGCCAGGAGGGGATGTGGTGAAAATTTGAGGCTCTAATTTAAAATCAAGACTAAGCATCGCAGCTGGATTGAGTTAAAGTGCTGTGTCAGACTGGGGGTCACATTATGCCCACCTGCTGGATGCCATCTGGTCGGTATTTTTTAATTAAGCTGTAGGTGCCCTACCCCAGCACCTAGTTTGACGCTGGGTGGTCATTCTTTATGTGAAAGGGGTGGCAGGGAGAAATCATTACAGTAATTGCCTGTTTTTGCTTTGTGAGGAATTATTGATGTTTTTCTATGATTAGAGGCAGAGTAACATCTGTTAAAAAATTTATGGCTCTGACAAATGTAGTGTTATATTGCATATTATATGTCAAACATACCAGCTCTGATACTCTATTTAGTATATTATAATGCTTGAAAGGTTGTGCTTAATCAGCTCATGCCAGTGTTTTTTATTACAGTCAATAACATTTATGAGTTAGAAAAAAGTTACTTGGATAGTTTTTGACCAGTTTAATTAAGCAGGGACAGCTTTAACCTTGTGCTATACCTTGCATTTGTTGATTCTCTGAAAAACACTTAGTATTAATGTGCCCTGACTCACCATGTGGACAGTAAAAAGGTCCTGACGATTCAGCATTGGAAGAAAGTAGGACCAGGCGGTGTTCTTCGTCTTCTTGGCGTAGTCAAAGAAGATGTTCACACGCTGATGGTTCTCCTGAGTCACAGTGGGATTAAGATCTTAGATGAGCTCCTCAATTCAGACTTATTTGCTGCACAGATGGGGCAGTTTTCCCCAATATAATGTTATACTAATGCACAGTTATAATTACATGTTTCAACAAAATAAAACTCAAAAACTGTGAATTAAAATTTTACAAGAAGGTAGATCTAAGTCCCGATAACAGATTGCTTACCTTATCTCACTATCCAAATCTAACTACATACTTTTCATACCGTAACTATTAGAAATTGTTTAAAATTTGTTCAGTCACACACAATGTGCCTCCTGAAATAGTATATCTGTCAATACATTCTTAATTCATTAAAAAGTACTAGGAGTATCAATTTATTATTTCATTTAATGGTGGCAAATACAGAAACTAAAAAAGGAGAGGAAATAATCTGGGATTAATTTATCTAAAAAAATTCCAAAATCTAAACCAAAACTTTAGCCTGGTGGACATAAAATGATGTGATCCTGAGAGATTTCAAGTTTTCTGCTGCTCTCAGTCTGTGGTCTGTGTGTGTACCTGCAGAGTGTCATCAATAAGAGTCAGGATGTACTGGACTGTCTGCTCCTTCGAGATGTGGGCCATCAGGTTCAGAAATGTCTTTGCACACTGAGCAGAAAACAAACAAAAAACAATCAGACAGAAAGACACAGTCCCCCCACGTAGCTATTAACAAATTGAACAAACTGTCTTTGCTTTTATTCTGCCTGGCACCTCTAAAAACAGTCCAGAGACTAAGGCAAGTCAGCAAAGTGCAAGGTGGTGTGTCTGCGGTAAAGATTACAGGGATAATTTTCATGCTGACCAGTGGTGTTACAGCATGACATTGCTATTTAGACCAACTGAGGAATTACAGCAGAACAATGCAAGCAGCTGCATTAGGCTGGGCATGTAAATACTAGGCTCTGGTAAAAGGGGACATATGAACCAGGAGGTCCAGTTTAAAGATACTTCAAAAGCCAAGATACTCCATTCTGTTGAATGAGTCTATGAAGTGGAACTGTACAACTCTGACATGGTGAATTGTAAATGAACTCCCAAGGTATTTGTACAAGCTCACAAATATTCAAATTACGATCTGCACATACACCAGCAAGTCTGAGAGTCCAAAAGAAGGTAATTAAGGCAAATGCCTGTTTCTGCTGCACTGCCATTATTTATCTTAAAGAAAACTAATACTTTATTATGCAACCAGTGGTGTGAAGGGTTGTGAACTAAAGATCAAGCTGAAGAGAACTCTAGAGGTATTGTTAAAGAATATGCTTGATGAGAACATTAACAAAAACACACAAAAATGAACAGATAATGAAATTGATTGATACCTGATGTCCTTCATCAGTCAGAATGATCTGTTTTTCCTCAGAGTTGGCCACCTCAAATTTCTTTATAAATTCACAGTCCTCTGCTGAGATCATCTGACTCCTACAAGACAATTCAATAAGACATTAAGACAATGGTAAAATAATGTATGACAACACTTAAAGCAATTAACTGTATACATTTTTCACTTTTAAAAACAGCAGGGTCAACAAGATGGTGGCTAATAGGGAGTGATTGTTTTAATTTCATATTTATGAGGCATTCAAACATGTTTTTTTTTTTTTACCACTGTTAAAGAAAACACACAGCATACAAAACTGCCCCTGACCCCTCTCGCTGGAGGACTGGCCTCTGTCATGTCACTAGGATGCTGCTTCAACATGAAATTGCAAGGGAAGCTTGAACACTTATGGCAATTAAGCTGAAAATACCACATGTTCTAGTTAAAGCAAAACACACCATAAATGTCCATGAGGGTAGGCCATTACAATGAAAACATGCCTTTAGTGTATTGATTCAAATGAAACAAGGAATCCAGGTATCAAAGATTTTTTTTAAAATAATAATGTGAATTAGAAATCAGATCAGCTGCATTAAATCATAGGCTCAAAGAGGAAGTATCACTCAAGACAGTGAATCACTACACAGGAACTAGAGCAAAGCTGCTTTTGGACTGGCACTCTACCCTTTTTTTTTTAATTTTTGCACTAACATATTCAGAGGAAAAATTACATTTGTATATGTGATGGACACTTGAGAGAAGTTTGATACACTGACTTTATATGATTAGGGGATATCATAACAAACTATGTAAAATATGCAGTCTAAAACATGAACATTTTTGTTACTTATGCTATTTAGAAGCCTTTGGCATCAGGGGAACATATGTAGTAAATGGGATGAACAAAGGTCAAACACTTCAAATATAATGCAGTCAGGTGCAACATACCAACCAAGACCTCAATAATAATCATAAAATGGAATTATTACATTTCAGACCGTGTCAACAAAAACTAAAAGCTTCATAAAAGTGAGAATAAAAGCAAAGCTGCTGTACTGAAATGCAACTGAGTGTACCAGTGAACCAAATGAAGAGTCCAGTGACTGTATATTAACATGATGTGCCGTTTAGATGTGTACTTACTGCAGGTAGGATTGCCAGTTGACCTGATTGGCCCGCACCTCAGCTGCTTTTGCAGCAATGATGTTGGTGGGGACAGCAGCGTCCACAGCCCCGCGGATATCCATACTGTAATATATCTATTTCAGTATAGATATATATGTATATACTGATAGAAGTCCAACGTCTCCTGAATGAAAATAAAATTAACATCAGAGGTAATGCCAAACATTTTTGTCTGGTTTTGTGTAATTACTAGACACTATTAATTGTAGAAAATTCAGTTACAGCCTTCAATATAACGCCATATGCTGTAAGTTAAAAAAGCTTAACAGCTGACTAGCTAGTTTGGTTTGCTGTTTCAGAGCTGTTGCCACGAAGAAACCCTTCCAGCTGAAATTAATTTACCATACATACCATGTACACTTCGACGTGTGGCAAAAATCTATGTTAATGTGCATACATTATCTAAAGTTTAATTTCCATGTTAGCAAGCTGACAAACAGCTCCGTTTCACTGGCTGAAACCGCTAGCAGCAGGTCGTGCTAGCTAGATAACTAGCTTAACTCAATGTCACATAATGTCATGATGTATCTTTCTAAGATTACCATAAAGCAACGCAGTGTATAGCCCATGACATTGCATTGTAATGGAGTTGCAGCAGAATATAAAACTTACGTTTAAGATGTATAGTTTGATGTTACTGGTTTAACAGGTATAAACGTTAGCCTTCCGTTAGCTAATATCAACTGGCAAAATAAGCTGAGGATGCCAACTAAGCTAGCTGTGCTAACATAGCTTCACATCCGTTCTACACCTGTGGCATAATATAAACAGCTCCACAGGTAATACGATTAACAATCACATAATTATAAATCATGTTATTTAGGAATTTTAATCAATCTGACAATGAATAACGAGGTACAACTCACCGATTATAGTCTTGTGCGAACAGCTGACAGACTACAACAGAGCGTCACGCTCTATCATGTGACAGCCAGTCACGTGAAACCTCCGTTTGACACAAGCAGAAGTTCTTCTTCTCCTTTTTAGTTTTTTAATTACGACCTTTTTTGAAACATTTATTGAAAAAAAATACATAAGAGGCTAAATCATTTTATCATCTTTTGACAAATCTAAAAATAATTCTCAGCAGCTTTCCTAAACAAAACATCGAACTAAACAAAAAAATCATACATTCTATTAATAATTTTTCAACCTTTTTGCAAAATAGCTTGAGTAGTTGTATTTTCACTGCCACTTTTATTATGGTTACAAGTGATTGTTAAACCTCATTCTTGACAAAAAAAATTGTAACTAAAAGTTTGAGTATTGTCATGGCCAATATCTAACATTTTTAGATTTATTTGCAACTCTGTTGCATCTCGGAAAATTCATAGAATGTCTTAGGAAACACTATTCCCTTGCTTTCTTTTTGTAATTTAATTTAATTTAAACACCCCCCCCACCCCCCCCCACACACACACACAAAACACAATACAAACAAACAAACAATGAAATATAACACACAAACAACCAAAGGGGCTGTTTGTGCTCCTGCTGCCAAAGCAAGAGTAATACTGCATGTCGGCCTTAGAAGCAAAATAGGATGTGGAAAGAGAAGCAGGAGACAATGTAATAATACAGAGTATTTCTGTCAGAAACAATTTAAACATCCTGGTGGGCTAGAAAATGAGATCTGCACTGAAGCCAATCAGTTATAATCAACTGTGCTATCAGTTGACAGAGTACTCTAACTTCATGACTTGGTGAGGATGACCGAGTGCCGAAGCCATTTGATTGCTCACACTAAGGAGCTTTGATCAGCGTTTATCCTTGTGAGTATAAAATGAAAAAACAAAAAACAAAACCAAGTGCAACATACTAGAAACCCCCCACACAGCCAGGACAGTGTATGTCTATGTTATTGGTGCTTTATGTATATTGTGACCATATGTTTCCTCTGCAAAATCCATTTACAGATGTGTTTTAATCCAATGTATTACATTGGAATTCATCAAGAAGTATATACAATCAGAAATAAATCCACGCCTGTCACTATTCTTCCTCTCTGTCCATCTAGCTGAGACACTAAGACCTCCTGGCTTAATCTGGCCTAAGCTGGTGAGACTCAGTAAAGCACAAGAGGAATCAGGATCGTATCCAGTAGGAACATTGTCCTAATCCCCTTCTGCCCTCTCCTTTGTAAACTCTTGTCTCTTTGTCAGGGTCACTGATGTTTTTTTCCCCTCCTGTCTCTCTTGCACAATGTGCTTCAGAAGAGACGACGGGAAAACATAGAGAAAAGGAGAAAAGGAGAAAAGGAGTGTGGATTTCTTATGATCTCAAAGAGATTTGAACCTCACGTGGCGAGTGAGGCCTCATGGACGGAGCATGCCATGTGCTAGAGCCGTGAGACAGTGGGAGATCAGGCCCACGTCTGCTCTGTGGGGGATCAGGCGCACCAGGGCCCTGATGTGGCAGCGGATACGGAGACTGGCCCGGGCCTGCCGGCATGGTGTGGGATACCCAGTGAACTACAATGACCCGATCCAAGAGGAACAGGAGATGGTGTGCCTTGAGGTATGGCCACTGTTATTTTAAGCACTGCTGTTTTTTCGCTGATAGCATCATTATCATAAACATAGCACAGATAATTAGTTTGAAGCTAATTTTCAGGGGCAGAAGTAACCAACTAAGTTGAAGTGCAGCTTTTTAATTGCTTTTGTTTTACTCAGAGTTCATATTTAAGAAAGTTTTTGAATCACAGCTCACTAATCAGTGTGTTGTTTTTTGGTTTTTGAACTGAATTATAGCATGAAGCCACAACTAACAAAGAAACACAAATCTGTTGTTGAAAGTTTCTGTCAAAATGAGAGCCTACTTTAATTTTAGAGCAGCATCATATCACCACACGTCTTTTGAATGATGCATCTCTTAATAGTCACCTGCAGTAAGCCAAACCTCTCTCATACTGTGGTTTGTTGTTGTTATTGTAATGGCATCAGCGGCTCTTTTTGCTTCTTGCCAAACTTCTATTTAAGGAAGCACTTCCTGTCTGAGTGAGGCTTAAGAAGATTAAAAGAAGAAGATGGTGTGTCTTGAAATATGTGATTGGATTCATTAGAAAATCTAAACAAATTTGAAGTTAGTCTGTCAACCAGACAGTCAACCTACATGCCTGCTTGTACAGACATCCCAATGCAATATTTAAGAGGAAAAACCTGAGAGTGGTGTAAATACCTTCACTTGTTTCTAAAGATAGTCTGAAGAAGTGATTTTTCCTGGTGTTTGGCAGCAGAGTCATTCCTAGTAAATGGATAAATAAAGATTTCCGATAGTTCTCTGTAGTAAGGAGGACTACGTTACTATTCCCAGAGGTGAAGGGATTGCAAGGGAGCCATGAGGTCACAGTAGCTGCTCCCAGAACAGAGTGAGAGAGCAGAGGAGTCACTCCAGGTCATTGATATATACATTACACAAACCTGATGCGTTGCCAAGTGTCTGAGACCAGAACAGGATGTTTTACAAAGCTCCCTCTGGGGTCATAATAGACCTAACTTTTTTTTCTCATATGCCCCAACAGACTGTCTCCGCTGTGTAAAATCAGCTGCATAAAATCTGCTCTAACGTAAAAAAATAAACACTTGTAGATGCTAAAATCAAAATTTTAAAGTCAGACTGTTATATTTTTCCTTTTTTTAGGAGAAATAAGTTCATTAGTCAATTAGAGGTCCACACTAATGAAGACATGTTGACTTGTCACAGTAGAAAAAAGCACAGGTGTAACTGATGACACCAATGACTGTCAGTCACATTACATTTCACATTAAGCTTTTCCAGTGACGCCCTGGTCCTTGTTGTTGTTGTTATTTACACCTGTGCTTTTTCTGCTATGACATCTCAAACTTCAGCTGTGAAAGAGAGTGACTGTTATGCTTCATATTGAGATGATGAAGGATCAGCAGATGTGCAAAAGCTGCATCCATCATTATCTTTATTACTATTTTTTAAATTTTCTATGTATTTTAGCAATTTTTTAGACTGTACACAATGAAGAGCCAACTAAAGGAGGGACAATGAAATGGGAATGTCTCACAACAAATCTGCCAGACTCAAACCAGAGACAGTGTGAGAGATCATTTCAACACATTTTGACACGTCACAGCAGGAAAAAACACAGGTGTAATTAATAACCATAACGACGGCTGCTTCCTTTTTACCTCAGCTGGTTTCAGGTCCTAGTGTTGTGAATGTTTTTTAAAGATCTTACTGGGACATTTTAAGGAAAATGAGCCATCATCATGCTCTTATTTACACCTGTGCAGTTCCTATTTTTAGGTGCTCTATCTAAAATTTTAGCACAGATCAATGAACAATTCCTATAGAGATTAAATTAGCACTGTGTTCTGTATGAGCAGCCTTGATGTCAAGCTTAAACCACTCTAGAAGAACAAAGGTGCATGGCAGCTTCTTGAATGTTGACTGAAAGACTGAAATTGTTCCAACACCAGGAGTTGAGCTCAGGTCACTTTGGTGAAAATCGGGAAATCTAACAGGTGTACCACATGACACCTGTTCACTAAAAGCACCATTCTCTATTCTGTAACTCATCATTTAAGATTGGGTTAAATGATTTAAAGTCAAACAAAGTCATGAGAGTTTAAAAAAACTGCATTGCAATCGGTTCTAAAATGTAGCATAAAGCACATTTTAAAATACTTGCAGTGAAAAATGTCCATTTTGTGATCTGTGTCTTAGACCTCCAGGCCATAATGACAACCTGACCTATCATTCTTTTAGGACTCTGACTGAATTTACACTAAATTACAGATTTTATTGATTACCGCACATACCCCCATCTACATTAATCAGTGTTCATTTGCAATCATTCATTTCCATTAAAAGAGATAGTGTGATTGGCCGTACAGTAAGTTTATATGTTCACAAGTATAATTATAATCATAGTTATGTGTCTATTACATTACTGTTACATGTGTTTATTGTTATCTTAGCTTATAATTCAGATTTTTTTACGTAAGAGACCTTTAATAGTCATAATGATAGTTTACTGTGCAATAAATGTCACCCATTCACAATCCATTGCCTTGGGTTAAGTTCTGATTATAATTCCACACAGTTTGAATGTGACGTGTTATTATGAAGTCCAGGCATAATGTTCTGACGGAGACAATGCCTCCTACTTTCAGAGTCCTTGGCAGTAGAGCAAAGTGACCTAAGGTCTCCTTCAATTAGTGACTATTGAAATGGCTGATATTGTCTTAAGAGCTCCTGCATGTTTCAAGAGGAGAACTGTATTTTCAGTGCATAGAGGTAATTGAAAATATGCACAAAGATATGATTAATAATCACATTTAAACCCTGAGTCCAGACTCAGTGCCCCTGGAGCAGTTCGAGGGGTTCAGTAACTTTCTCTTAATGTAATATCAGCTAGACTCAACTCACTCGCAAAGCAACACTCACACCCAAACAGAGAAGCATCCTCTAACCATCAGGATGTCGAGTTCCTGACATCTGACCTCTGAACATCCTGGGCCTCACTGTCATTTGCAGATGAAAATTAATTGGCATATTAATCTAATATACAAAGCATATTCTCCCAAATTGAGATTAATGTATTTGTACATGATCTTATTTATAAGTACATTAAATAAGCTAATGTAACTAAACTTAACCTGCCTGACACATCTTCCTCTGATTCTTCCTGCATATTTGTATTTAAGAATGTACAAACATTTATGATACAGTTTACCGATATAGCTCACAAATACGACACATTTTTATATAGAACAAATATTTATTTTCATATTTTATCTTTAAATTTTGTATCTCTTACATATATTTCTTTGTCTTGTTTTTAATTATACCTCTTTATCTTTCTTGAGTACAAAGACATCTTTTTAGTCTCAGGAGTGTGTGATCATATTGTGTGAGCAATCCCGACTCTTTAATCAGCGCCAGAGATTAGGAATGGCTTTTTGACTCAACAATTTTAAATCTGCTATGTATTTATCAGATGATATTTGATGTTGTTTTCATGTCAAGTGTGTTATTTTTTTTTTGTTGCTGGCTGCACACTGAATGTCCTCTTCACGGACAAGAAAGGAATGAATGTTTTTTCAAATCATTTCTAATGACACTGAAGCAAAAGGTCTGATAAAGATCACAGCAAGATCTTGTGTTCAAAGCTAAAAACAATGTTTCTCCTGCCGGCCAAATAGAACTGTGTTAATGTGGTCATTTGGACGCAATTTGAATAAAGATCTATTGCCTAGAGTGGTGTTGATGATGTGATGTTAAAGTAAGAAACAAAAGAACAGACCACTGCGTAACTTGGTCACAAGGATTAAGAAACTGATTGCATTTTATTAAATTGAGTCTGACATTTACAGTACAACCTGATCAACTCGCCTGGAGGAAACAGAGAGATTCATTATAAGAACAACAACGTCCACAGGAAATTATGACAGAATTGAGGGAGAAAAAATGCTATTTCCTGTGTTCTGTCGCTGTCACTGCTGCTGCTGCTTCAAAACGCTCGCAGATGCCATGCAAGATCCTTGGAGGTGTTAAGTGGGTAACTCACTTTCTCCCCCGTGCCTATCTGCATGTTGAGCTCCAGTGATTGAATCTACACTTAATTCTGTCTTCTTCAAAGCTTCACAATGCTTTGAATCCTCTTAATCGCATATTGAAAAGATTTCATTCATCCTGTCACTCAGCTCTGATGTCCTTCTCCTCCATGTGACCTTGTGGGTTCAGACTCTTGTGTCCTCAGAGGAAAAAAAAAAGTCTCTGTATTCGTCGAATCACAGCAGCATAAAGTATCACCTGCCGCTTGCATGTGTGTGTATCAATCTTACATGGCTATTTGTGGGTCCGTGTTGCATAACATGAACACAGGGGAAGGTGTTAAATGAAGTGTTGTGGAGAAAATCACATGTTCATCTCTCTGGAGGGGGGATAAAGATGCATATGTGCTGAGGGAACACCCCAGTTCAGTAGAGTCAGAAAGTAACTAAACTGGACAGAGAAGAAATCCATTTCCTTCCCATTTTGGATAAGAAAACATTGTATATCAATGCATAAACCTCAGGTGGCTCAATAAACCTTATTATTGGACAGTGGCAGATCTGTGCATACACTCTAGGAACAGTTCTCATTTAGTTTTGTTTATTAGTTTGCAGCACTTCCTTTTTAAAAATAATTCTTTTGAATCTTTTTTGCCTTTACTGGACAGTTTGATAGCAAATAAGCAGATAGGAAACATGGGGAGAGAAAGAGGAGGCGTAGGATATAGAAGAAAGGTCCCTGGCTAGAATTAAAGCAGCAAGCTTGCAAACACTGAGCATGTGCAGCAACCATTTGGCTGCCAAGACACTCCTGTAGCACACTGTGGGATGGATAGCATTGATTTCCAGGTCATTAAAGAACATTTTGACTGACAATTTAATGCAGATAGGCAACGGCATGAGTGTGATGGTGTAAATGGAGTAGATAATTACATATAATACAGTATGTTGTACTAGATTTTGAAAATGAGCAGAGTGCCATCTGGTGTTCGCACAAAGCAAAACATGGCATGCATGTTAAAGGAAAGCATAATAAAGGCATATAGATTGAACTGAGAGATGAGTGTGAAAATGTACATCCCAGTGACTTGGTATGGTATCTAAGAGCTTATACACTAGCACTTTTAAATACTCCTAAATTCATGTAAAATATTAAGAATCATATTAAAGAGGTCATATGTAAGAAACAAAGCCATTATTTTCACTCAACCATATGAAAATGAAAGCTCTATAAGTCAGTCAGTGCTTCCCTGGCATGTGAAGAACATCATGTTGGTGCTGTAGTTCGAGCTACCTCCAGGTGGCAGTGTTGTCATCTACATCACTACTGGCTGCAGGCCTTTGCTGTAGATTACAAGACACATAGTCGCCTGATGGCTCACATTTAACGTACTAGAACTTGTTTTATATAACTTTCCGTGGAGAAAAGGAAACCTGTGATTATATTTAAAGCTTATTTAACATAAAAAAAACGTAGATTGTTGCATGAAGACAAGCAATGCTGCAGATGTGTCCATTAACCTTACTGAGGCAGTCCTTTAAAATTAGAATAAATCAGCTAAATTCATGAATGCATCAGATTAAGGATAGAAATGGAAACAATTTGTTCTCAGCCAACACATTTATGTTAAAAATAAGGAAATAAGACTAAACTTTACAAATGAAGTTGATTGTGAAAGTCATACAAATCCTTCAGCGGGTGGAAACAAGTGCTGGACTTTATCAGCAGCTGCGTGTTTCAGCACCACAGACAGCGACGTCAGGCAAAGCCTCACCGGCGCGTATGTCAAAGAAATCCTGACTTTTTGGTAATATTTTTAAATAATATTTGTAATGTTTTAAATAGCTGATAGGCAACGATAGCTCAAGCGGAAATTTAAATGAGTTTTCTGTCGGTTGCGCTCATTTTTGGGCTTAATTCTTACTTAGTCACTCTTCTTTTTGATTGTAAACCAGCCTCCGTTGCTTGAATAGCGCGTTTCTCACTTTAAATGCGGGTTAAAGGACCTGCACTGCAAACCTGTGCCATACTGTCGGGGTTTACTCTCTTCACTGGGCTACTACAAGTTAGAGAGAAGACGCATGCGTACTGACTTGAAGCAGCCGGTCGGGGGAAAAAGCGTTATGTGCCATCGGATATAATCAAGGCAAAGAATTACCTCTTCTCGCTGTGCATACATGGTGAAATTGTAAGTACTGGTGGCAAACCGATAGATCACTGCACGGACATTTAACTAGCGGAGCGTTTGAGAGCGTTTCCCGGCGTTTTAAATGGCATGTCACTGTGTTGCTGTACAGCGGGCTTTTAACAGATCTAGGCAGTGTCTTGTCGGTGGTTGTCCAGGGCGATGAAGCTCTACGGTTCTTCATGGTGGCACTTTCCATTGATGTGATGTGCGAGTTGCTAATGCAATGGTTTCTGCTGCAGGATCGTTCAGGAAACCACGAAATCCCAGTGTCGCTCACATTTCTGCTGCAGTGGGATTAAAGAGGAATAGTGGTTTTGATTTTGGTGCTATCATGATTTATCCTTTTTTGAATGAATGCGACCACCCCCACCCCCCATTTCATCGTCTATAGCTGTTGAGTCGAGCCATAGCGTACTGCAATCGTGTCAGCTTTGAAGCACCGACACCAAACGCGTAAAATATGCCATTTGGCAAGACGCACGAAATCTGCAGCCGAAGCCAGCTCCAATCTGGGAGAGGAGGAAAAAAAGAAAAAAACGCGCGCGGATCCATTTTAGAAATGACCAAATGGTATTGCATTCACTAAAAAGGCTGTGATAGAGCGATGCTGCGGTTATAGATTTGCAAGCTGCGCCTTCGGGGCCCCCTCCCATGTACCAAATCTCCTGACATTTTTTTTTTTTTTTAAAGCATCGTTTTCTTGTGTCAGGTAGTAGCCGGTTGATGCCTGTGGTGGGAGCGACAGCTTTGTTACATAAATGATCTGACAGGATTTGGCGATGTCAGACCCGGTGATGACACATTTGTTAAAATCAGACAAGAAGTCATTCTGTGATTCTCTGTGTGTTTGTCTATAGGCCTGCAAAACCTTAATGGGGGATTGTGTGAATTACGCTTGAGAGCTTTAGTCACAATTATAACACAGTAATATCCTGAACATGTTAATGTAGCCTAAAGGTGGGTGACTTAGTGACACTTGCCGAGTAAAAATCCAAAAAGATAGATATTAACATTTTTTTTTTCATGTGTATTTAATGTATTACTTCACTTGGGTCCTGTGAGAATTGCAAATCCTTTAATGCACTGCATTTACGCACAGGCTTTCACAAATGGGATATTTCAAATTTTGGATTATGAACATTGAGCCCATGTTCATCAATCCATCCCTTTTTCATTTGCAGCTTGAGTGTATAAGAGGGAAAAAAAGCAGTCAATTTGAGATTAGAGGGGCTGAAATTTGCTTGGCGGATACATATATGGCAGGAAAAACACAATCAGCACATTATTCTTTCATATTTTCACCCTGACTTGAGCAAACAGCATTCCTTTACAGTGTGACCTCTGGGCATGCCAACACATGCTGCAACCAGAAAGCAGCAGCATTAAAATCCCAAATACATGTGAGAACTGGTGAGTGGTGTGTTAAATAAATCTAATTAATCGTTACCATGGTAAAAGTGATACAAATTCTGGTAAAAAAAAACTGGATGCACTGTCAGGATTTCCCTCTGGTCTCATTACAAATACACCCATTGCTATCCTTACTATTTATTTTGCACTGACACTGATTCATATCAAACGAATGCGTTGCAGGTCAAGAGAGTGTCTTCCCACAAGATAAAAATGTCAGTTAAATACTGTTCCTGATATCTAAGCACCAGACTCAGTGCCTCTCTCACTGCCTGTCTGCAGCCCATGGGATCAGAGCGGATGGAGATGCGAAAGAGGCAGATGTCGGTGCAGCAGGAGTCGGCAGCGGGGGGAACTGCACCGGCTCAGCAGGGCCAGCCAGGCCAGGCCAACCCACGGGGCTCAAATGCATGTTGCTTCTGCTGGTGCTGCTGCTGTAGCTGTTCCTGGTAGGTCTTTCACCCAACCTAGAATTTGCTCATCATAGCCCAGCATGGCTGATGTTACTACACACAGGACAGCACAGCCTGACTTACAGTGTCTCAGCAGCAGAGTCCAACCGTCTTATGATCTTGACATTTTTGCATGTGATCTGCAGGTTTTTTGTCTTGCAGCAGCTTTATTACAGTGCTGATCATACCTAATCTGCTGCAAGTGCGAGAGATGTCAGAGAAATGTCTGCAAACTAATAATTTTTGACCAAGGAATTTAACTCTGGTTCCAGATACTGTTATCATACTTAGAGTTCAGAGAAAACATCGACAAAACAACACAGATATAACTAAACAAAGAGAAAAAAACTAAAATAAATACAATTTGAAACACACAGCTTTTATATAAAGGCATGATCCGGACAACAGACAATATATAGTGTTAGTAAATAAAATGGCATAAATCTCATCACATAACAATTCCCATAACAATTTAGAGTTAGTTTTTGTGCATATGTGGAAAACATTTGTTCATCATACAAGCAAAATTCTGCCTAGACTTGTGTATAACAATTGAAAGATAAAGGTTTAATACTTTGCAATATAAATGACAGATATGGAAATTAAATTAGAACAATTCAGTAAATAACTCATTCTTAAAAAATATGAGGTTCAGTTTGTAATCACTCATTCTGTTGCATGTTGCGTTTTTATGTCACCATTAGGAATGAAGACCGGGATGAGAGGAGCCGAAAGGCTTCTTATGACGTCAAGGAAGGGACCGCAGACTGTGAAGACTGGTCAGTGGATTCACGCAGACACTGACACGCCAGACCTGCTAAACATATTTGTGATCAATATATGTTGAAATCACTCACTCCCATGTTTTTCTGCGTCCTCTGCAGCCCTAAACCCACGCTTGAGGAGGTGTGCTCATGGGGGCAGTCGTTTGACAAGCTGATGTGCTGCCCGGCGGGGAGGAACTCCTTTCGCCAGTTTCTTCGCACTGAGTTCAGCGAGGAGAACATGCTCTTCTGGTTGGCGTGCAACGAGTTCAGCAAAGAGACCAATAAGAGTGTGATAGAGGAGAAAGCTCGGGTCATCTATGAGGACTATATCTCCATCCTCTCTCCTAAAGAGGTCTGACTGTTTTTGATCTCACTGTTCTTAAAAATATGTTGATTTCAAGTAAAACTTCATGATACCTGATTCATCTAATTCTTCCTGATATTAAAGGAACAGTTTGACATTTTGGGAAATACAGTTATCTTTCTTAATTAGAAGTAGGCGAGAAGATTGAAAGCACTCTTGTGTATGTACAGTAAATAATGAAGTTATATCTCACAGGTAGTTCGCTTAGCTAAGCATACAGACTGGGAATGGGGGTAAACAGCTAGTTTGGCCTTTTCCAAAGGTAGCAAATTCTGCCGGTGGAATTTGAGTGAATATGCATTGCTACCACTGACTATGTGAGGCATAGCAGAGAGCTAGCAGCTGGTGTCACTCAAAAAAGTAAGTTTTGTGTAAAATCAGCCAGCTCAAACTGTTTAAGAACAGGAAGTAGCAACAGAGACCAAAACCTTTGTTTTTTGCTGCAAAGTTGGACATTTTAACATTGGGCTCTATGAGGATTGACTGTGGAGCCAGCCTCGTGTGGCTTTTTGAGGAACTGCAGTTTTTGGCACTTCTGTGTTGGCAGTTCAGCTGCAAATGTTGCTGCTTTTGGTGGCGTGAAATAAGTGTGCAGGTGTTGCCTTCCTTCTGACAGCTGCTGCTGCTGGTGGAGGCTCCTTATTTACTTAATAAATATGACAGTGAGATCAATTTTATCATGGACATTTCAGCAACAAAGAGAGGAAAGGCTTGTTTCTACAAAAGTCAAACTATTCTTTTAACGTAACCGTTTTATTTAGAAGTTGCACTCACTGTTGTTCCCATCTTTCCCCTGTTCTTGACTCCCAGGTGAGCCTTGACTCTCGTGTGCGTGAGGCAATCAACAGGAACATGCAGGAACCCACCTTGCACACGTTCGACGATGCCCAGCTACAAATCTACACACTAATGCAAAGAGACTCGTATCCCCGCTACATTAACTCCCCAGCCTACAAAAACCTGCTCAACACTCTGTCAGAGCAGTCTCCCGAATCTTAGGGTGTCGACGACCTGTGATCTTTTACCTGTCTCTAACCCCGCCCCAAAACCCTCCTCCTTACCCCCTTTTTTAAAATTTTCTTTGTATGTTCAGTGTAGGATTACATGAACTGGGCCTCGGGCCTGGCCCCTCCCAGGGATCTCAGCGCTATTGTGATCTGCACGTGACCGAAGACACTCAGGTCTCAAAATCTCCCGAGGGCTCGACATCACAAGTACTGCTACAGATCAACATAGCGAAACACTCCAAAGGATTACGAATACATTTTGTTTTGGTTTAAAAATTTTTGTTTCTTTTGATAGAAATAATCTATTTTATTTGTGTTCAGAGTTTTTTATGGTCTGTTGTTTTTTGTATAATTGTTTGGGGGAAAAATGATTCCTACTGTAGACTATATATTTATGAGTTTGTAAATAGTGAAAATGGAATTGTGGGTATTTTATGTAGAAACGCCTGGTTCTATTTAACTGCGTATGAAAATCAAAGCTCAAGTCAAAGGCTACATGTTAGCTCTTCTTGCAGGCAGCTTTGTGGGGTACTGTATGAGTTTACCTTGGTTTCACCCCGTTTTGTTACCTAACCTCACACTTTGGTACCTGTGACAGTGACTTGGCAACTCCAGTTCACATAGAAACTGTGCGTGATTGAAACTGCTGGTTAGAAAGTGACTATAGCTCTTTCATGGTTTCCTTAAGAAACATAAATCAGTGGTGGAAAGGTATTTAAACTTTCTTACTCAAAAACCACAGAAGATTGCCTATTTAATGACTTTTGTTTTTTTTAATTCAGGGGTTACTAAATGCACACCTCATAGTTTTAATATAGTTTTACCAGTGTGACACAAGAGCCTAAGTGATTCTATCTACCAGATAAAGTATTTTTTATTTTTTGATATTTATTGCCAATACAGAAAAACCAACAAGTACAATATATATTAAAGACCAATGGTGGATCAAACTATACTGCTTAGTTAGCTTGGATAAATTAGAGTAAAACTTTATTTTATGGAAGTTTCCAAACTTTTGGGGGAAATAACTATTTTCTTGAAAGACTTGTTCCATCAAATAAATATGAATTCATTATGAATGATTGGAAACTTGGAAAGTTGAGGAATTTGTATATTTGATTGCTAGTGGATTGTTAAATGGGAAGATTCACACTTTGTGTTATTTATAGCTTTCATATCTCTGTGCTAAATGTAAAGCTGTTAGCTTAGCATAGCTCAAATGCTGGACACAGGAAAAACAGCAAGCCTGATCCTGTCCAAATGTAAAAAACTGACCTATTACCACCTTTACAGCTAAATAATTAACACGAAACATTGCATGTTTAATCTGTGCATAAAACTTAAGTATAAAAACAAACAACCAGCAGACACTCCTGAAAGTTACTGCTACCAGCCAAGAAATAGTCACCAATAACCACATAGCCGCCATTTTTTAAAATTTCAAACTTTGTATGGATTAAACAAACAAAATCTAATGTGTCAATTAGTTGTCAAGGTGCTGGTAGGAGGGTTTTGTCACCATTTGACTGAGCCATGCTAGCTGTTAAGCTTTTTTCCAGCTCGTTATGCTAGGCTAAGCTAACTGGCTGCTAGCCATAGCATCATTTCAGTCTTACAGATATGAGATTGGTATTTATCTTCTCATCTGAAGAAAGCAAATAAGTGTATTTAATTCTCCATTTATGTCAACTTATACATTTGCCTGGAGATATTTTCTCATGCTTAGCTGACAGTTATTTGGAATTAATGAAAAAGAACTGCCTGTCTATATTTTAATAGAATTAGTACCTAAATTCAGATTTTTTCAGAAAAATTAAAGGATATTATCAGAAAATTAAAGTGAGTAAAATAAAGTGTCACATAATTTGACACTTTTCTAAAGCAGGCAGAGTAATTTGTGTATCATCATGCAGGATTTTGACTTAAAAATCAGTTTGAAAAGCCCACCTGCAACATGACATTGACTTGCAGTCGAAATCGACTCTGCAGGTCAGGTTAGCAGCAACACCAAAGCTACCACTTAAACTGTGTTCATGTGCTTATCAAGAGCGTTTTCATTGACTAAAATTGGAGTTGCCAAGTGTTAAATACTTTTATGTATTCTGATAGTTTTAGTTGAATTACTTTGTTGCCTCACAAACATGTCACTCAAAGACAAGATCCTCACATGGGGAAGTGCCTTGACATTCAATTTTATGACATCTTTCTCATGGGCAATGGTTGTTTTCACTCTTGCCATAAGGGTGGAGACTGGAGCACGAGACCAGTTTACTAGAAATCGTCCCTCTCTTTGGCCAAATTATCGCATGTGTTTTGTCTTGATTCCTTAGTCGTGAATAAATGGGTCCATTAGGTAGCACCACCAAACAGTATGACGGCGGGTGAGGACAACACATGTCTTTATTTGCTGAGGACAAAGAAAGATCAATGGATAGGGCTGGTTGATCTGAACTTTTTGCCAACTTGTGTGCTTCACAGTGGCACTTCTACTTGTCTTAGAGTTAACTTAAACTTACTTCGTGCAATTTGAGCTGATGGATACACCGCGCGGATCAACCTCAAAACACAATCTAAGCCAATGGTTTGGAGTGATGCCTATAAATGTTGTTTCTTCTTCTGTTTACTGTATGAAAATGTGTTATTTTGCGCTGAGTTTACTGAAGAATACATTTTTAAAAAAAACAAATAATGTGAATGTTTACAGTATATGGTTTAGTTTTTTTTTCTGCTACTCTCCAAGAAAATAATGACTTGTGGGCATTTTGATTGAGATAAAATAAAGCACAATAATTTTACTGACTCTGGAGTGATTTGATCATAAAAACAAATGATAGAACCTTAAGTAATAAAACTTCATCAAAAATCCTTTGATACTCAAGAATTTCAGTGAATCATGTAGAAATCAAGGAAAAAATTAAGGATGGTGTTTTCTTACAATATTAGTGGTTTTCTTAATAAACTCATGAAGTGCATCTATAGAAAATCCCTATGAGATGAGGTTAGTAGGATTAATTTTCTTTCAATGTTTGCTCTTACTACCAATAACAAACCGACCCTTATTAAATAATAAATACTTGACGAGGAAGTGAGGCACTTAGACAATAAAATTTGAGAAAACAAGCCTTTTGTTCAGTCCAACATTGTCATAAGTCAGTTTTAAATTAAAGTTTTAATCAGTTAATACACAGAATTTTGGCCATGCAGCCTTACTCAAGTTTAAATAGTAAACCAACGTGTCTGACTGGTCTGGGTTCAGTTTGTAAAACAGTGAGGCAGCACAACTGCTTGTCAACATAAGAGTGGCTGCACCTGGCAATTAAAACAACCTCATGGAAAGAGAAACAATTGTGTGTCTGCTCTGCTTCAGCCAATGACATTATCCCATCTGCAGAAAGATAAATATGCACACATCAGCATTCACTTTGATGTGATGAATATTCCACCAATATCAAACATACACTCCTCCACGCACACACACACAAATACACAGAGTTTGTCCTCCTGAATGATCAAGATTCACATAATCAAAAGACACTAACAACCAATGAAAAGCACATCCTTTTTAATCAAATGGATTACATTTTTATTGGGAAATTAAATAAAACAATGCAATGTTGTGAGGGGAAAGCAAAACAACATTGTCCAAAGTGTTAAAACTACATATAAAAAAATGCAGATAAAGGAGAATGAGACAAGACGGATCGCGTATATCTGACAGTGAGAAACAACTAATAACAATAGTAAAAGATTTTTGGGGGCAGGGTGCTGGGAAACTGACAATAAGCTCAATCTATGAACAGGATATTTATTCAAACGGTAACCGCATTGGCGTCGTCGTATGGCATGTTGTGCACCATTTACAACGGAAAGCAAATCATCAATCTGTTGCAGAGACAGAACCTGGTCCAGGAATTTTGCTACTTGTCCGAGTGCCGTGGAAATGCCTGCAGACTCAGCAGAACTAGGACACACACACAAAAACAAAATATAAATACTCAGAAATAAGAACATTTTAAATTAACTTTATCTTGATGAATATTCTATAAAACATAAATACAATTTAAATATCTGGATTTATTCCTTTAAAAACAAGCATGTAAGAAATAATAATAATAATAATAATTAATGGTTTGCAACTATGTTCTTTTCAATATTTTAAATAGCACTTTATGTAAAATAAATAAATAAATCTTTTGGTCACAAAATTGTTAAAAAACTGTACAGATGCCTTTAGCTGTGTTTTATTATCCAAGCAAAAGATTAAAGCTGCACATTTTAACTGCAACACCAGAGCCGGAGAATGATGAGATATTTTCTGATTACATAAATATAAGTGTTGATTAGCAGTTATGTTGCAAATGCATCTTCTATTGATTGAAAAGTTGATGAATTTACTCCTGATTTCAGTTTCAGTTTCAGTTTATAGGAAACAGAATTAGATATCAAAAGGATGCAGGTTTGGCATTGATAAGCTGAGCACAGGTGCAACTCTCTAAGAGTGAAGGACTAAAATCCAAAGCCTAAGTTACCAATGTACCTTCCATCTATTCCCGCATTGATTGCAGAAGACAAACGTGGTCATTGGCTCATCAGCACTGCGAGTTTGAACCTGGGAAACACACAAACATTTAGTAAGCAGGGCTGCTACGAGCTGATTTTAATTACTGGGGAACCTGATAAATATTCAAATGGGCCACGATATTTTAACAAAAACATTAGTAGAGTGCAGGTACTTATATCAACTGTTCCAGCAGAGGAGCAAAAATGACTATGTCAACAGACACGGAGTCAGAGTGGTAAAAAGTAACAGCAACATCTGTAACTGTGCACAGGCTATAACATCTCTCTGCTACAGCCAGTTAAAATGAAGCTGCAATCTGTACCTGTGTGTAGGTGCAGCTCTTTCCCTTGCACTTGCCACAGGTGAACAGATCAGTCTGAGTCCCTCCGGTGGTGGCCATCTGGTGGTCCCTGACAGCCTCTTTGGTCAAATTCTTTCTCATTTCCTTCAGCTCATCACTGGCCATTTCCTACAGGAAAATGGAACAATGCCTTTAAGACATTGATCTTAATCTGCTGCCACTATAACAAAGCGATATATGCACACTTATAATTTAATTTTAACTTATTTTTACTGGCAGGAAAAATGCAAAAAACAAAACTCAGAACAGTATTAAAATAACTACTGACTGTGTGCTGATACATATTTAAGATGAAACTATTGACAGCAAACACACCTCTGCAGTCATCTTAGCTATCCGCTCAGGTGTAACACTCCCACAAAGCACAGTCCTCCTTAAATTAGGGTTCTTCATATCTTTCAGATTCGAGATTCGGCTCCGCACACGGTTCTTGTATTTCATGTCTGTGTTCTTGAACTCTTGGAAGATACGTGAACATTGGTCAAGGAGATCAACTTTGGTCGTGAAGTTTTAAAAACAGGTAAAATTTAAAACTACACCGATAATTACAGTCTATTAGGTGTGTTAGTGATTAAATACTTTTACTGACAGTCAATCAATTTAAAACTTTTAATAAGGCATTTATGTTTTTTATCATTCACTTTATAAAACTCAGTCTCTGCTTTCAGGCTCTTATATATGATTTTTTCTCATTTCTCATATTTAATACTTCAGGGATCATTCCATCAAACAAAAACAAGCCTTATGAAGATGGATGACATTTCCTTGGGAAGGGGAACTTGTGATTAACATATCACCAGTTTTTGACTTTTACATTGGACTTAGAAATAAATTAATCTAAAAATCTAAAACGAGATAAGAAGATTCAGAATCTCAGGACATTATGATACAACTTAAACATTTGCTTTAAACATATTTTCCACTTAATGTGAAGGATATATTCCTCGACCTGTGCTCCAAGTTCATCACAATCAGCACCAATAGCAATATAATCATCTGTAAGGAAAAAAAGGATGTTAGATGGTGGACAGAAATGTGAAAAAAAGAAGAAAACACTGTAAATAATTTAACCACAAAAACAGACAGCTTATTTCATAAATGTGTTAATATGACTATAATAAAAGGATTACCTCCAGTCTGCAGAGCACTGGCTATCATCTCTCTGCACTTGAGCCTGATTGAGTCAGAGGTGCTGGGAGCCCGAGGGAAAGTGTTGATTAATGTGTTGGGTGTAACGTCAGTGGGCTCACTCTTGCTGCTGGAGTTACTGCTGGAGCTGCTGTGGGAAACGAGAAGAGAGAGCATCTTTAGAGATCTAAGATCCAGGAAAAGAACGAGGGATGAATAATATCTACTGACCAGTGTTGCTAAACTTGTCTGCGATTAATCATTATTGATAATAAAAACAGGTGTTGATATATACAAAATTGCTTTAATTGACTTAACAAACACAACATCTACACATTCAGTTACAGTAGGTGGCGGTATCAGTCTTTAAAGTTCGGTTGTGATCTGCTGAGCTCAGCAAACTGTTGTCACATTCAAGACATTAAACTGAGACACCTGAGAAAAGTCACGCTCTGTAAACTGGACAGACAAGCATGTTGTCACCGGTGTAAATGTGTTTTCAGAGGACAATGACAAGTTTATAACATGCGTACATGTCCCACAAGGTTCCAAAGAAGGGAAAAAGTACTGATATCAGCTTCATTTTGGTACATTACACCATTTTAATATTAAATTTCCCATCGCTGCTCTCTACATCATGCCTTCCCTCCTCCCACCTACAGTTTATGAACTTTTTAAATTACAAAAATGTAAAAATGCTGGTAATTCTAATCTTCTACAAGATAGGGTAATAATCAGTTATCTGTAGCGTCTGAAAGTATCTTTCTCCTCATCTCAAAGAAAAGAATACTGCTGATGGTAAAGACTAGGGGTGTGAATCTTTCACTCACAAAACGATCCGATTCAAATCTCGATTCACAGGCTACGATCCGATTCAGGGA
>JAQMCX010000009.1:6243705-6266686 GCA_029814765.1 Acanthurus leucopareius | reverse complement strand
TCCATCGACCGATGCACTCGGATCTCATACGTCACAGACCGATAACCAATTCAAATCGGTTTATCGTTACACCACTAGTAAAGACAAGAGGAATAAATGCAAAAACATCATCACTCTTACGTGTCTCGAGCATCTAAAAAAAAAAAAACTCAGAAGGATATTCAACATAAACACATCTCTGTGTTTTTCAAAACCAAACAACACTCCAACAGAAACTAATCAGAAAAAAGAAGAACAGCATACCCCAACATGAGAAAAGCAAACTATTGTATGTGGTACTTCTAGTGAGGAATGCACACTCTTGTATATCAGGGAAACCAAACAAACATTTAACAAACACATGGCTCAATAGTGGAGGTCCAAATTTCAAATTTACAGATACCTGAAAGACAGGGACTCTCTTTCATCAGCAACAATGAACACATTCTGAAAAGGGAGGACAGATTGCTTTGAAAGAGGAGTAAAAGGCTATTCACACAAAAGCAGAGAGGCCATCTCTGAACCGAGCTGGAGGTCTACAACACCACTTATTACCCCCCTAGACAGCTGTCCTTTTTATTCTCAGAAGATTTTAAAACCATTGACACTTGGTCACATGCAACCACCCAAAACAACAGTCTACACTTATCTCCAGGTTACTCATGGTCTACTCACATTGGACAATAAGTAATTTGCTCAACCAAAGCACAAAACCTAGTTTGTTCGACTAGCGTGATCAAGTGGTACGGCACCCAGGTATGATATGCTTTCTTGGCCCAGGTGTGGTTGAAAGAGGAGGGCTTTAGCACGTTACAGTTCCATGTGCACGAGCACGCAACGTGTACATGATGTCATTGATGCAGCTTCTGTGCTTAACCAACATTTAACAACAATGCAGGTGGATTATTGGCTTGAAATGATCTCAGAGACTTTGGAAAGAATCTGCAGCTATCTTCTTGGTCGTGGATACCAGACAAAAACTTAGGCAAGGTGAAAAACCCAATGGTTCAATATTTAAGAGCATGGGACAGCAGGCCAGCAGTGAAATAGGGAGGAGGGACAATCATGCTTGAGAGCGATACAAGACAACTGGGCCAAGTGTGAGTTAGCCCTTAAACAACTCTAGTTGCTGCTGTTACAACAGCTAGGAGCACCAGCAAACCAGGTGTATCAAAAACCTTAACAATCACTCCACAGAGGTTGAAAACCTAGGACCCCCCACCACCACCACCAGTCAGTTAAGTGTCAATCAGACTTAATCAGGCACTTAGGCTTAAAAAAAACAAACAAAGTAATTGTATTCATTTTAATGTAGGTATCCTGTTACAGATGCTGGGGTCCGAACCACAAAAGATTCTGACAAAACCAAACAAAATTTGCAAGTTAGCTGACAGTTCCATCTGCTGCACTAACCTATGGTGATCACCACAAAGCCTGATTTGTTCTGAAAGGGCCCTGAAGAATTTTGTTACATCAGCCAGGAGCACCAACAAACCAGGGGTATCAGTGACCTTGACAATGACACCACAGATGTTAATAACCCAAGACTCCCAACCAAACACTCAGAGCTGAAGAAGCTCCTTGGATAATTTCAAGTACCTACAACCAACTCCAGCCGCCCTTGATCAACCTTCCTTCTACAAGAGAGGATAGCTTTAATCTGCTACTGAAGCAAAAGAAAAATATGCAAAAGTAGAGAAACTACCACTTCTTTCTATGCTGACCATAAGGGATGCTTAAGTATTAAAAAAAATATATAATCGTATTTCTTGTTACCCTTCTTCTTTTGCCTCTGGGCTTCCCTGTGATGGAGACACAACAGGTGTTGTTTGTTCTTTTTTCTTCTCATCTGAAGTTTTCTCCCCACCACCAGGCTCATCTGGAGTACAAAGGTAAGCATGTAAGGAAACAACACCGTGAGGAAGAGAAAGCCAACAATAAATTTGCTAAGTAAATACTTTTGCTAATTGACAAGTTAATAACTCTTCTTTATTGTTAAATATCACATTCTGCAGTGCTTCTTTATAGTATTTGTGTGGAGAAGAGTGTCAGATATCTAATACAGGTACAGCTTGGTGTTACACTTTGGACATTAAGCACACTATTAGTATGTCATTAACTCTATATTACACAATAACTAACACCCTCTATTAATTTTTTAAAATCTTGTCTGGCTGATGCTCGCTGTCAGTCCGTCACTGTGGATGTCTTTACTGAAACTGTTGGCAGCTTTTTATTTGTTTGTGGTGCTGAACACCTCTATTACTCACAACACTGTGGGCTGAGAAAAAATGTCAGTGATTTAAAAAAAAAACTCTGGGACAATTTTGACAGCTCATGTACTCAGAGTGTGATGTGTTACAACGTGTAATGACCAAAACTGGCCTGGGCTTTATATAGTGGCTATCAATCAGATACAAACTAACGATAATGCTATGATAGGATCTGATTCAAACATACTCAACAGCTTGGCATCTCATAATGAATACTACATGTAACAAAACAAACTGAGATATGTTTAAGTATAGGCAGAACAGAAAAGTAGGAATTACCCAGAAGCTTCTTCCACGATTTGATCAAAGACTTGGCTAGGGATGTCACCTCCTCGTCTGTGCTCTGCTTGCGGATGGCATTAACGGACATCCCAATTCTGGTTGACTATGGAGAAAATATGTGTGAGTGTGCTTCAGGATTTGAATACTACCTCAGTCAATGAGAGGAATGAGCCTTGAGAGGAATGAGCGAAAATACCTGCAGGAGCTCAAGCGTCATGGGGACACTGCGCAGCTCCTTCAATAGGTCCAAAGCTCCTGCCTGCAGAGGGGAGAGGTGGTGATGTGATGTGAATGTTTAGATGCATTTAAACCCATCTCTTAATAAATCTACACTTGGCTTTGTACTGACTTGTCTAATCTCTGGAACTGTACAAGATTATATTGATGATATTATCACCTTGTGAATACATACAATGAGACCCCAGACAAAGTGTGTATTAGAAATGATATGGGTATGAAATTTGTCAAGTTATTTTAGCAATGCAAACTCTTGTGGGTAACTAAAAAAAATACAGAAGAAAAACTTGGCATTATGAACAAATTTTTAAAAATCATTGGTTTTCCCCTCAGCCTAGCTAAAGTATAAATTCCATTGCAGACATCCTTAGGATAAGGAAATGTTATCTGGTTATTATACTTGGTGCATAGAATTTTTTTTAAATTTTGGATTCAAGTTATACATTTACGTTCAGATGTAAAAAACAACTGGTCGATAAGTTGACTAGTCAACTAACGAAACTGAAACTCTTTTCATAAATGTGTAAGGGTTTAAGTTAATTTAAATTTCAAATTTGCACACAATAGTTTGTAGTAGCTTCTCAAATTTGATGACCTGCTGCTTTCTTATATTACATTAGTTGAATTAAATTGAATTCATTATCTTAAGGTAAAGAACTGTGGGTCGGACACATTTAAATATACTTATCACCTTGAGATCTATAAAATGTAACAGGCATTTGTTATTATGGTCTAATATTTAGAAGACCAAACGATTGCTTGAAAATAATTACCACAGTGTTTGAAATTATAACAGCCAGCCGTAGCCCTGATTGACGTTATCTTACATTTATTGTTTGTAGTGTTGCTCTGATAGCTAGACGGCTAACAGTTGAACGCTAAAAACAGTCACGGCACAAGCTATTTAGCCACTTACAAAGTCCCAAAAGAACAACAACAACACAATAATAACGGCGTGATTTTGTTACAGAGTGTGATACGGAGCAACTTAACTTTCACATTCAATGTGTGATTGCCTTAAAAAGTATAAAGGTAGCAAAACTGAGTATGATGCTATGTGGCTAACTGCTAGCAACCTATAGAACTACCGTTAACGTAAACAGACTTGCTAGCTAGCTTGTGGCTAGCCAGTCAATCAAAATTATAGATAGGGTATACTATCCGCTGACCTATCTATTCAGGATAACGCTTTAGTTGCATGTTGTAAAAATACTCTGTTGAAATGACACCCTGGTGCTACATTGCGCTGACTGTCTGAAAGCTCGATTAGCTTGACTAGACAGCCGGCAGCTAACACCAACACAGTCAATTAGCGCCAACGCTAGCTCAACATCAACATCATCCTGATCGGCTAAGCGGCAGCCAGGTATGCATTCATTCTTAGCATCTCACCCCGTTTTTCTTCTGCGCCATTTTATCCATCTTCTTCGCAATTCTGATTATCTCCTCTTCCTCCTTTCGACCCATGTTGGCTGATTTAACGGAATCAAAAAATCAGGAGCAAATAGAAAGAAAATTCGCCACAAAGACCACGCCACTACTGTGTAAGCGGCGGCGTCGACGGACCGGGACCGCACACGCACCCTCCGCTGTGTAGCAGACCTGACTAATCGATGCATGATGAGTTCAGGGAGAGTTAATCGAGACGGAAACCAATTTTTTGTGGAAGCTGCCAGAGCAAGCAGTTGGCTTGTCATTACTATTGACTGTATGGTCATCACTAGCTCATTAAACAGATAGAGAGACGTATCTTTAAGAGTACATACATATTCACCTCTGAGTTTTGAGTAGTTATTCTTGAACATGTGTCCCTCTGTTTTCCTAATTAAACTCTGCATTTTGACATATCGCTGTCTGCCACCCGTCGTTAGGTAGCGCCAAAGTGCCACTCGCACCTCTGCTCAGGTAAAGCAAGTGACTCTACTAGTATATAATTCTCAAGTCCATCATTAGCCCCAAATGTTGGGTTGTCTCATGTTTTTACCTTAGTGCTTAGAAATACGGAAACTTTATGGCTACTGCCTACAGTCGAAAAATTGGTGCAAAACAACTATTTTAGTAGGCGTAATAGAATTTAAATTATTTTCACTGATACAAATTCCCCAAATTTGAGTTTGTGCTGTTGAAAGTCTTTTTAAGTATTTTATAGTATGGTCACAAGATAAATCTAAGGGGCCACTTTAATCAACAAATAAAAGTAGCCCTACAGGTAAGTGAAACATGTATGTTTCACAAAACTGTTTTGCTTAAAGGGGTCATAAAGCCCAAACGGCAAAAAATAAAAATATTAATAATAATTTTAATAATAATTTTTAGCATCAATATTGGTAGTTGTTTGGTGGACCAGCTGACAGCATTTTCACTCTGCTTCAAGTAGCAG
This sequence comes from Acanthurus leucopareius, assembly GCA_029814765.1. NCBI lineage: Eukaryota > Metazoa > Chordata > Actinopteri > Acanthuriformes > Acanthuridae > Acanthurus > Acanthurus leucopareius. The sequence goes on along the minus strand of JAQMCX010000009.1, from coordinate 6,261,535 downwards.
TTGACGTTTACTGATGTATTATTAATTGGGAATAACAGTCAGTTAAAGTGCTTCTGTCTGTCTAAGGGCCTTTGGTAGGACTCATGACTTTTGATGAGGGCATGGCTGTTGTGCAGATCAAACCGGTGACCTTTGAGTAACAGGATGATGGCACACTGTTGATCTTATATTGCATTAATGTGGTGCTGATTGACTGCTAATTTGGATCTTACTAATCCAAACAGATCAGCACGTGACATTGCAACCTAGTGACTGAAGGTGAAGCAATCACTGTTGTTTTCAAATGTTTTCAGCAAAATATGTAGCATGCTACTAAACAAAATGCATAAACTACACACTTTATATATCGAAAATGTCAAATACTTTGCTGTAATTCATATTTTTATCAGGTTACAAAACTTAACCTTCTGGTTTCAACCTAAAAAAGTAATCAACTTTTATTTTATGTTTATCCTAACTTTGAACATTTAATATAGTTCAGTATCTCCTCATACTGGACTCAGTTTGACCTCAATAGGCTCTTCCTCCAATCCCCCCACCAGCTAGTCTCCATCTTCTAGGACACAGCACGTGAAAATGGGAGGTATTAGCAGCCTCTACTCAGTCAGGGGCAGTTGGTAATTGGCACACTGTCTGCTAACTGCTGTATTGTGACACAGCTCTCACCCACTGATGCATTAGAGCATTAGACATCACACAAAACTCAAGTAAACTACCAGATGGTAGAAACCTTTGCATATATATATAATGTAAACCTTTCAAGTTTGCATTCAAAGCTGCATAATTCCCCAAATTATGGCCACGGTTTTTATTAATGGTCCACCAGGATTTTTTTAACAAGTGCAAATACTAATGCATGATGTGTTCTGAAATCTAGTAATGGATTTCAAATACCTGCTGTGAGGTAAAAGTGCTGCTTTAAGACCTTATTCTGCCTCATGCTGTCAGCAAGTGCGCAAAATCTTTAACCTAATCCCTATTAGGCCAAGACTCCTCAAATCTGATTAGGCTGCTTGCCAATTAGAAATAGTCCTAGCCACCTGTGGTATCTATTTACAGCGGTAAATGTTTACGAAAATCAACTGACCTGGAGGACTCATTTATCTTCATGAATTTCACCATCTCCTTCATTTACTGAAGCTTATTTTTTTTTAGTATTCACTAAGTGTTTTACTGGCCATTTACTCATTTATTTCTTCATTTGTCTCTTAGAGCAAATGGCAGCTGAGAAGTTCAGGACCAATGAGGAAGAAGAGATCTCTGGAAGATTTCCTTTTTGTTTTTTTTTCTGCAGTACAGATGATCAGTCTGCTGTGTTTCAGTACCTCATTGTTTTCTTCATTTGTAACCTTACCTTGATATGCTGATTAAGTGTGAGCAAAGATTAAGCAAATTGGCCATGATGTTGCATGTCCCGAAATAGCCCTTGAATGCTGCTGAGAGGCTTTGACCAGCGCTCGGAGGAATGACGGATAGTCCCTTTCTGCAATTTTAGCTCTTAAATTTAAGGTGAAATGTGAGATATAAGGTAAGTCTTGTTCATTTTTATTTCTATTGATAAGTTTGTTTATTAGTCATTTATTTTCTTATGTATCTTAAGGGTATAATTTGACTAATTGGTTGATATGTTACGGTGTGAATGGCCTACATTATAAGTACACCTAATTTGTCTTGGTCACAGTGTTACGATGAGCTGTTAGTGTGACAATAATGATGCAAAATAAGTTAAAAAACATTATTCTTCAGACTTACTATGTTCCCTTTAATGTAAACTGTAAAGTGGCTTATGAAACCTCAATGACAGGAACCACAGAAGCTGTGCTTTTCTATCATGCTTTATTAGGTTCAATTATGTTATGCAACTATATTATGTTACTTCATTGTAATATTGCATTAAATTTAATAATAACAATAGAAAACTCTTTGTATGCATGATAGCCCAAGAATATCATTGTACCTCTGATTGTATAATTTGCAGTGCTATATAAAACACACACAAATTAATGACAGCATTTCTCATACACCTTTACAGTCTACTTAATTCCCATAGTAAACAATGCTGTAATTGAATGCTTAAAAACTGCTCAGAGAGTTGTTTGGGTTCTCACATTGGATTTCAGTATTGCGATGATGAAAAATCAGGAGTTACAACTAATTCCAACAGTGACCATTTTTTACCTCAAGCTACTTTTGACAATACATAAAAGCACAGAGTAAGGATTTGGTGAGACATGAAAGTCATTTTTAGTATAAGTAATATAAGTATAAGTTCACCTTACTATACTTAAGTATAGTAAGATGAACTTAATTGTTTTTAACATGCAGAACATAGAGAGGGAAAATGGGAAAGACAAAAGGTTTTGTGGGAGTAGCACTTCTAAAGCACATCTTTCCACAATTAAAACACAACAGCATCGTAACTGTAATGACTGACTAGCTGTCTTCCACTCTTTGCTGTCTTTCCAGCCACCTCCAAACAACATGAGCAACACACCCGTCCAGGAGCCCCCAGCCCAGGAGCTGTCCTCTGGCAGTGGGCAAACGTTACCCTCCAGACCCTTCCAGTCTATTTCTGATCCCTCAGCTTCTAAAAGAGTATGTTTCTACAAAAGTGGGGACAGTAAATTTGGCGGGCATCGCATGGTCATCAATGCCCGCACCTTCAAGACATTTGATGCTCTGCTGGACACTCTGTCTAAGAAAGTGCCCCTTCCATTTGGAGTGAGGACCATCACCACACCTCGTGGGACCCACCTGGTCAAGGCTTTATCTGACTTACACGATGGGGGGTCATATGTGTGTTCTGATCAGAAACGGGTGAAGCCATTAAACCTGGAGGAGGTGAACCGGCGGCAGGTACCATGGAATACCACCAGACCCTTTACCACAGGCCGACGAAAGCGGCAGGGACAGTTTGGTCAGTTTGGCAGATGGAATGAAACCAGCAGGCCAGCGAAGGTCACTGAGAGGGTGGCAGTACGAACACCAAAGAAACTTGTGGTCATCAAAAATAGGGATCCCACTGTGAAACGCACAATTGTGTTGCAGAGGAGAACAGCACCAACATTTGATGCTTTACTGGATTACCTTTCCCAGATCCTGCAGTTCCCGGTGCTGAAACTCTTCTCTACAGATGGCAGAAGAGTAAGTGCTCAGTTGACTGAAAATGGAGAATTTAGAGCCTCTCCTGAAATGCTATATTTAAAGTGGCTTCTTTTGTGTCATAGGTGTAGTGTTTCTGCTTTAAAGTTTTTATGGGTAAATATGTGTTTGAAAATAGCTTAAATACTTCGAAAACTACACGTGATTGACTTATAGGCTTTCTTGCCAAGACTAAGGTGAGAAGGTCGATACAACTCACATAATAAGTAGTACAACCTAAAGCTTGGGCCAGCAGCTGTCACCTCCATCATACCTTGTGACCAGTCAGTCAAATGATGGGTGAGGAAAGTCACCTGAAATCACATTCAATCTCATATATATATTTATGTAATAGTCACCTAGTTCTCGGTGAGTCCTAGTTAATATTTTCAGATTTTATTGAAAGAGAAACAAGACAGATCTGAATAGAAAAAAATATATAATTGATTTATTGACACATATACAGCATGTAAGATCAGAACATCATTTGTCTGTGTGCCAGAAAAGTATTTAAAATTAGGATTTTGATTGAGTTCGTTCAGTTAGGACCATGCCACGTGAATCCATGATACCTCGACTGTTCTCCTTATCAGGCTATAATCGGAAAGGGTACGTCTAGGTCACACAAATAGGATGTAAGGCTGAGGAAAACTTAACACAGACACAAAAACGCAACAGTGCGACATTAAGTTGTTTAATGGCTCCTTATCAAACCAAACTTCTGCCTCTGTTGTTCCACAGCTTTCAACAGTATCACATGGTCATCAGCTGGAAGAGTTTTTCCAGTTTTCACATAACTTTAGATATTGGAACTTTGTGAGCACCTTCAGGGCCTCTTACTTGTGTTGGTTTAAAGTTGACAACACCCAAAAAAAAACAATAAATCATAAGATGTGTAAACAGCATTTACAATAGTTTGTGGAAGATCACTGACAAAGATAATAATAGTTTTCATTTGTTGATTCTTGGTTTGGTGGAAAGTTCATCCACATGTACAAAACAGCACATGTAAGACAAATAACTAGGAACTCCATTTTCACCGTAGCTTGTAATTAGTGGAATTAGGAATCAAGGCTTTATCCCTGTAACATTACACATTGTAAGTATTCCAAGAACGGCTAAGAAGCACTATCAAAAACTCTACCCCCTGGTGGCTGGGATCACCCTGTAATCCTTCTTTCCTCGTGTCCCTTAACAACAACAGTCTTCCTACTAAAGGTTAAGAGAGTTGAAAACCTTCAAATGCACCCTTTTCTTATAGAACTGCATCATAACCTGGAATCTTTGTCTTTATTAGGATCCATGTGACTTAATGTAGTGTCAAGTGTACATGCTTTTTTTGGTGCTGCAGAGAGAAAATCTCTTTGAATCTCTCATCTATTTACAATTGCAATAAATGAATCCATGAGTGCTCAATGTGAAAAGTGTTGTGAAAGGTCTCTCTGTTTCTCTGTTTCTTTTTTTTTCTTAGGTTGATGGTCTTGCAGCACTTATCTTGTGCTCTGGAGTCGTTGTGGCAGCGGGCAATGAGCCATTTAGATTAGGAAACTACAGTTTCAATAGGATGGGCCAGATGGCACAATCGATGTACATGGACCCTGTGGAACCATCGATGTTGCAGCCCAGAGCTCGTAAGTGTTGGTCAGCACTGCTGTGAAGTTGCTCTGTAAAGTAATGCAAAACATCCACTCGATCCTGCTGCTATTATCTAAGATTGCATTGACTGTAATTGCAAATGTGCAGGAACAAAAAGAAATAGTGAAAGCCTGAGAGACAGTTAAACACCTGGGTGATTAAAAACCACCTTAAAAATGGTAGAAACAATCTTTAAGAAAAAATTATTCATATACTACTCCTTGAACTATTCCTGACAAAGAATGTGAATAATATGCTTTAACAGACACCATGTCCTAATGTTTTTCTCCTTGTCTCTCTTTCTCTCTTTCCCAAACTCTTTGTTTATCATCTCATCAAACACTTCAAAACAAAGAAAACAACAAATCTTACTCAAGTGGAAGAGGCTCGAGGAATTTTTCCCTATCATCAGAGAGATACATTGTCGACCAAGTAAACAAGTCTCGCAACGGAAGCATGAACGACCGACTGCATCACCACAACCAATCGTTTGAAACAGAGATCAACCATCGTCACACGTCAGTGGACACATGTGGAACTGGGAGGATGGGCAATGAGCATCTTCCTTTCAACGTACCTCAGGAAGATGACATCGAAAAGTCTTTCCGTGTGAATCAAGACGGCAGCATGACGGTGGAGATGAAGGTTCATCTGACCATTAAAGAGGAGGAGATACTCCAGTGGACTACCACGCTTAGCCGCTCCAGCCTTAGCAAGAGGACAGTTTGTGCCTCAATTTATGAGTCGGGCAACAGCTCACCTGACTCAAACAACGCAGTTGCCAAAGGTTCTTCTAGCATCAGTGAGGGTGAAACCAAAGAGGAGAACCATTCTGCTGAAGCTGAAAAGGGCGTTAGCTTTAATGGTGAGCAAGCATATGAGAGCTACACTTCACCCGCACTGGAAAAAGGAAGAACAGGTTTCAAACGTACTCCAACACCAGGTCCGCGACATGTTAGTAAGAAAGCTTCTGTTGAGAGTGTGAAGATGGTGACGGAGTCAGGAGTTCAGGAGAGCACCCTGGAACATTATTCCTACATGGAGAGGACGGCTGATGGCGAAACAACTGAGGGATACCACGTTGTCAGACACAGCAGCAGCAGCAGCAAGCCAATCCCAAAACCTCGGAAAACAGCGTCTGCGGGGGCGAGTAAGAAAGGCTCGCACTCCTCCATCAGGTCGTCAGGAGTAGCTGAGGTCCTTCAGATACAAAATAATGGAATGGAGGTTACAGAGACTGTGATGCATATTTATGAGAGTCAAGGATGCTACGATAACTATTTTGCAAATGAGGAATATAGCGTAGACGGTGTGTCTTTGCATGGTTCAGCTCCATTGCCAGAAAGCAAACCATCCACCGTCTCAGTGCCGTGTTCATCCAGCAATGATTGTGATATAGACTTTTCCACCACTGACTCATTACAAAGACAGAAAGAGGAGATGTTATCGTTGTCATCAGAGCCAACAAGTCCAACACACGAAATCACGAACACTTTGTCTCCGGTGACTGAAAATGAGGCCAAGACTCCAACAAACTCTCAAGTAAAGGGGACAGTAAAAAAAGACAAAACTTCTCCAAGTGAGAAGAAGAAAAAGTTGATTAACCCTGCAAGAAGTCAGAAGAGTTCAACTTCAACAAGCAGCTCAGATAAAAAGAAAAAGGACAGCATAGTGACACCAACACAACATAGCAAACATTCATCCACAGACAAGCTCAGCAGCAATGCCAGTGTAGGGAAAAAGAGTGTGAGTTCATCAGAAAGTGCTAAAAATGGTAAGAAGAGTAAAGAAAAGCCTCAAATTAAGAAAGTCAACAAGGATGAAAAGACACCCAGGAAAGAGCAAGCCTTATTAGCCAACACTAAAAATGCTGAAGTGACCCCGCCTCAGAGGCAAAACGGAAACAAAGCAGCTGCTAAAGAAAATGGCCATAATGTAAATACTTCAACTGGAAGGCCTCAAATGAAGAAGAACATGTTAGACATCTTACAGCCCAAAAGATCACTTTCGCCAGGCAAAAAGACGATTAGCAAACCAAAATCCATGATTGAAAACAGAATATCATCATCTAAAGAGTCTTTAGAGTTGACTGAGAGTTTTTCATTGCCTTCTCTCAATCCTTCACCCTCTGAAATCCATCAATATGTTGAGAGCTGGTTGGAGAAAGTAAACCCAGACCCAGTGCCATACACTGAGGAGGCCACCACAGATGAAGCAGAGCCTCAGACAAAGGTCGTGTTTCAGATTGGCGGCGATTCTGGATCAGATGAACAGAGCGAAAGCCAACCTGTTGATGTTTTGAAGAAATCAGCTTCTTGTCTGTCAGTACCTCATTATCAGGCAGGGCCACCTACAGTTTTGCAACACAATGAACATTATTTGAGAGGGTTATGTGTCTCGATGCCGAGCGTCAGAGTCGATCCTGTGCACCACGAGAACAGACTGAGGCCACACAAATCTGCAGAGGCCATCGGCCCAGCTGAAGAGGAACCACCCTCAACTGCGTCTGGTATCCTTAGTCCCCAAGCAAAGATAAGACCTGCCTTGCGGCAACTTTGTTCATCAATTCAGTGCATCAGAAGGGCGTCGGACACCAACACTACATCCAATCTTGAGAAGTCCAACAGCCTGCCTGATTTCCCAACGCAAGTGGCTTCAGTGTTCGGCTCGTCATGTAAAGCCCTCCTGTCATTCTTATCAGTAATGACCCTGCGAGATATCATATCAGATGAACGATCGAAAAGCACATCTGAAGCGATGCTCATGATGGAGTCCCTGCAGAAGATTTCTGTCATCGAGGACAAGGACGAGCAGAGGGCAAGTCTGACGGATCTGCAGAGCAGAGCGTCTTCTCAGTTCAGAGAACGCTGGATAGATTTCCAGATTCTGAGGCAAAGACTTGAGAGCGAACCTCTGTCTCCCAAAGTTTCAGAGACAGAATTCGCCCTGGATGTTGTCTCAGAAGGAGGTGATGTATTTGAGGAGCAGAACTTGGTTATTGACGAGCTGATGGAGGAGCTGAATATGCCACAAGAACTCAGAGCAAAGATTTCTTCAACAATCCAACAAGCTACAAGTTTTTACCCTGTGGAGGAGAGCACTTTTGTAGAAACTGAAAAGTATCGTTCGGACTCGGAGGAAGATTTAGAAAAATTTGTTGAGGAATATGATGATAAAACAAAACAGTCCACAGAGCCTGATACTACCAGCGTAGCTGAGGATGTTTCTCAGACAAAACCGGGAGATGATGACAATGAACAGGTTGAGACGATGGCTCGGTCAGAGCAAGAACCTGATGAAGAGCCAGAAACAGATATGAATGTAAAAGAATCAGAGATATCACAGCCGGAAAGAGATGAGCCTTTAGAAGACAAAGAAAATGAAAAAGAGGAACAAATAGAGGAGGATGAAGATGACATGAATGATAGAGAGGATGGAGATACAAAAGAAAAGGTTGATAATGAAGAGACTGAAATGGGAGATAGGGAGAGAGAGGATGAGGAAGAAGAGAGGGCTCTGACAGATGAAAAAATAGATGACAATGAACAGAAGGAATGGGAAGCAGAAGAAAGAACAGAAGAGGAGGAGGAAACTGTTGAGAAAGTGGAGGGAGGGACAGAGGAAGAGATGACAGTTAATGAGGAGGAAGAGTGGGTGGAGGAAGGAGTGGTTGAAGAGAAAGCAGAGGTTGAGCTGACAGATGCTGGTTCAGTGAGGGATGAAGAAGATCAAGAGGCAAGAGAGAATGATAGTGTTGAAGAGACAGATGAGAGAGAGGGTGACGAGGAGACAGAGGAGGAAGAGAAAGGAGAGGATGCTGTTGAAGAAGAGGCAGAAGAGGCAGAAGATGGGGAGGAAGGGCAAACTGAGGTGAAGAAAGAGTTTGAAGAAGAAGCAGATAACTTGATTGAGGAGACAGAAGAAAGAGAGGAAGTAGATAATATAACTGAGGAGGTGAAGGAGGAGGAAGAGGAAGAAAAAGCAGATAACTTAATTGAGGAGACAGAAGAAGAAAGAGAGGAAGTAGATAATATAACTGAGGAGGTAAAGGAGGAGGAAGAGGAAGAAGAAGCAGATGCTTTTAATGAGGATATAGAGGAGGAAGCAGAGGAAGGTATTGAGGAAACTCAGGAAGAGGAAATGATGGAGGTTATTGAGGAGAAAGATGAGGAAGAAGAGGTAGAAAATATAAATGAAGAGATGGGAGAAGAGGAGGAGGATGATGAAGAAGAAGCAGATGAAGGTAATGAGATAGACGGAGAGGATAAAATTACTGTTGAGGAGGACGAGGAGGAAGAAGAGGAAACAATGGAGTTTGTTGAGGAGAGAGATGTGAAAGGGGAGGTAGAAAATATGATTGAAGATATAGAAGAAGAGGAGGAGGAAGATGAAACAAATGTAGTTGCTGGGAAAGATGTAGAGGATGAGGTTACTGTGGAGGAAGAGCAAGAGGAAATAGAGAAGGTCATTGAGGAGGATGAGGAAGAAGATGTCAAAGAGGAAAAAGATGAGGAAGACGACAGAACAGAGATGGTAAGTGAGGAAAACTATGAGGAGGAAGAAGAGAGAGAAGAAGAAGAGGAGGTAGAGGAAGCTGAGGATGTTGAAGATGTTGAGCTTAAAAGTCTAGAAGAAATAGACAAATTTGAGGAAGAGGGAGAAGACGAAAATGATGTGAATTTAGAAGAGGAAGAGTGTGATGAGGGTGAAGAGAGCAGGAAAGCAGAAGATAGTCTTGAGGAAGAATCAGAAGAAAAAGACGATGATGTAGAGGAGATGGAACTTGAAGAAAACATGAATGCAGAGCAAACACTCGATGAAGAGGAACAGGAAGATGATGAAGATGTTGAAAGTAATGAGTTAAATGAGGGGTTAGACAAGATAGAAGAAGAACGTGTTTCTGATGATGCAGACAGTATTGCTGTTGATGCAGAATGTAAAGTCCCACCAGAGGAGGCCTTGTGTTTGCAGCAGCAGAGTAGCTGTGAGGAGGAAGTCGATGTAGATACTAAGACAGCAGAAAATGGCACTGAATCATCAACCAAAAATTCCTCTGAGGGTCTGTGTGAGGATGAGAAAAGCAACGGAACGGACACTTTTAATGAACTAGAAAACGGTGAGGAAGAGGAGCATCATGAGGACAGAAACAGCAGCCTTCCACATCCAGTGGAAATATCACAGGAATTACTTGACTTTGTTAACTCTGCCCTGCAGTCTTCTTCACTTATATTCACATATGATGCTCAAGGGAACATCAGAATAGAGCCAGATTACGCTCGAGTTGTACAGACTACACAAACTGTTATTCCAAAAAGTAAGGAGAATAGATTGTATGGCTCAAGGCGTCTCCCAAGCCCGGGAACCTCAGATTTGTCTGATTACAGGCCGGAAACGTCAGAGAGTGGTGGATATAAAAGTCAGGACTCTGTGGATGTTGTGACAGAGAGTGGAGAAGAAGCCTCAGAGAAACCTTTTCCAGTCTGCAGACGAAGGACTGATATCTCTAGTGGGAGAACAAATGTGGAGCGAGCTAATTCCAAGCTGCCTGGCTCAAGTAACTTAGAAAGCTTGCAAAATTCTGCATTAAAAAGTGGAGGGAGTTTCTCATCTTTACGTTCAGGCACTAAAGCCTCAGGGGAAGATCTGTCGTATTTCAGCGCCGCAAGCTCACAACGTGCAGATGTAGAACCTGCTTCAATGGACACACAGTGTATGTCTTTTGCCTCAGAAAAAGACTTAGCTGATGGCGTTTTGATCGACCAAGGAAGATGGCTGCTCAAAGAGAATCACCTCATCAGAAAATCTCCTCCAGTCTCCCTCGGGATGTACGGTAACGCAGACAGCACATCTTCAGATACAGGTCAGGAGAACAATAATGAGGACTCCCTGTCTCATAACAAAACCCAGCAAAACCCTCTTGCAACCATATCCTCATCAGAGCTCGAGGAGATGGCGAAGCCTCAAACTCCAAAGTGCACCTACTACAACATGCCACATGGAAGTGATTCAGACCCATTTTTGGATGATTCCAGTTTCAAAAATGGGCATAAAGATGCAGCAAATGTCAAAGGGAGAGGCTTCAGAGTTTCACCCACGATTGACACTTCCAGAACATGGGCGAGTAAAAATGGTAGTCTGTCCTCATTTGCATCGGTTGAGTTTAAAATACCAGACAGAAAAGTGCATCCAGAGGGGGAGTCTTCAGCTGTGACACAGGCAAGAAGGACATCTAGTGGAAGAGGAAGTGTACTACAGGCACAGGACTCCCTGGACACACTACATGTGAGATGTGGCCAATACTGTCCCATACTATAAAAGAAGGACTTTATGATTCACAGATATTCACACAGGTTGTGATCACTCAGTTGTAATTTAGCTAGAGATGTTTATGTTTAGTCAAATAATCATTAACCAAGACTTTTTGTCCACCAGATTTACAAATGTGTGGTAATTGCAGAGAGTTGTGCCTCATATTGATGTTATATGTAGTTAAAAATGTCTGTTTACACATAAAATTCAATTCTGTCTGTCTGATGGTGACCTAAGAGATCATCACAGAGTTATATGGAAGAAAAAAAAAATCAACAAATAACCTTTTTTACTGATTGAATTCTCCACACTGTACATCACTATATTTTCTTACATAAAAGTATCAGAAATCATCTGTTTCTTATTGAATATAATGCAATACTTTGCAGAAATGACCGTATCTGCCAAGGAAAGCAGATTTTATTGCTTGTTGTATATTACTGTATTTCTTGGGTTCTTCCAGAAGGTGCAGTGGATACATATTCAGAGATTACTACTCACTCAGACAGCTGTACATACTGTAATGTTGACTTGTTGCTCTGCAGCTCCTCTCAGGGTCGTAACAGAGGATGATTGTCAGTTTAGAGCTCTGAAAGAGGTGACGATTGATCACTCTGTAAAACCAAAACTTCTGTATTATAAGGCAGCTCCTGACAAAGTGTTGTTTTTGGCTGTAAGATTATTTAATAAAATGTGTTTATTTTTCAATCGTGTTGCTAGTTGCCATACTGAGAAAAACTTAAAGAGGTATCCCAAAAATGCAAGACTCTTTAATAAAGTTGGAGGTAGTCATGTAACAGAGTAAAGAAAAAGAAAAGTCAAAACTGATGCAGCAGAGGCCCAGACATCCTCAGTTTCAGTTGGATCAAGCAAATCAAAATATTTGAAGTGACTGCAACTGATATCTTATAATACCAAAGTTAAATTAGACACAGATGAAATACAGAGAATTATTGCCTGAATCTGAAGCTCTTATCGACTTTGTGCAGCTTCATAGTGAGTTCTGGCTCATTATTCAGCTGTCTGGCTGCAAATGCTGTTTTGGCTCATTCTCAGTTTTTTCTCTTCAGCTGCAACAGCCAGCTGTTTTTGATAAATAAGCTCTAAAAACTCGCTGTACACTATCTAATCAGCACCTAACAGCTGACAGGCAAAGTCAGCAACCAGCTGGTGGACATAAGCACTGCATTTCAAATCTAGAACAGTTTGAAGGGAACCTGTAGTATTGCACTTTTATAAAGATGTGGACTCACAACGACAGATTAAAATTGAAAAGTTAAATTTGCTGAGTTTACACTTGGTAAACAGGTCAAGAACCTTGTTTTATCACTGTGTTTGAAACATCTTTTTGTCCAGATGGTTAGAAGAACTTTGGGATTTCTGGAAATACCCACAAACAACAGTGAGAGTTTTTAAATGAGCTTTAAAATTTTCAAACAAGGCCAGAGAAACCAATGATCAACTCTTACACATGCTATAATGTTGCTTTGCATCAGTTAAAAAAAATCAAAGTCCTAATTTAAAGGTGTGTCAGTGTCGTTCGACTTGTGTCTGCTGCCCTCAAGTGGCCAAAAAATCTGTTACTGTAGGTTTATGACCATACTGTAGATATTATCTCATGTTTACATAAAAACTCTACGCTGGATATAAAGCTCGGATTGTGTCTCTTCCACACAGTTAATGATCAATATACTTTTAAAAGTCTATGAAAAGTAGATCTGTGCTGTGGGCCTATAAATGTTTATTGATGCACCGCTGAATAAACAAATTGTATTTAGCCTGACAGCCATTTCACCACCAGAAAGAAAACAATTTTGCAAGTAAGGATCTGATTTAATGGCTTAATTCACTGTTAAAGTAGTTTAATCAGTAAGTATGTAAACTCAGTTATGACATTCCTGTGGTTGAAATACAAACTGTTGCAAATAATCCCACTTATGATGTTTGCCTAGAAGCGTCTGAAGTGACATTTAACTTGAACAAGGTTATTAACTAAGAGGAGCATGTGAATTCAGAATGAGCCATGGGCTTATAATATTCTGGTTATCCTTGGAAGTCTAAACTCAGTGTAGGGACGTAATTGTTAAATCAGTTGAAACAAAATTATTATGCCCAGGTATGAATAGTTATTATGCATGTATATTTTTTTCTTCTCTCTTCACAATGAAAATGGTTCTTCTTACACTTACCTACTTATGCAGAGGACAGAGAGAGTGTCATGTGCAGCTGTCAGTCTATCTGGGTGATGCCCCCTGATGCAGTCAGGCATATGCATGTGACACTTGTGATGTGATTGTCACTGACAGCCTGGCTGGAAATATGTGTGACCCGAGGATATCATCCTTGAAATAACAATGACTAAATGACAGTAGGTCATTTTGAAGAGTTTGATGCATTTAACAATTTATTCATGATGATTTTATGAAAACAAACAAAAAAAAAGGGACAAAAGCTGGAAAGTTATATTTTCCCTCTTTTCCCCTTCCTGTCCCTGACCCAAGCATTCCCTGCAAACACACTCATGCAGGGAGACAGACAAAGCAAGAGAGAGACAAAGAGTGGGAGTAAAGGAGAGGTTTTTACAAAGTGACCATTCTGGATACTTTCCAAGGGTTTTGTCAGTCACTATGGAGATTTGGAAAAAAGCCCCTGCAGTTTAATTCCTCTGTTGTTACTATGGCTAAAGGTATCGAGTGGAAGCCCCCCATTCCCTGAAATAAAGGCCACTCCTTACTGTGCCCATTCTTTCTGTAAACTCACATAAAGCTGGAGCATAGAGTTCTGGTATGCCGAAGAAAAACTTTTCACAGAGAATGTAGGAAAGAATATTCCTCATGTAACCAGCAGCAGCCAGTCAGCAGTAGATTAAGTACAAAGAGTACTAATAGAACAAGTATCAAAATAAAAGTACTTCTTCTGCAGAAAAATGGACACTATGACTCATCGCTATCCATCACATTACTGGCTTGTGCTTGCAGCCTTTAAGTGGAGCAAGTTTTTGCTATTTTATATGCATAGTTATGTGCTTAGGTCGGCTGGGCTTGTCCAAAGGTTTTTAAGATAAGTTTGAATGAATTTTTTATGAGTTTTAGCTCTTTTTACCATGAAAAGATTTTTGGAATTAAACCATTTGAGGCTTTTAGAGGACAAATGTCTCTTTGGTGGAGCTGCTAACAACTCATTGATGTGTAAAATGAAACAACGGGCTACAACTACGCACTAACATTTACTAAGAGCCAAAAAGGTTCAAATCACTGCCTTAATCTTCAACAATGAATTATTTTATGGACTTGACAAAAGGCCTCCTGGATTTAAAGCCTTTCTTTCTCACATTAAGATTTACTTCAGTCTAATCTCCATACATACATTCAATTAGATGTGACATAAACATTGTGCTGCAGGACTTCCTTCCACTAAATCTGCCATGTCAGAGATGCTCATTGAAGCTTCGTTATCTAACCGAAACCAAAAAAAAAAAAAACACAAGACGTGGACTTGCTTCTTGCAAACCGCACACCACAAACACTTACTTCTGCAACTTTCAAGATACAATAAAATCATTCACGGCCTGTAAGAGTTCGTCTCTTAACAGCTCAGGCAAATAAAGCTGGGGACGATTGCTATGGCTACTGCGTGCACGGGTCTGTGATTCACCATCATGGGAGATAAAACAAAGGATGCCATTTTGCTGCCTGGCGCCTGCGGTTTTGAGGCGATGACACCCAGAAACAAGATTTAACTTATCTGTTGCCCTGTGCCATCACAGACTGACTGACTTTGACTAATGTTCAGCCTTATTTGATTCTTCTTCTTCTTCTCCTTCTCCTCCTGCTCCACAATCTATCTAATGAGCATCCCTGCAGTGCCGTTGCTTTGGAGGGAAACAGGAACCTCAGCAGCAGAAATGAAAGGACCAAACGATAAATTCCAAACATTGCCAAGAATGGGAGCTATTTGGCCTAAACTGTGGCACTGGCAAACACGGGGCTACAAACAATAATTACGGCCTACTGCCTGCATTCTGTTGCTGCAGTTAGGTGACAGATCAGCAATACACAATCCCTGCTCTGTCTGTGACAATCCCGGCCTCTTCTGTCTGTCTCTGTGGCCAACACAGGCAGAGCTGGCTCATAATGGGCCTGGGAGCAGGAATTTTCATAGCCCCCCTGCCTCTAAGTGAGTGTTGATCATGTGAATTTCCACAGTTAGTTGGAGGTTCCACTGGGGCCCCTGCAGACCCTCCAGCACCAAATGATGCATTTGTACCATCATTTTTTTCTGTAACTATTGTGCCTGTGTTTACATGGCAACTTTATTTTTCGTTTTAAAGTTTGTTTAAATCCCATCCTGTGGTTCATTGCTGCGCTTAACTATGAATTACTTTACTTTTGAATTACTGTATTCAAGTGTTTCCATTTCATGTTACTGAGTACTTTTACTACACTACAGTGCAGTAGAGGATATCATACTTTTAAACTGCATTTTCTTGTCACTTAATTTACAAGTTACTTTATATATTAAGATTGTTTGTTCAAAACAGGATGAGCTTATAAAATGTGCTGCACAGCTAAAATTGGCTTCACCTCATCAAACAACAGTAATAAAATCTTAAATTTAAATAAATGCATCAGTGTTTATAATACTCCAATTTAATTTGACACGGAAACCCTTACAGAGGCCATGTTTCTTAAAAAATTATTTTGATATTTTCCTTTTGTTTATTATATATGAATATTTTACTGAAATATTTTTCCATTGTAGGACTTGAATTTTTGTGTTTCTGCAGTTTAGCATCTCTACAGTAAAACATGAATACTACATCAACATGGTTTTTCACATGCTGTACCAGTGTTGGAATATAAGCCACTTTAACCCAAGTACTAGATGCACATTTGCATCCAAATTTTCAGAGCTGAGTGGAAATGACTTTATTGGATTAAATAATTTACGTGATTGAGTAAAAAAAAAAAGGAAAGCTGCAATCCTTCCCCCTGTACTGTTGCTTTATAAGAAACTGCCAAACAAGCTGCTGTAGCCAAATACATTTACTTGAGTATGATACTATTGTAGCATTTTGAGGTGGTGATGCTATGAATAATTTAATTGTAAGCTGCTACTTCTAGCCCACTGTAAGGGGATTTATGAGGGGAAATTCATTTTTGTACGTAATACAAAAACATTTATTTTACAAATGTATTTATTTGTACATTTAAAGATAAGATTTAAAACCAATAACGTGATGAGTCCATAAGATAGGATGTGCTACTATAAATATAACTGCTTAAAATATAAAAACCATTTAAAATAGCTTCATGTGGGCCAATTACAACATGAGGCAGGGCCTCTAAAACATGTTTATACACAATAATCATTTAGTATTTTTATAATTAACCACTGACAGGAAAAATTTTATATAATAAGTGGTTTAATTTTATTATATAATTTTGTTTCCAAATCTTTTACTCAAAGTTTTAACTGTTTACTGGCTTTTTTCAAAATGTATTGCTACTGTTGATATTTAAGAAAGTGAATGGATATGACTGCATACTCCAAGGAAAAAAACTATATGTAGGTATGTGGGTTACAACAGTATTCGTTTGTTGATAGTCAGTACATTAGTTTATTACATACTAAGGAGGATGACAAGGTTACAAATAAAACACTTATGTTGTTTATTTTTCTCAGAAAAAGCCAGAGTACAGTTTGACGATCAAGGCCTCGCAGAGATCAAAACGGGCCCATGAGTAGCTGATTTTATCTCTGCACAGTCACATCTCAGGGGCAACATGCCAACTTTAAAACACTGCAGTCACCCGGACCCTCGAGACAAAAATGTGAAAATCTCTCTGAAAGGAATATTTGTGCATTCAGGCTGCTTTTTATTTCGCAAACATCCTAAAAACCAGGTCAGATCTCCTGTAATAACCTCCTGTTTGCTGTTTTGTTTAGGGCACAGCACACCCAGTAGCACCAGTGCAGTGTGGTTTAGAGGTGTACAGTGTCACTGGCTCAGCTCTGCTGCCCTGCGTCTCCCTTCACAGTCACTGAATCTTAGCTAGTCAGCAGCACTGCAGCACAGACAGCTCTGCATGCAGAGGTGGAAGGAAGAAAGAGACTTCGACAGACGGTTAAGGAGATAAACAGCTTCTCTAGTATATCTGATATATGTTTATGAATGGTTGTCGGTCAGTCTGAGCACTGAGAAACTGCAAACATTTGCTCCAAGGCTGCAGAAAACCTGCCAGCATGACATGACTTTGATTATTACACCACCCCAACCTATGAGTGTGTGATAGATTAGGCATCCTGGATGTGTTTGTGAGTTCTGTCTCTCGCACAATGCACTGCAAACCTGATTAACATGATGAAACAGCTGACCTTCACTTGCTGTACTTCATTTATCTTTCTAAAACAACTATTCTTCGGATGGATTGAATTTGTAAATCAATTACAAAGAGGCAAATCTCTGCACTGCATCAAGTCCAGAAGTGCAGAGTGAGGATGAAACTTTTCTGTCACGGATGATCAGTGTGAAGATAAATATGAACTCAAATTGTTGTTGGAGATCAGGCTCATTGTGGAAAAGTGTTTTTCATTATGAGTGGGCAGATTTGCCAAACATCCAAAAAAAAAAAAAAAAAAAAAAAAAAAAAAAAAAACCCCCAAAAAACCAAAGGCAGCCCAAACTGCGTCTCCTGACACTCACGTGTTTTTGGACTGAAAGTTTTTTTTAAAACAAATTAAA
>JAQMCX010000009.1:6211861-6243605 GCA_029814765.1 Acanthurus leucopareius | reverse complement strand
TTTAATTTAAATTTTAAATAAAATTTTTTTTGTTTATATGGTTTTTTGTTTAAATTTTTTTTTAATTTTGTGGGGGCTTTTTTGCCAAAAAAAAAAAAAAAAAAAAAAAAAAAAAAAAAAAAAAAATCCCCCAAAGACCCATCTGCAGCCCAATCTGCGTCTCCTGACACTCACGTGATGTTGCACTGAACTTTTTTTTAAAACCAAATTCAATTACCCAAATGTGATTTTAGTTCGTGCACAGTGAGGTTTAAGGTCGGACAAAATCCTTGATATGACAACATGTCAGACCTCTCATATCCTTAATTTACTGTGCGAAATAAAGGCATCGGTACAGTTTGATCTGTTATGGACCTGAAAGACAACCTTCGCGTGTTCCGCTCTCTGATTGGCTTGTCAAGTTGTCCATCCAGTCACCGTTCATGCATTTGCATAAGGAGGAGGCTATAAATGAGTAATGTTTCAGGACACGCCTTTCCAAACACACTCCGCTGATGCAGTCAGGACAAGTGCAACACTGAGCGACTGTCTGCGAAGATACAAGCAAGATGTCTTATAAAATGAGTTCACAATCTTCTTACAGGAAGATGTTTGGCGGGGACAGAGTCATGTCCAAGACCACTTACTCCAACCGCCAGTACTCCAGCCCGGTGCGCACCTCCCGGGTATCCTACGCCATGTCCTCCCCTCCGACTATCTACTCATTGAAGACCCAAAGGCTCCGGAGCAGCGCAGCTATGCCCCGGTTGACATCGGAGAACTTGGACTTCTCTTTGTCCGACGCCATAAACAGCGAGTTCATCACGAACCGCACCAACGAGAAAGCGCAGATGCAGTCGCTCAACGACCGCTTCGCAAACTACATCGAGAAGGTCCGCTTCTTGGAGCAGCAGAACAAGATCCTGCTGGCGGAGCTGGAGCAGCTGCGGGGCAAAGGCACGTCCCGGGTGGGGGATCTGTACGAGGATGAGATGCGGGAGCTGAGGCGCCAGGTGGACCAGCTCACCAACGAGAAGGCCCGGGTGGAAGTTCACCGGGACAACCTGGCGGACGACATCGACAGGCTGAGACAGAAGTAGGAGGCGTGGCACCTCTCTGTCCTCCGCTGTGTGATGGCAAAGAATCAAAATACAACTTTTGTTTTGATGCATATGCATATAAATAAGTTCTGTTACTATGTTTGTGCATGCATTGTTATAAATTTGCTATATAGATTTCAATACAGGCCTGATTTTATTCAGTTTTTGTCATAATTTGTGTCAGGCACTGCCCAAACCTAAAGTGCTGCTGCAGCCTTCAAGTTTATTTTTCGCTCAAATGCTTTCATGCGTGAAGAAGAAGAGGAGGCAGTAAAAAGGCAAACAGAGCTGAGGAAGCAGAAGGGGGGGGTGTGTTGCAGTTTTTTAAGGTGAATCAGTCCCATCAGCAGGCAAAATGAAAAGCCTGCTGTTTGTCTGTCTTTGCAGGTTGCAGGATGAGATTGCCCAGCGCGAGGATGCTGAGAGCAACATGCAGAGCTTCAGACAGGTACAGTATGAATCATCTAATTTCACACTGTCACACTGTTGACATTGAGCAAATCTTTGCATCTATTTAATTTCTGCAGCAGGGATTTTGTACACAGAGCGATAATAGTTGCCTGGTATCAGACCTTTGAATCTTTCCAAACCACCAAGTTCAGCTAAAGGATGGACAGTTCAAGGAATTGACAAGTCTGTCAGAGATCAGGCAGTGATAACAGGGAATGACCTTAGTTTTCAGCAGCAGAAGATGCTGATGGCCCCTCACCGCCCCACCTACCCACCTACCCTGCTATGCTAAGTCAGGCTATTTATAGGCTTAAAATTAGATAAAGCTAAATTATCTCTATGAGTCTCACCTCTAACAATTATGTGGTGTGACTGTCCATTTTGTCTCAATCTAATTTTTGCTCATGAGCTGCACAGACAGGAATGCACCCTTCTGATGACACAACAGTAGATTTTAGACTTGATCCGAAATAGCTGTAGAGCAGAACTGACCCTGGCCTGGTACAAAGGGCCAAGTTGTGGCTGTTGAGTTAAATCAGGCCTGCAAAGAGAGGAGATCTTTTTAAGTCTGACTGGTCACACTGAATGAGCTGGACACAAACACAACAACAGTGTGGACCCAGTGTGGTTATCAGAGCGAGAAGACAAGCCACCATGTGATCCGGCTGTCTCGTTGTGGAGCGGCATCAGCACACAAAAATCTCACTCGTTATGGGCTTGTCAGACATTGTTCCTTATCACTGGGTCCAATGCTGAACAATGAAGTGGGCATGAGCTGTGCTAATACTGTCAAAATGGGTATCAGAGTGCAAAAAAAGAGGGAAAAACAAACTCTGCTGTGATTGTATGCAATTTAAAGTATGCAGTAAATCATCAATAAATTGCATGATCATGACCTTGTCCGTATTGCATGAATGGCAGGAAGGAAGTCCCCGTGGCCTGCCATGGTGGCACTCAGACAACAATGCAGGGCCCATAGCCGGCTCTCGCTCAGTCAGGCAGACAGTCACTCCTCAAGCCTCTGGCCTGTTTGGGAAACCCTGCTGAATAGAACACTTTGTTTGTGGCATTAGAGCAGGGGCAAAGCCGCTCCATTTGCTGATACCTCAATTACCAGCCTGCCAACGCCCTGACAAGGCGCAGTGGTGTGGTGCCGCAATCATTATGTACACAGGAGAAGCTGAATGGAATTAAATAGAATACAAAATAATTTTTTTATATACAAATTAGAATTTTACATTATAGTGTTTTTATTAATGGTTTTTCTTTCATGAACAAAAAACTTCAAGCAATTAAGTGAAGTTATAAAATGGTAAATGAACGAAATATATTTAACATTAACCTTGCAGTAACAATGCAGTAACACAATTTTTTAATGGAGTAACTCAGTTTCTACCAAGAGAACAAGTCGAGATTTTCTGGGTAAGAATGTTTGTTAATAACAAATGGGATTAAGGTCCTCCAGAATAATGCTTTGTGGTTCTGGGCACTGCACAGAGCCTCCTTTATTAACTCAACTCAGCTCAATTCAGCTTTATTTATACAGCACCATTCATAGAAACATACAGCCCAAAGTGATCTGCAGAGCATGATTAAAATAGTACAGACAAAAAAAAACAAACACTGAGAACAATAAGTACAGTTTTGTAAGACTTGAGATTAAAACCGTACAATAAAACCAAATTCCTTTATAGGGATGGAAAGGATCTGACTGAATTTTTGACCCTTTTTCCCAGGAGTAAGAACAGACAGTAATCCAACTATAGAGTTTTATTTGACTGTTTTATTGTACGATAAGTGGTCTCATCTCTGAAGTGGTGGGAGATCCTTTACTGCAGTAAAACCTTGGTCTTAAAACACCCCATTAGAGAATTCCTGCATTCCTAACCTTATTTGAATAAAAGTAAACAAGGATTAAAATTGAAAGCACTCATTATGCTGAAAAACTCATGCCAGTGTTATGATTTTAATTACTCATTTTAAAAATGAACACATTCTTTTTTATCACTTGATATTATAACGTAGTTTTGCAATTTGTCAATACATAGCCAATTTTAGTACTGGCAAAACATGCTTTGTGTGTTTTGTAAAATCTTACTCATTGGGACCCCAGAAAGAGTAGCTGTTGTATTGTAACAGCTAAGGGAGATCTCAATAAATATAACAGGCTGAAAAATTATGAATTACAATAATGTTAAATGTAATGGAGTAAAGTAAAATATTGACTTAGAAATATGGTGAAGTCGAAGTAAACAGTATGCAATAAAAAAAACGGAGTAAAATTTGGGTGCATCAAAGCTGTACATAAGTGCCTTTCTTCAGTACTTAGTTACTTTCCACCACTCACAGTCTGCCTGTGATGTTGTCACAATGTGGCCTTAAAGGTATTGGATTGTTTACAACACAAGGAAACCTCGAGAAAACACCTAATTGTCTGCTTCAATGACACTTGTCACATGACTCCAGTTGATTTTATTGGATGAATGTGCTTGTGACCTTGCCTCACTGCACAATAGGTCATTTTGTGTGAGTGGATGTTGTGTCAGTGTGTCTATACTGTTTATGAAAGAGATTTTTTTTCAGTGTCAGCAAACACATTATGCATTATTCATGTTACCTTCATAAGTCACCTTATTAAGAATCAGTGTCTCCCACAGGACGTGGACAATGCTGCCCTCGCCAGACTGGACCTGGAGAGGAAAGTAGAGTCACTCCAGGATGAAATCAACTTCCTCAAGAAGCTGCATGATGAGGTAAACTTCCTCTTTTTGTGTTTAAAGCTGACACTGCTGCGGGAACCATGTGCATGTGCAGCCTAACATGCTAAAGGTGTCCTAAAGAAACTGGACTGATAATTTTGAGGTAATTCTTCATAGAGGGTCAATGGATCAGAGCAATTTTAATACAACTAAGTCAGAAAAAAAACATATACAAAATTGTCAAAGTATTACTGCAATTATGGTCCCTTCATGTGTTTGATTATGCAAGAAATGTAAAGTATTTATATGTTCTCGATCTGCTGATTCTATGGCAGGAAATGCTGGAGCTGCAGAGCCAGATGCAGCAGCAGCAGCACGTGCAGGTGGACATGGAGATCGCTAAACCGGACCTGACAGCTGCCCTGAGGGACGTCCGTTTGCAGTATGAGAACCTGGCCTCCAAAAACATCCAGGAGTCTGAGGAATGGTACAAATCCAAGGTAAAGGTTTTTCACAAAGTCTGAAAGTATTTAACTGGTGTCATTTAAAAAAAAAAAGGAACTTGTAATAGTAAGCTGTAGTAAGCTCAACTTTATGGAGCATTTTAATGTCTTTCAACACTTTGTTTTGGTTTTTTGGCCTTGTATTGTACTTTGTCCATTCAGTGTTGTTTTCTGCAGCAGTAGGCAGCTGTTTGAGTATTAGCATAGCTAAAAAACCACTGTACACTACTGACACAGCACTAAACAGCTAAGAGAGTAGTTTTTAGTAGCCAAGGAGACAGAAATATCCCTCAGGACTAGGTGGAGCCAAAAGCAGTACTAAAAAAAAGCTATGTTTTTACTTTAAAGGCACAGTATGTGACATTCTGCACCAATGTGTAAAAACGAGTAGCTAGCCTCAAATTAAATGCATTTTTTTCTTCCTTTTAAGAATCTATTGAGTCATCTGCTAGTAAACACCATCATTAAAAACAGTGAACCTGCCTACTGAATAGGCCTTAAAATTGTTTTAAACCCCCAAACTGCAGTATAATCTTTCATTATTTACACACTTGACGCTCTCTGCCATATCCGCTCTCCCTCAACCTTTGACTCATCATTTATTGAACAGTTAATTTCACAGTTCTTCTTCCCTCTCTGTACGTTTGTGGCTGCCAGTTTGCTGACCTCACTGAAGCCGCAGCCAGGAATAACGAAGCTTTGAGAGTGGCCAAACAAGAAGCCAATGACTATAGACGTCAAGTTCAGGCACTTACATGTGAGGTGGATGCCCTCAAAGGAACTGTGAGTATGCAACTTTAGACCTATGCTGTAATATACAAAACAATGAGGCAAAAAAAACAGTATTTCCAATCCATAAATAGATGAAATCGGACAAACTGAGCACAAACTGTTCAGAACATGAATCTGCATTTGTTTGAACAATGACACAGCATAGAGATAAATATCCTGGGAGAGATTATTTTCACACATCACCCTTTTATTTTATTTTAATTTGAAAAGAGTTATTTTTATGGCCTGAGTGTCATTTTGTGCCTTCTTGGCTGCTGTCCCAGAATGAGTCCTTGGAGCGCCAGTTGAGAGAGGTGGAGGAGAACTTCTCCCTGGAGACGGGTGGTTACCAGGACACCATTGTACGTCTGGAGGAGGACATTCACAACATGAAGGACGAAATGGCCCGTCACCTTCGGGAGTACCAGGATCTCCTAAATGTCAAGATGGCCCTGGACATCGAGATTGCCACCTACAGGAAGCTGCTGGAGGGAGAGGAGAGCAGGTATCAGAGATAACCTTGGTAACATTGCAGGATACAGAAACGTTTTTTATTCGTTAGACGTGTTAACTGTCTGAGAATTAATTACATTCAGCAAAGATGCAATGATGATTTGTGAACTGTACTTTTTCCACTTTTAGGATCACCACCCCACTTCCAAGCTTCTCGTCTCTTAACCTGAGAGGTAGGATCACAATCTGCATGTTGCTTTCACAGCAGGAATGTTAGCACAAGTTATTAAACTGCCAGTTTATAATATAGCACACTATTTTTCTTTCTTAGAAACTATGGTTGATTCCAAACCTCATATTGAAACCACAACAACCAAGAAGGTTCTCATCAAGACCATTGAGACTAGGGATGGTCAGGTAGAATCCACTTCAAGTGATTTTCAATCAGTGAAGTAATTTTGTGACGGTCAGACACACAGACATGCTCATTACCTTTTTTTCTGTCCTCAACATCTTTGTTCAGGTGATCAACGAGTCAACCCAGAACCACGATGACATGGAGTAATAACAATGTCTTTGTCCTTGCCTAAAAATCAACAAAAGCAATATGAAGAAACACAGTTCACTTGGGCTACAAGCAAGCAAACAAACCAACAACACACAAAAAGCAAACAGCTTATAAAAGTGCCTTTTTATGTGGTGATCCAGTAAGCCTGTTAGTTGACACAGATTGTATTTTGCTTCTTCTCCTCTGCTGGAAGTACTATCTTTTGTCACATTTGTTTAGACACAATAATGAAATCAGCACAACATAGAAATCTGCAAAAATCTTTCTTTGTAACCAAAGTAGTATTTTTGATTGATACAGCATGCACACTCCAGGAAACATGTATGCTAAAGTTGTCACAATTGCCTGTATTCAGCAATAAACCATTAAGACCGTAACATGGTACTGTGCATGAGGTGTAATACTTTGAGACACATCATGGTAATGAGGTAGCGTTAGGTAAAGCAATTCCTTATATGAAAAAAGGAAAAATGGTTTCCACTGTGAGTTAAAAACATCTGAATATGCAAGTAAATAAATTGTGCAAACACCCTTAAAATCTTCAGTTTTTCTTAATGATGTTAAAAACATTTCATCCATCAGCTGTTTAAGAAGCAATACTGATTTGGAGACTGTGTTGTCCAGCAGTATTAATCTGATGGCACAGAGTTTTAGGTTTGAAAACCAATTTAAGACACCAAAGACCAGAATAAACATACATAATTACATCTTAAATGTGTGAGGTCAGACAGAGGTAAGATAATAAAAAATGTCCTTGCTGAAAGTCAGAGACTTGACCTGCATTATGCAAATAATGTTGAAAGAATATTATAATGCATGTTGGTGGAAAATTTTAAAATCACTGCTTTTTAAAGGTGTGAGAGATTTAGGACACATCTGCAAGACAATTTCGTCCAATGCAGGAGCTTCGGAGTTCTTTGGATTAATTTCCCATCATATCACAGCCTGCTGCCCCTAAACGCATTTACATGTGCAACAGAACAAAGTATTGGAAGGACAACACAATGTTTTTATTTTAAAATCCAGCACAACACCACTACTAACTGTGGCCATAATATCTAAATAACTGAAGTTAAATCTTCGTCACAGTTTCATTAAAAACAACACAAGGTTCACATAGAGGCTTTTATACATGGTTGTTGTTTTGGACTGTTTTAGGTTTTACTGGGTTACCTAAAAACTATTAGCTCCTGGTGAAGCATCACATTTTTTGGAGTCGATTGTTTAATCAAAAAAAAAAATGGTGCTCTAAATTCTGATGTACATCACTGCCATCTGTCGGTAAACAAAGTCAGCTGAACTGCCTCCAGTGGTGGGTCATTTTATGCACAGCAGGCTACGTTTTGTCAGAAGTAGCCCAGGAGCTTCATTAAATCACATTTTAATTTCTTAGTTGATTTGATCTAGCTCAAATCTCGCGAGAATCGATATCACATACATTTAAAACGCGATTTTGTTAAAGGCAATGCACGAGCATTTTATACTATAAAAACAATGTAGGTCTGTTTGAATAGTGCAGCTTTATTTCTGCCCATTTTAATAATCCGGGATACCTGCTAGTTAATTGATGTCGCTTGTTTTCGCCGGTCTGCCCCGAGAGATCAGTGTGTTTGTCGACAGAGCAACTTTCTCCATGTGACGTGTCTGCCGGAGGATGCAAGTCGAGGGGAGAAACCGACCGTTTAATTTCGGTTTTTTTGCTTCTTTAATCAATTTGATATTGTACAATCGTTTACTTGAACATGAAGCTACAAGCTAACGATTTGTGAGTGACAGAGGTGATCGTTTTTGCGCTTTGTTAGTTGATTTTTGGCGAATAGATTTAAAAAAAAAAATGGAGTCAAGTTTCAACAGGTTTTGAGTACAATGAAACTCAGGGCAACTGTTTTCCATTAAACCTTCTAACCTTTTTGGTGATGGGCTCGGTGACTTCTGCTCTAACAAGGACACGAAACGCGTTGGTGAAGGTGGGTTCAGAGCCGGAGAACCATGACCCGGAGAGAAGCCAGTCGGCTCCGGAATCGGACCGGGCCAGGAAGAAGAGCGCGCGGTTCAATGTCTCGAGCCAAACCGGACGGCAGAGTTCCCGCCAGTCGCTGTCCGAGGTGCTGAGCAGACAAGACTCTGACGGGACCAAACAAATTTCAAAGAAAAAGACGTCTGAAAGTCATCAAAGCGGTGAGTTTTACAGTTACTGAAGTACATACTTTATATAAGTACAAGTACATACTTTAAACAAAGTATCTCACTGGAGTCAGCCTACATGAATAATAGCTAAGTTGCAGTACTTTGTTACTTTACGGCATATGCAGTGTACTCATGCAGTTCATATATAGATTACTTTGCTTTTTATTTGTTTAATTTTACACCAGCTGAAGGTCATATAGTGAATACTCTTTTGACGCCGGCTGTCAGGGTGACAGAGGGTCACTCTCTGGGCCAATCTGGCAAATTCAATAAGAATTTTTTTCTTTTCATCTCTTATGAAACGGAAATTTCCAGGCTCTCTGAACATCCTGGCCTTAAATGCAGCCACTGTGTTACTTTATGCTGCACATCTCTTTTGTTCAGTTTATGGATTTATCTGTAGATGAGAGCAACTGGTCACTTCAGAGGATTACTGTGAATATGCTACTGGAAAAAAAGGTATTCACTAAATGAATGCTGGGCTCTTTGAAGGCCAGCCTCAATGCAACATATCTCCACTACCAAAGCATCTCTTTGATGTCTGAGGTGTCCCTCAGTCTGAAATAAACCAAATTACAGTCCCATTAATTTTAACAAATTCACAAGTGAAACTGCAATTTTGTAATGATGTGCTATGTTGTTTGTACTGGAGATGGTACATGGTACAAAATTTCACATATCAGCATCTGTTCTTTAGTAAATGCACCCCAAAAATTAGATGCTGGTCATGGTAAAGCTATACTAATAAAAAGTAAAAAAACTATAATTTTGCAGATCTATGTTTTATTTTATGGGAGGGACAAGATAGAAAATTTTTCAGTTGTCAATTAAATTACTCTTTCTGCAGTTTAAAAATGGAGTACAGCTTATACAAAATCCCCTTTAGCTGTTTTTATAAATGCAGTGCTTTTGTTTCCTAAACATATAAATTGATTTTATTTTACACGTCTGCCCTATGTGTTACCCAGCGTTTCCTGCATTTCATCCTGTTTATCTTCAACTCTCTCCACTGCTGTCACTTCTAGTTCTAACTCTCTGCATATCTGTCCCAGAGGAAAATAATTCTCCCTGGCTGACTCTTAAAATACCATCTGTACTGTGGCGTTTCCATGACCGTATGACAGTAGACTCCCGTTGAGTTTCCTCCCTGGTCCCCAGTGATGTTCATGTGTGCTGAGGAGTCTAATCCCGACTGTCATTTTACTGCACACTTATCTTCCCCCCCGCCAGAGGCACATAACACAGACACTTACCTCAACTTATCTGTTGGGTTTCCAGTGTTAAAAAGTCCCAGTGGTGTAGAGATCTCAACTATTGCTTCGTTCTGCAGTTAAAAGATGTCAGACAATAGTTTCAAATATGCTCTAATAACTTTAAACTGTGGCTTCTACCTGTGCTGCCATGCAAAAATAAGATCACACACCCCACAATTAAGATAATGCATTGTTTTAAATAGTGTCAAGGCTTTTACGGTTATCTAGGATACATGACCAGTGTGGCACAAGCTTTATGAGGAATGTCTTACCGTTAGCCAGACAATCAGGTGTTAATATAAAATACTTGAGAGATTCTACAATAACAGTTATGCTGAAAAGCTGCAATTACCCTACTGTTGATTGCAATACTGGCACAAGAACTAGGTTAATTTGTGAGGGTTTCTTATGGTGTGCAAGGAGCGCGACAGAGGAGGGTTGTTCTCGTAGCCTATATTAGTCACACTGAATGGTATTTAATAAGGAGCACATTTGATGGAAGCAGAAGAGAAAAATGTGTTTAAGACTACAGTGTCACACATTGTTGACATGAAAGATTTACCAGACTGAAAGAGATATAGAGTGAACACACATTACAGTGTATTTCCAAGCAGGTAAAACAACATTTTAAGTGTTTATTAATGTACATTGATTGTCAGCATAGAGCACAACTTCTCTTGTGAAGACTTTTTTTCTAATATTAAAACTGTGTTTCACATTGACAATCATCTGTCTATACCCAGATTCACCATATAAGTACCCATAGAAGGAGTTACACAATAATTGTAGACAAATTCATTGGGAAAATCAGTCATCTAATTAAAACTACATTATGTTATAAACCATTTACCAAAGGCTTAAATGGTACTTATGTATTATGATGAAGTTGCCAACCAGTGAATATTTATGAGAATCCCAGTAAGACATAATGTACAAAACATAATTAGGCACTTAATGGAAAAATATGTGTATATTTAAATAATATAACAAGTAATTATTGTTTTTAGAATGGCAGACTAATGTATACTACTAATGCTACTACTCTTTTTATGAGTATATGATAATGCATGCTTCTTTATCAAGTGAAGAGGCATCCGTTTGCTGATTGGCTTAGAATCAAGGGTTAGGGTTAACCCCTAATCTAAAACTCTTACCCTAAAGTTTGGATCACAAAGTTGATTGAATAGTAAAAAGATAATGAAGGCAACACAAATCAAATCAATGAAAGACAAAAGATTTCAAATTTAATGAATGTACCAATCAGTGGAACATCAAACTGCACATTAAATTTTAATGGACAAAACAGTTAATTCCTTACAATTTATTTTTATGTGTCACATTCTGTCAGCAAGGACATTAATGAAACAATAAGTTGTTAATACAAAAGCACTTTAATCTAAACAAATAACTAAATCTGAGCTTTAGGACAACAAAACAAAACAGAACCAGCCATTACGAGCCCAGTGATGGGTGATGCAGCTTTTACACTTGTCATAAGTAATTGATATCAAGTAAAAATGACACTGAATCCAGCAAGTGTGCCCCATATGGCAAATATCTTTCCCATCTATTACTTCATCTCACATCCCATCCTTCATCTCTGCTCACAGTGGGAGGAGGACTTAAAGACAACATGGAATATATGCAGTTAAAGGAGTAGAGGTGAGATAAATAGGGAACAGAAAAAAAAGTAAAAATAGCAAATATTTTTTCAATTATCTGCAAAAAAGTTTTTTAGTGTTAAGCCAAAGTTATTTGATACGATTTTTTTTTTAATTGCTGTATTTTGATATAGCAGAATAACTGTATACAAACTTACACAGCCATAGAGGGGGTGTGTACTTTTTAAAATCATTGTCTTTTTATATGCATTTTAACAATGGAAACATTGCAACAGAGCACATCATTTACTGTGTTGTTTCTACAATCAACACCCATGGCAAATGTTAGGCTCTACTTTTCTTAGCTTTTCCTTTGCTGTATGGCCTCTGTGACCTGCCTAATAATTTACAGACTGTTTTGTCTCTCAACACCACATGTGTGAGATTTTCATAAAATGAGCGTAATAGTGTACTCTTCTGATTCTGTCCAAATTAGGGGTGGAGAGTAACAGAGTCACAGAGTAATCCAAGATATGCTACTGCCACGATAAATTAGCCATGATGACAACAGTATCATGATTCAATAATTCTGTAATACCTGACACATCACAAAACAATAATCTAAGACTGGTCAGATTGACACGTTGCAAAACAGTAATCTAAGACCAATCAGAATGCTTGTGTAACTGAGGAAAAAAAACACCCCTAAAAACATAAAGAGTGGGAATTGTGTGTGTGTATATATATATGTGTATATATACACACAGCATTGTGGCATCAGTTTAATAAAATCTGACAAATGAGCAAGAATAACATACAAATAAAGTGAAGAGAGTCTAAACTTAGTTTCTTCTTAACACACACATACCAACATGTCAATGTCCACAGCTGCCATCATTCCAATATGAAACAATCATTCCTTGGGAAAAAGGCTGAAATTCTAGAAAGCAGAAAAATTAGGATATATGTCATGAAGAAATGATTCTGTATGGTGTCAGTAAGATAGCTGGATGTAATCAAAAGGTTTACATTTGCTTGCCCTGCTGATCTAACACTAATCCAAGTAGCTCTGTCTCTTTGGTCTGGAACCATGCTGGTAAAAAACTCATTAGCTTTACTTGTTGGCTGTGTGGCCCAAGACATTTTTCCCTGTCTTGGTGCTGCACAATTCAGATGACAGTTCATGTGTCTCTGTTTTGCCAGCTCATTTCCCTCAGGTTTCCAACACAGGCTAACATTACCCTTAAAGGTTCCTCTAATGAGTGTTTAGCAGGGGAAAAGGAAAGCTCCCTGGCACCCTGTGTGTCTTAATTACTTGAATGTGTCACTGTGGTGACAGTGGTGTGGGGACTGACAAAGTGTATATCGCTGAACAGTCTAGGGGAGACCTCTAATGAGCTTGTTTTTCTATCTGATTGCGTAGTTGTTGTCTTTTATTTTGTGCTACCGGGACAATCAAAAAGCCCCAAACTGGTTAATGTTTGATGAAACAATATAAAATGATGATGAAATGTCAGTTCATCAGCATCCAGGAATATGGGAATGTGTAGTACTAAATTCTGGTTAGTTATTCCAGTGATTACTTGAATAATATCACTGTTTTTTTGTTTTTTTTAAATTAGAAAATTTTCAAGGATTTTATTTTTTTTTTATGTAATGGTCTGCCTCAGAAGATAGAGTAAGAGCAGCTACAAAGACTAACTCTCTCCAGCAGCTAACCCAGACACACAGGGAGCCAACTAATGTTAGAGAGAGGCAGCAAAAAGAAAAAAGTGTCAAGAACCTGGATATTTTCACATCTGACTTGTTGATTTTAAAGACTGTGGTTCTGATGAATTTTATTTTGTCTCTGTTGAGTTTGAATGAAATTCGTCATTAAATAAGTTAATGAGACAATTAAAAATGGTCATAGTTTAGTAAAGAGAGAGACTTATATTTGGTAGGTACATGGTTGTATTTTCCCTTAGGTGTAAGAATATTTCCATTCTTGACATTTGGTCTCTTTATTTTGTTTAATAGACCAGCAAAGATAAAAATGCTTGTGAAACATAGCAAACTCACTGTTCTCACACATCTTCATGCTAAAACTTTGTCTATGTGTTTGTGTGTATGTGTCTCATCACTTCTATGGGGAATTTGTGCTTGCTGCACACACCTGCCTAAACATATCATCAGTGTTGTCTGGGCTGACAATGTAAGATGGAAAATTTTAACATATCCCAGAACCCTAGTAGGGCTTAATTTAATGTATTTTATTCATATAAAAAGCCAACAGATTAATTTCTGAACACGGATTTATTAGACTAGATCTTAAATCACTACAAAATAGAAACTGGACTACTTAGGAATTAGGATTAATTTGAAGCAAAAGCAATTTTTAATCCCTCAAGTTAGTCCTCACATTTCCTTTATCTTAACAACTAATTAA
This sequence comes from Acanthurus leucopareius, assembly GCA_029814765.1. NCBI lineage: Eukaryota > Metazoa > Chordata > Actinopteri > Acanthuriformes > Acanthuridae > Acanthurus > Acanthurus leucopareius. The sequence goes on along the minus strand of JAQMCX010000009.1, from coordinate 6,229,613 downwards.
TGTCTGTTGGTGATGGTCTGTTCTAGTGTTTTGATGACCAGATCAAAGGTTGAGCATTACATAGCAATAGCAAGCAGGTGCATTTTTGTGCCAACAACCCAGTGCAGTCATCACTTTTTTTAAAAAAACCATTTTTTTTTCCAAAAAAAGAAAAAAAAATGCTGTAATACATCATTATATCAGTTGTAAATTCTTTATCCCATCAAAACTAAATGAGTTTTTTTCTGCATTTTTATTGCACAAATGTAGTTAAGGAAAACAGACCCTGGAAATAACAGCAAAAATAAGTTGAAAACCACACTAGTGTAATGACAGCTATTTGCCATATTAACCCTTTCTCATCCTCAGTGTAATATATGCAGAAGACATCTGAAAAGCCTTTCCGTTGCCTAGTGACAGTGACGTGGCTTGAGTATTGACCCTTGAAGGAAATGGATCTTGACAGGGACTCAACAGATGTATGGGTATAGGATACACCTCTCAGAGCAGCTGTTGTACTACATTAAACATGCAATGGATTATATATTGTGTACTCTGCTCTACAGGTCAACCAGAATTCTTAGGTCACACTTGGCATCTGTGCTGTCATAATGTATCAGCTGGCCAGAGTCACACTTTTCTCATTAAATAAGCTCAGTACAACTGTGAGGGATGATGGTACAAAGGTTTATTAAAAATAATGAGACATCAATTCAGCAACACATTAAAAACAAATAAACAAAATAGAAATCATTCATCAAATGAAATATATTAGTAAAACATTGCAGCTGCATTAGAATTAAATATAATTATCTCAAAAAAGTACACATTTTCTGTAAAAAGTAACCTTTCTTGAAACAATTAGGGTCTTGTATAAAATCGTACAGAATTTATTTGATAAAGAGAATTTAAATTTGTGAGTAAGATTATAATTTTTACTTTTCCCTTTCTCTGTCATTATTCTGACACCAGCTGTTGGATTTAGTTGAGTATTCTGTTGCTAGTAGCAACCAGTAGCACAGTTCCATAGCATTAGCTGACATTCTGACTTTCACTGTTTGTCACATCTGTACCCAGGCAAGTATTGACAGGCATCTTTTATGCACTCCCCAAATGCCCTTGGAGCATTATCTGTTAGTTACTTACTGATTTGTATTTTTTAAATTTATTTTTCTTTGGATCAGTTGACCTACTGCTAGATCAAGTGTCATTTTATATTAATGTCAGTTTCATATGGTATGTGTCACAGCTGCATCACATGTCATTGGACTAATGGATTGTTGTGTATTATGCCCTGACTGAATTCTGGATTCTGACTGGCCGATACCTAATGTTTTGGTGATGGTAACAAAACTTACAAAAAATAAAAGTTCAGTATTTTATTGAAACGAAAGCTATATACTACACCAAACTCCCTGTAAGAAATAATACTAATTCTGCTTATATCCACAAAAAAAAAAAATTACTCCAGAAACATTAGATCAAAGGAGTCACATGTTGACAGTCTTTTGTCCATTAGGCATTAATATAATCTATTAAATTAAACTTTATTTGCACACACACGAAGCAGATTTTTAGCTTTTGTTAACTCCCAAAGTCTCTGCTAGTAAGCTATGCTATTTTAGTGAAGAAAAACCATGAGAATGAGAAACAAACCATCTTAGAAATTAAGATTTATCCCCAAAAACACATTCTTACTGGTTTGAAATATACTACATTAAACACCACCTAATTAAATTATACTGACTTAAACGCCAACTCATAGCACAATTAATTTAACATTTATTATTATTTACACCATACAGTGTTTTGCTGCTTATGCTAATCACAAAAGGTTAATTGCTAGCTAGCAAGTTCGCCTTTTAGTGGAAGAAATGTGTTACTATTTATGTCAAGCGGGAGCACAGAGACACTAGGAAACATGAGGTCTTTCATTTGCTGTGTTGCACATAGACTAAATAATGCCACAAATAGGCCAGTTCAAAACAGGGGTAACAGAGCTGTCAGACTAGTGGAGTGGTAGAAGGGGCATTTAGGCACACTCCGTGACATGCACAGCACTGGCCTTATGCCTTTGGTATAATTTCTGCCCTGTTTCAAGTACCTGTTATTACTGATGAGATGTACTGACCTGTGCAGCTTTTTGGTGCAACACTGGCTCCAGTTTATCTGCAGCCTTTTGATAAATGATATAATTTCTTTGGAGAATAAAACTCATCTAAAAATTGCCCCATTATTGCTGCCACATTATTTTGTCTTAATGCAAAATGAGGCGTTATGGGGCTTTAAGTATAAAGATAATACCACATTTCAATAAATACAAATGTATTGATATCAACAGATCAATCTTAAATCAGTTTTTTTTTTTATCAGTTTAAAACTGACTATAACCCCGATTTTTATAATAGCTACATTACAGGCTGAATAACATGACTTACTGTTTCTCTCTGATATTGAGGTTGTTTTTTAAAGAAAAAAACAGCAGAAGTTGAGTTTGAAGTTGAAGTATTTTTGTCACATAGCAGTCAGATAGTTGTGTTGAAGTTGAGCTCATGCTGTGTTACATAATGTTATGTAATAAGACATGTATGGTGCCCAGTTGCAATATGCCATTACAAAGAAGAGATGGAGAAGATGTCAAACCCCACTAGTGCACAATGGTCATGTAAGATTTGAGATAGTACTATGCTGGTGTGTACTAATTAATTATCCAAACTGAGACACATTGCCTTTCTTTGCATTTTATTTTGATCACAGTCTGTTTAAATAAAAGTGCCTTTAAAATCCCAAATGTGCACTTGAGCTAAAACTGATCACTTAACCTACTTTATAAAAAATAACAGGATATTATATTTGCTCTGTATTACACAGCCCTAAAGAAAGACTATCATTTTAGCCCTTGAGGCTACTGTTAGCTTACAAACTACTTAACGAACATTAAAACCAAAAAGAATGAAGTGTATGATTAATAGTAAGCCTATGTTTACTCTGTCTTTAATCATTTTTTTCGACTGAGACTCATTAAGGCTTCTGCTTTTGTTTTTTCTCACTGCAGAGCATTACTCCAGCAGGTTATTGCACCATGTTGCTCTCCTTTTTTGTTTACATCTGCTTCCCCATGAGATCACTTGGGAGAGATCATTTGAGGTGGTTCATTGCTTTCTCTTGCATGTTAATCTTAATGTCTTGTAGTGTGTGATGTGCCATTATTTTGAAATGTTGTTATGTGTGGATTAGAGAGAAAAACATCCGTCAAATTTCTCATGTGCATGTTGCAACCCATTTTCAAAATCATTCAGGATTTTAATTCCCTTGTAGTCTGAGCCTTACAAAAAGTGATTAACAGGAAAACGCCTCCGCCATACTTACATTAGTACATACAGAGGCTTTTAAAAGAATACTCTGTAAAAAAAGCCTGTGTTTTTTATGGTTTACAAGGTTATATAGAAAATTGAAGAGTATCATGTAACTTTTGAAAGCCTCATGAAAATAAAAGCACACTCCTTCAGGTAAGTATATTATGTAATCTCCTCTCTATAACCCCAAACGCATTTAACAGGAAGCTATGAACATACTGCAGCAAACTTTGACCATGATATTGACACCTGAACACCTACTCTCCTGGAATAAACTCTCAAAAAATGACTGCCAGCAACTTCTTACTTCTTCAATAAATGTCCTGGGTTGTTGCATGTTTTTTGTCACACTATTTACAGATCAGTTTTATTTTGGTGACGGCTCTGTTTAGAAATTTGATGATATCATTAATCATACTGACTCAACTGTGGCCTCAACAGGCTATTCATATTTAACTGTAGCAAATATGGATTTAAAAAGCACATTTCGACCAGTTTTAGCCTTTTAAACAAATGGTTACCTGGCAGTCAGTCACAAAGGGAAAGAATAATAAAGTTGCAATATTCCCACACATGCCCTCATTAACATAAAAGCTACCCTTGAACAGGGGGGCACTTGATGTTTTAGTGTAAAAATATTGCAAAATCAGGACCCTGGTAAATTACTTCATACAGTGTGAATTGGAGGATAAGGGGAGCAGGGTGACAGGGCAAGGAGAGCATAAAGAGCTCTTATTGTAGCTTGCAAAACGAAATGAGAAGGAGAGTAATTATCTACTAAGTGTATAATGTGTCTGCTGGAACGGCACTGAGCGACTTAAACTGGCTCTGATATAAATTGTTGAATCTCCTGATTGTGATAAATTTACTTTTCCTTAGACACCTTAACTACATTACCAAAAACATCAATTACTGTATATAGTATTACTACTTGTGTCTGTATTTGTGCGTTGACTGCTTTTGTTTGATAAATCAAGGGTTAATCAGAGTGGTGGACATTCACCCTTTGAGATTACAAACTCATTTCAGTGTTTAATCTCTCGCTAGAGTGTGATTACCATTCTGATTTTTAAAGTTGGTGAGATTTGTAGCCATTCAACATCATGTAGTATTTATCAACTGTTTATTAAAGTGGGAACATGTTAATCCCCTGCCTCCACTATTACATTGCTTATATCACGGGACACTGAAATAACGTCTTTTTCATTTAACCTTGTGATGCAATATCCCAGCAATAAAAAAATAATGAGCATTCACAGGGAAAAAAAACTAAGCTACAAAATAGAAATTAAATGAAAAATAAAGAGTAACATGGATTGGCTGGTGTGCATCAGTTAATATCAACAATGTAAGAAAAAAATATCCTTAAATTCATTTATAAACCAAGTTTAGGGGGGTTACTTGTTTTTCCAATAACATGAATGAAAGTAATATATACCCATAATGAAAATAATAGTAACCACCACATATATTTCTTCAGAGAAACTATCCCTTTTTTTATACTTTGGATAGGTCAAATGTTGAGACATAGGAATTTTTCCAACAGCTCATTTCCTTGATGTTTAAATAGAAGTTTAATTTTAGGCTACTCAGAAAATTTTTTAGCATGTTTTAATCCAATGGTGAAATATTGTCCAAAAAATGGCAATCTTAAACTTTTAATCACATTTCTTGATAAATGGTGTTGACTTGCATCACTTTGTGCTGTGCATAACACTGCATATTATTATGTAATGTATATGTATCTTTTTAAAATTTCAGTAATAAATTTAATCACCTAGCATTTCTGGTGCCAACTAGCGAGGGTGGCAATAAGTAATTGACTGCATTGCCAATTGAGCGTATTCCTAGAAATGCAAGAAGAGATTCTGAATATAAATGTTAGAATTGTATTGTAGAGTTGTGGCTGTTATTAGAAAAGTAGCTTAAGGAAAGAAAAGTGTGGGAAAAGAGAGGAGCAAACTCAAAGAGCATAGATAAGCCAATATTAAATTCATCAAGAGCAATTCTGCATTAAAATGTAAAGAGGTCAAAGTTTTTTTTACCCCTATTATCACAGAAAAGTAAGCTGTATAAACAGGAAATCAAACAGTCTTCTTAAATGATTTGTTCATAAATTAAGTATAAAGCAACAATTGAGAGAAATTATGTCTTCTGAGTGGTGTGATTATAGGCACATCTGTTGAAATTAAGAGAAGTTGTTGAACAAGCCAGAAGCCTTCATAAAGAGCACTCACAGGCACTAATCAAGGGGGAAAATGAAACATGGAAAATTTTCGAGGCTAAATGTCAGATGGTGCTAATAAGGGGAGCTTTTTATCCTTTGTCGATATGGTCTGCAGGAGTGTGTGCTTATGTTAATGTATGTTAATGTACAATAAGCACAAACTCATTATTTTTATAGGTTACTTAAAATAATGAGAAGGCAATGTCCTTGCTCCAGTGTCATTTGCTGGAATACACTAGCATTTAAAAGGAGAAAAAAAGAGGCATTTTGTGCACTCACACAAATGTAGCCATTCAGCTGGGTACCAAAGGGCTTGATTTTTTTTCTTTCGAACAGTATGTATTCTGTTAATGGGCTTCATTCTCTTGTGCCTGTGTAAATAACTTGTGCGAAATGGAAAGCATTGACATTGATTTAATGACTAGTTTTCACTCAATACACACAATCACTCTCTGTCTGTCTTTCTTTCCATCTGTCTCTCTCTTTCTGTCTGTCATTCTCCTCTCAGTGCTCATGCATGAATGCACGTGTGACAGACTATGATTTTTTAGTCCAGTTTTTGCTTGTTTGAGGGAGTGTAAAAAAATAGCTAAGACTACAATAGACCTGTGCAATATTAACTCTTAGCTTTTAATGCCTTTGCTATAAATTCTTGACAGTAGGAGGAGTCATGTTCATTTTAACACCTCTAGAGATGTCCTCTCCTCCTCCATCCACCACCACCACCACTGCCACCCACTACGCACACCTACTGTACCTCTTGGGGAAGAGAGAAGAGGAGAGAAAGCAGGCAGGCAGGGAGGGGTGGAGAAAGAGAGAAGAAAAACAAATCAAGACCCATAAGCTCATAAGCTGAAATGAGCTTGTTGAGGTGTGAGGAACGGGGAGCGGGAAAGAAAAGATATGTACAACAAAGACAAGGGTGTGGAAAAGGACTTGAGAGAAATTCTCCAGCTCGGTATCTGTAACGAGAAGTGGTGAGTCTTTTGACAGTTCTCCACCAGCACTCAGCACTAAGCGGAGTCGGAGGATTGCATTTTTTTTACTCTCTAGGAGGAGAGTTACTCAAACAAAACTGAAACAAGACACAGCAACTAACGAGGTATACAGACTGCTGAAAAGGCACAAAGGTGACAGGAGTGTGCCAAAAGCAATGGAAGCTGACTCCAAGAAGCATCGATTTAGGAAGGGTCGGAGTGCCACCTTTAGCATTGACGGCTTCAACATCACCATCGGTAAGAATCTGCTGGGTAGGCAGAGCAGGAAGAAAGGTTAAGTGTGTTTGCATGTGAGCTAGATGCATGCAAGTGTGTGTGTCAGGAGCAGAATTCACGAGTGTGAGAGAGTGTTAGAGCAATGAGGCGTCTGGCACCAACACAGTGACATCGTTAACCACATCACATTTCAGCCTCTCTGCACAACTCGCCACATTAGTCCATTCTACTGAAGTTGATTCTTGCCTCTGTAATGCAACTACACCATGGAAACAAGGCAGCTTCATACTAAAGCTGTGTGCTGCTGACGTCATGGTGAATTCATTCTATTGTCTTGACAACCAGAGTGTTGATGAACTTATGTGCCACTTGCCTTGTTTTTTCTTGCAGTGCTTGTTAAAACTCTCAGGAGCAAGTGCTGAAACTTAAAAACAGAGCAATGAAGATTTTCTGTGCTGGTGACTACAGAGGAACTGTGTGCTCAAATTTGGTGGTAGTTTATGAGAAGTTGTTGGATTGTTTTGATATATGCTCAGCAAAGCTTATTGCACATGTAAAATGATAAACAAAATGTTGCTGTGTCAGCCTTGGTCAGACATTTTGGATGTTAAATGGGAAGTTTGCCTTTTCACTTTTACCATAAAGCTCTCTTTCATGATAAAAATAAAAGCATATGTTGAAGCCACTGGCTACTTAGGGCTAAGACTAATGATGCACCTCATGCTTTTTGACATAGGCTTTTAAGGGTAGTTCAAGGTAAAAAAAACTCATGCTGCGCTGTATGCCATACTTCAGTCAGTGTTGTTGTAGTGGAGGTTTAGCCCCCAGCTGACAGTAAACACCTGTGGCGACATCACAGAGTTAAGACCAGAAATGAATGTATGCATGAATGTAAGTTTCAGCCTACAAATACAAACGTCAGTAAACATTAAATTCCAACTGTGTTTTCGTTTTGGATGCAGTGGTACCGAAAAAATAAGGGTAGTTACTGCTTATCTTTCATGTTTCATCACTCATTTCTGAGTGCTGCACTTCTATTTGTCAACAATAGGATGGTTTACTTTGTTTAGTGTGAAAGGGGTTGCTGGTAGAGACAAATTTACTCATCTTGGCTTTAAAGAGTGTTTTAACATTTCCCACAACATTGTTTTGGTTTTAAAGCATGTGGTTTGAATGTTTTTGTTCACTCTCACTGCTTTTATCAAAGTTGTTTTCAAAGGTAGCAGGCAGCAGGTCTCAGTAAACATGGACTGATAAACCCACGCAAACTGCCCTCCCAAAACAACAGTGAACATAAAATGATGTAATTCCCTCAGGAGATGGTAGAGACAGAAACTTAATTAAAGGAATGAAAATTGTTCAGCATTTGTGAGGGGATCAGACACATGACTCCAAAATAATGCTAATGTTACTGCATATCTGCTGGAGATGTAATTGAGCAACTGCATACTAACTCATTCACCACAATAATTTCATACAGTTACACACCCCCCAGGTGGCTTAAAATAAGCTAACACTGCTTTAATGCTGCAGATTTTACAGTAAGATTTTGTTATCTAAAAAATTACAAGGGTAATTATAACATAAATCATATGTAAAAAACAAACAAAAAAACATGACAATTGAAAGAGGTGGGCTCAGCTCATTCAGAATGACTAAGGTTGCTCCTCCCTTCGCCTCTGGCAAACCAATTTTTGCTGGTTAATAGAAAACCAATGGTTGGTAAAAAAAAGATGAACGAGGCATGTCCTCTGCCTCCCACTGTACAAAAATAAGACCAAAAAATCATTGAGGAAACCAGAGCCTGTGCAGTATTTAAGGGCGGTTAAACTCACAATATCAAGGTCCTGCCTCTCCTGCCAACTCAGTGGCAGGTCAGGGTTAGCCGTCAATCATGATGTTACACTTTCATTTGAAAAATCAAGTAAATGAATGAAATCAAATTTAGAAGACAAATGAAGGCTTGAACATACATCAACTTATTAAAAACTTCCTAGGATGACTACTGTCATCTTCAGAGAAAATTTATTTAACATGTACTTTTTTAGTTTTACCAGTGTCCCATCTGCCAACTTGGAGGGGCAGGATTTATGATGTATACTGCAGCCAGCCACAAGGGTGGCAATGGAGATATTTTTACTTTACAGTTCAAGAGTTATAATGCTGCCCATTTGGATCACATCCCTATCAGTACTCCAGCATGGAAATTTTTCCACAGAAGTCAGATTTAAAAACTCTAGTATGCTGCAAAATACAGAGAGAATGACCTGGCCGAAATAATCTCCATCAGCATTTGTGAACTTGTTGGCAATAGCTTGAATGTAATAGATTGTGATTCATGTTTTCATGTATTATCATGAGCGCTGCACTCCAGCTTTTGAAGTGTACAAATCATGGTGTTTGCCTTTGCACAGATATAAGCAGATGTACAAAAAAATGTACAAAAGAAAATATGCACATAAGGATGCAAACTAGGCACTGTGCACCTTATGCTCCTGAAATTTTTGTCGAGTCAGGAACCTTTATCTGGATGTCACCTTGTAATTGTAAGCTTAACAGTCACAGTCATATTCTTGGTTTGAACAGTGCCTTCTCACTTGATGAAGGCAAGTGTCATCATAGTACATTATAAAAAGTATCACTTAGGTTGAATCAGAATGTCAGTGATCTTTTAGTTGTGTAGTGTGAGACTCAGGAAATACTTGGTCTATGGCACACACTGCCCATCTCAGAGTACATCAAGATGTTTCTGGGTGATAAATACTGACAATAAGTGGAATGTTTAAATGTTTAAGTGTTAAAGTTGTGAGGAGTTAAAAGTAGAAGATAATTTTCCAGATATTTATTAATAAGTAGCTTAACAAGATGTATGATCATACAGAAAATAGACTTTGGATTTTCCCCCCGTATGGACACATCCTGTTGCCTTTCAAACCTGCCTCAATCACATGTGGCCCATATCACAGCCATACTGTCCACAAGCATGGCAGTTGTCATGGTAACCTACAAGTGTCGCAATCAATTGCTCACTGGGCCTTGGTTTCAGCCTGCACAGCGTTTTGCCAATCACCTCCTCTGAAGCGTGACTCCTAAGCGGTGGTACCTCATTGCCTGGTTGGACACCTTGTGTTCAGTTCTCTATTAAACTCTGATTCTCAGTTGGCAGCCTCTGCTCTGATTCTTACTGTGATGCTCAGTCGTGTGTTTGGCTTGTTAGTTTAGTTATGTTTTTGTTGATGTTACAAATCTCATGGGGAGAAAACAGATTTGAACTTTTTATCTTTTCTGAAGGAGTACAGAGCGTCCAGGCTTTTGTTTTGTTACATACACATTGCCATTTTATTCAGTCCTTTTTTTTTAAATCTGGTACTGTGAGCAAAATTGTTATAGAAATTGTGTTTCATTGAGTTGATGTCTGAATTTGGCTTTGTATGAACAAGTGCAGCTTCTCTTTGTGGCAGTTTTGAACAAAGAGAAGCTTTGTCAGACACGAATTGTATTTGCTGACAAGAGCTTTTGTCTTTCTTTTTTTTAATCTCTTATTATAAAGATTGTCCAGACATGTAATTATTGGTCTTTTCACAGAGATGTATTTTTCAACATTTCTCTCTAAACTTCTGAATTAATTGTGAAGTTATATGTCACATACACATTTGTGCAGTGATTTGACATGCCTTTCTACACTTATGTAACAAGTTTACATAAAACCTGCCTGCTCTTACGACATAGTTTGTCTGTGCAAGCGATTTATTAAAACCCATGTTTACATTTATTGTAAGGTAGTGACCTCTAGTGGCCGTAGTAATTAAGTCGACATTTACTTATTTTATCTTAGGTAAAGTACTTAAGTTTTGTCCCGTGAGCAACAGCAATGTTCTTACTTTAACCCAAACCACTATCTTTTTGTTGACCTTACCTCATAGTTGTGGTCCGTGAATCTGAGATAACTGTGGTTGTTTCGAAAAGTTAGGTACTCGACGATGACAGTACTGTGCAGCATACTGTACAAAACAGGTTTCGTAAGTCTTTCGCTGGTACTCATTGATATCCATGTTGTTTTGGAAATGGAAATATGTGTGGATTTGGGGCTCACTAGCAAGTGATGTACTTAGTTGTTTGGTATGTTTGAGATTTTTAGAGTGGGGTCGTAAAAATTAACATTCTGATTCGTTGTTAATGGTTTGCAGGTGAATGAAATAACTTAATTGATTATTTAAATGTCCTCATAAGCATACAGGATTGGTAAGGATCTAAAGTTAATCAAGGCTCTGTTTTCTTCTACACATTTGAAAGGTCATGGACATAGTGAGGTTCATACAGTTAAGTGGCTTGGAGTACAGGAGCCATCCTCCTTAAATAATCCTTAAAAAAAAACAATTTCAAAAGATAAAAGAATAATTATGTTTCCTCCAGAGTGTCTTCTTTAGTTTATAAATTTTAGGTGTCGCTGTTTGATGGTCCATGATATTTGATATTACTGTGCATACAGAAAGATTAAAATTGGCTGAAAGCAGGTCTTATCATTAAAGTACATTGTTAAAGAGGAAACTCAAACATCAATACAAGACGCAATAAAGAAGTGAAGTGGAAAGCTTGTGATTCTGAACGTTGGAGTACAATGTCTATGTGGATTTCTAAATATGAGAAACTATTTCATTTTAGTGAGAGAAAGGCAAATTAGTCATGCATATGTGTGGATTTGGATGAACTCAGAGCAGATCTGTGCATTACTAATACATAAAATAATAAAGTTTTTTTAATCAAACAGTTACATAATCAAAACCTACAGTATCAGACATTGGTAAATGTCTCTCGAATGGGTTTACTTATTTTATATATGCAATATTTCCATATATGAAAAAGAAAATGTATCAAACCATAAAAAAGGGATGAATATGATTATGCAACAGTCTTGTAGTTTAAAAGTTGCAGTAAAATTAACGAAATTTGTTGAATTAATTAGTAGTTGAAGGACTGTGTGGAGGTTAAAAAGCAGCTGTGAAAGGGATAGAATCAGTTCTGAAGTTCAGATTCACAAACACTTTATACTCATGAAAGAAAACTTATGTCAGTGGTTTCCATGGTGAGACCTTGGCGGTGTTTTTCTGTCTAAGGGATTAAAGGAAAAAAAAATTCTTTTGACTGATATTTTTTGTGAGTCCAACTCATATTTCCGATCAACTATTTTATAAAACAAGTTACAGAAGAGGCCACCTGTTGTTCCTAGATTCCTGTAAATACCATCATGAGCTTTTCAGCACCAATCAAAACATAAATATTGCTGCAGTCATCTCTCTCTAACATGACAGTGTGCCTGCACAGACTGTGCTGGAAACATGTTTCCCGCCCACAGCAATACAGTTGTTGTTCTCTGCCTCCCTTGCTCACCGCATTTCACTCCCTGCAACTTCTCTCTGTTTTCTAAATTGATTTTTGGTCTCTGAGCAGTGGCCTCTGACCCAAACCAAGAGCAGGATAAAATCAAAAATGCACACGTACCAGTGATCACAAAAATGCGTGTTACTTAGTGGCTTAGGATTGTCAAGAAATGTAACCTGAAATACTTACTCACCAAAGCTATTGAACAGAACAGTGTATCACTGCACAGCGCTCTGTTCTTGCATAACAGGAGCAGTCTCTGACAAAACAGGCGCCAGCCCCCAATGTCACCTCTCACTGAAGCTATAAAGCTAAGCCTCAGTCAAAACAGTTTGAAGGCATCCCTGGTGACACTGGAGGCTTATCAGAGCCAACACACAGAGATTTCATTTTCAGTTAAGTTTAATCTTTGCAGCCCTCTTTAAACATTGATGTTGGTATCTAACCAGCTTCATCTTCTCACAGTTACTGATGTTTTAATTCACTGAACATAACAATCTGTAAAAAAAATCGGATTATTTTTATAAGCCTTAAGCGAACAATATCGCTTATATTTATCACAGGAAGATGATAAAGAGGCTATATGTTCTGCCAGTGGAAAAGAATTAGTATGACCTCTAAACATCACCCTACCTCTATGAAACAAATTCAGAAAAATAAGATTTTCTTTGTTAGACTAAAATAACAAATGTGAACCTACAGACTAAATTTTAGTAGAAAAAGATTGGATGACTACATCAAGCTTACTGAAGGTCATCCTTATTTGCTCTTTTACTGCCTGTAAAGGTTCATCAGTCATCACAAATGAAAAAATACAATCTTTACATAAAACACAATAGACTCGAGATCACAGTGTCAAAAGAAGTGTAACATGAGCTGAACCTGCTTAGGGGAGTATAGAACATTTGAACTACAGTAGCAGATTATTGAAACGTTTTGTCACTGAATTTTCAGCTAAAAAGGGATTCCTAGAAAGAATAAAATTAAACCTATTTATCTTTATTGGAAGACAGCAGGGCCAATTAAACATTGGCTTTGGGAAATCGCGTCTCATATCACGCTTTTGTCGTAGAGATCTACAGCATGGGATTGAAAGATTCTTCTTATGATATTTAGGGGCGGCATCAGTCTTAGGGTCATCAAAGGTCACAATAATGTTGCATGACCTTTCTGGGATAAGCCTGAAGATCCACAGGTTGTGGTACTAAGTTTTGAGCCTGCAGATATTCATCTCAATCCTGGATTTAGTCCCACTATGGGCCAAGTAGAGGGTCAGAGTCTGTGCCTTAGTGAATCAGTAGGGGTGCTCACATATACAATCACCAGGAAACCATTTAACTCTTGCGATCATATATATTTCTTTTGTTGTTGTTGTTGTCAATAGCACTTACAAATCCTTGCAAAAAAAACATTCATCATGGGCATCTTTTGCTTAGTTCAATATTTTTCACTTACTGTGCGAACTATGGCCAGACAAGGCAAGTTTATATGTACAACATGAACCATCATAAGAACATATGAAAAAAATTTAAAAGTGACTGAAGTAAAATTATTTTTAATTTTCAACAAACAAAACATAAAATAAGTGGATATAAGGATAAATGTGCTTGTATGGGACCATAGTCGTATTGTTCTATAAATCAGTGTGTCACCCACATAATTATTGGAAGATATTATATTGCTTTCTATAGTCTGCTCATGTAAGAGCATTTATATGTAAAAACAAAGAGGCCTGAGAGTGTTAAGTTTAGGGGTTGGTATTTTTGATTGCTTAGATGTGCAGGAACAGCACAATAAACAAGGTAAATATGTGTCAAAAACAAACCTCTCCTTCAGCCTCAACTTTGCTCCAACTAGCAGTGATTTTTAAAATAATCACCTCAACACAAACTGACCTGAAGTATTTAGCCATGTTGAAACAGAAATTTACTTCCAAAGCTTTTGCTCTGACATGCTTCTGTTTTTCTTCCTTCAGTGGCAAATGAAGATGGGGACGGCTCCGCCAGACCACAAGCCAGTTTTGCACGTAAGTGTAGTGTTGTGTAAAGTTCATTCTTTGTCAGACATTATTTTGAATTCACTATCACCATTTTGAAATGAAGGGGAAAATGTTTTTTTTCCTTTATCTAGCTGCTGAAAAACTAACTGCAACTAACTATAGTTAGTTAGGTTATTGTTAGTTACTGCTGTAACTAACCATATTCTACCAGTTTACCATGTTGAAAATGTATTTCTTGTAAAAAGGTAAAAACAAAAAAAGGATTAAAGTAAGAAAACGTAAATTTGTTTCAGAGTATTCTGGTTGTTGCTCTCTTTATCTCTAAAAATAGATTTTAAAAGTGTAACGCATTTTCTTTAGAGTAGAATATAAAAGTATGACACATTTACTTTACATGACATTTAATGGCATTACTGCTGATCTCCAGAAAATATTGGGATCCAAAAAAGATTAACTAACTGATAATCATAATACTCTCCTCCAAAGAAAAGTTTACTTTTAGTAGTCTGTTTAGTGTGTTATTTACAGAGTTAAACTAGCATTGACAACAAAAACCCACATGGGGGCAGCATTACAAAGGTGCTCAATTTTTTTACATCCTTTTAGTGATATGCTGAATGTCATGTGCTGGGAATGGAAATTTAAACAATTCAGCACTTGATAAATGGCACTCTACATGATGACTGTAAAACTACAAAGACTTAATGTCTTCCTTTGTTCCTTTTTTTTCTAGGCTCAAAGTCCCAGAGTGCTTTGTGGAATGCCATCACGGCGGGGATGGGGATGAAAGGCAAAGAGCAGAAGCCCCTCCTGAATGACCCACGAAGTCCTGAAGAGATTCTGGCTGATGATCTTCCTGCAGCAGATGAACCAGATGCCACAGAGAAAACAGCCATCAGGTTTGCGTCTGTCATGCTGCCACAGCAGTAAAGATCAAAATGAAGTTACAGTTATTATTTGTTAATTATCACAAAGTAAGTCCTGTGTGCTGTAGTAGGAGATCGACAGCCTTTTCAAGCTCATTAACTTACAAAGGTGTTATTAACATATGATCAATATTCCTTTAGGTATGTGGGGAGGAAACAAGGCAACACATACCATCAGCCTTTGTTCTGCATTGTGTATTCATTCTATGTTTATGGACTCTGATAAATGCCAACCTTAATATTATGTTTAAGGACTTAAAATAGATGCTCTTCTTGTTATCTATGAAGAGGATAAGCTTCTGTCTGAAACACACACACACACACACACACACACACACACACACACACACTGGCACACATACAACGTTGCTAATTGCTATGTATGGCTACTGACCTCAAGGGACATGGGCGTGATTGATTCCACCTTGATAACAAGAACTTCAAACCACCATTAACATAATTTGTTGTCACTTTTAGAATATTAAACGTCTTTTAACGCCTGATTCCAATTAACCCTAATGGCTCTGGAGACCGTAACAAATGCTGCAGGTGGCAAGAAGTGAGCATTTGTCACAAGATACTAAAAAATGCACCTAGTACGTGATAACAAGCTTTTAATTTTATACATAATGGACAAGGAGTTATGGCAAGACAATTTTAAGAGACTGTTTTTTTGTGTGTGTCTGTGTGTAGGAAACACTCACAGAGGTTTACAATTTATGGGATGTTTTATAAAATTGTGGAGAGATTCTGGCTGATTCGCTTCCTCTCCTTTCCAAAGTCTCATTGCAGTAACACAAGCTGCTTTTCTGGTGCTTCTTTATGCTATCTCAGTTTACAGTGCTGTTGTTCTCTGCCATAATCTCCCCCCACAAAACAGGTCTTTTTTTGCCATTGTAGGGTATTGACAAGGAGAAAGTGATTTTCCACTTGACTGGACACAGCCTGTTCCTTCATTTAAAAGCTAAAGCCTAGATTTTAAAAAGAAAAACGTAGTCATGGATGGCAGCTGAAAGCACTCACACCTTCCAAAAAGGAAGCAGTTAATTTGTTCACAGAGACAGTGAGTTATTTCAGTGTCATATATTAAAACAAAGCTTTAGCTTTAATCAAGATGGGAAAATTTGCCAAGCATAAGACAAATGCTGCTGAATTTTGATCTGTATCTTGAATCTTGAACTTGGCTGAGGCTGAACATTTTGCATAACTATCTGCAAGCAGAAGAAACATTAGTTCTGATGCTACTAACAGTGTAAATGAAAACAAAGTATGGGTAAAAAATTAAAAACAACCTTTCTTGCCAATTTCCTGTCTGTTAAAGTCGACTGGTGATAAAGTGACTTCACCTGTTAAATTTGTCTATCTACCAGCACATTTGTCTTAGGAACGACTTGAGTCTACCTCTTTTGTTGCATCTATTCAACATGACTCAAAATTCAATTCTCAATGGACAGCAATTGTCTTTCTTATGTCTTTGTTTAGAAAGTCCCACAAAGGTCAGTTGAAGTCTACAGCTGCAAACGGTGGTTAATAGAGGGCAAATCTACAGGGAGTTGTGGGAATCTTCAACTGAATGACAAATGGTTCGATTATGGTACAAGGTGATTAAATGGTCACAGAACTAGCAGTAATCCATAAAATGTTGTAACCACCCGTGTCACCTCCAAGGCCAGAGCTTGATGATATCCACCAGTCGATGATAATTAGATTTTATCGGGCAATGGAGAGGTATCACATGATTTGTGGCAGACAGGACGGGAGTCAAGGAGTTAAAGGACAGCATTTATTAATATAAACTGGGGTAGAATGAAGGAACAAGTCTGCTGATGTCAAAGCAAATATGGTGAAATTTTGAAGATATTTATTGTGTCTTTAAGCATTCTACCATTTCGATTAAACCCCGCAGCCATTTCCTTTTAAGTATCCTAAAGGCTAATTGGATCTGCTCAGCTGGCTGCATTTATCCAGTCATCCCTCTGTTTACAAAGCTCCTTGATGATCTTTTTACCTTTTTTTCCATTCATTTTTCAGATCAACTGAATGGCTGCCTAATACTTCAGACACATAGCAGCTGCTAAAATTGTTTTAGGATTACAGCTGCTGCTACAGCACAATTGAGTGCACGCTTAATCACACAGTGAGGGACAGAAAACAATATGCAGCCATTAGTATATAAACACACACTGACTCATCTGTGAGGCGGGAGTCATGCTGCTGTTGCTGCTCATTAGGGATGCCTTATGCATTTGGAAGCTTGCTAGCTATTGAATGGGCTGTAAGGGGTTTTCAGGCAGAGGGTAAAACCACTGATTTTTTCATTGTTTGTACTTGACTTATTAGTAATTGTTTACCCCAAAGTCCATTGACTCATCACTCACACTTTGCCTACTACTGTTGTCCATTGCAAATTCCTATTGTACAGTTACTAGTTGCTATGCTGTAAATACAAGTTTTAACTCTAATGTTTAACTTTAATAGGGTCAATTAGTCACTCTAATCTTAATCTTGATCTTAAGCAATTAAAATTTATGTGTGGAACTAATTTACAGTGCCTCCATCATATAATCCTGATTACTAATGAACCGGACAAATCAGCATGTACCGTATTTTCCGCACTATAAGGCGCACCTAAAAGCCTTTAATTTTCTCAAAAACCGACAGTGCGCCTTATA
>JAQMCX010000009.1:6188196-6209382 GCA_029814765.1 Acanthurus leucopareius | reverse complement strand
TTTAAACATATAAACTAAAACAAATTAATATATATATATATATACATATATATATATATATATATATATATATATATATATATATATATACTGTAAATTTTTTATCTAAAATGAGAAAAGAAAAACGAAAGAATGTCATATTTGAGAGGCTGCTAGTTAGCGTTTTGATATTTTGTGTATTAGCAACCATCAGTACTGACTAATGTGTTTCAGGCTAATGACTAGAACTTTGATTCTTCTGTTAGTTGGACTCGTCATCATCTGTACTACAATACTGACACCCTGTGGCTGAAACTTGTGCCTGCAGTCTGATGACTGAGCTGCTTATCTCAGCAGAGAGGCAGATAAAAAAAAAATGTTACTGCCATCTGAAGCTACTCTTCTTGCTGTAAATGAATGCACTTGGAGTGATGTTTCTCTGGCTTTGCTGATGGTATGCGTTCTCTGCTATGCATATGCCATTTGTTGGAGAATGTGGAAGTTTACTTGAAAAAGTACAACAAGCTACACAAACAAGGGGGGGGGGGTGTTAAATCTCTAAATTTTGTTTATTTTCAAGCTGTCATCCAAATAGAACACAACTTTGATTCAGTTTCCTGCTGACACTGCTAACTGCAATGCAATATGGTGCAGATTTTATAAGGGGGGAGAGGCTGGCTCGGAGAGCCATTCTAGAAAATTTCTGCACGAGTAATGAGGAAAAATAAAAATGTAAATTCTTTTTAAAAACAGAATGAGATTCTGATAAAAAAAAAAAAAAAAACTTGTTCCTCTAACAGTTATTTGACCCCTAGATGGCAAAACAATACGAGCACAAGGTTACAAAAAGTCTGCCTGTGTAACCATTCACAATGCACTCACATATTCTCAAACTTGTGTACCCAAGAGACTTGTTAAAAGTAGTTCATTTATATATCATATTCTCACCATTTCAGTGGTGTCCCCTCATACTCAAACCACATCTCCTCCACATCTTCGGCCCTCATCACTTTCAGGAAGTGTTTCTTCACCTTGTCTGTAACCAGAGTCAAGTAGCTCACCCTGGGTAACAGCAGCTGGGAGAACCAACAATAGAGATGAATGAACTCAAAACTTATTGCGTAAAATAGATGATTGCCAGGCAGTCATTATGAGGCAAACTGTGTTCACATCTTGAGAGTTGCAAGCAGGAGGTTTGGAGTGGAAGTGTCTGTTAGTTACAGAGAAATTATTTTTACTGCTTTTGTTACATGCCCGTTAAGTTCAACTACGAGGGTGATTAGAAGTTTTGTGGCATTTTGGCTTTGGGTAATAAAAAACTTCAAGTCAGCAATGTCTGAAAAAAAGAACAACGTGGCCTTTGTGCAGTCATTCGTGACCTCTGTCTCAGGGGCTCACCCAAGGAGCTCAATAAGGACATGTAGATAACATGAGGAGAAGCTGACCCTGCTACAGTTAAAGAGGAAGTATACTGCTGAATTAAAATGTAGAAGAGAGAAATTATTGCACAAAGGTTGCTGTTGTCCATTTTTTTAGAGAGGTGACTTTCATTTTTACATTACCTGAAACAGAAATATCACAGAAGTTTCTAACTTCAAGGTCTTTTGCATGATATCTGAAAGTGCTAACCTGTATGTGCATGTAACAAAAGCTGTATAACTCTTCTTCTGCCTTGGGCTATGAACTTATCTTTCACCCCTCACTGGTGCGTTTATTGCAGAAGAAAATATCGCCAAGGTTTTTCTTCAACTTCCTCTGCATTGTCTTAACTACTAACAATCTTTACCACCATAGAAAAAATAATAAGCTGATCAATCAAAGTTTATTTATTGGGAAGCTGATATGTACTTTATATTTTTTTCTTTATTATTTTGGAGGTGCATATCTCTTGGATTACAAGTGTAGGCTGCATGCAAAAATGAAATAAATGAATGAACATTGCTTTAGTATTATAATATTTTCTTTGTAGGACTAACTTTTGGCTGTATACAGTGCTAGTATTTCGTAAACATTTAGAAAATCAGTTTGTCTCTGTATTCATTCTTTTATAATGATGTCAAATAGGTTGAGAAGGAGCTTCTAGGAGGCATGTGGGTAAATGCCTCAACAGCGGTGGCAGGCTTAAGCACAAGTTGGGTCTAGTCTTGGTTATTTTGGCCATGTACGGACAGAAAGTAACTGCACTCACATAGTAAGGCTCGGCCTCTCTCTCAGTAACCTCATCCTGGTTCAGAGTGAAGCAGGTGGGGATCCGGCCGAACCAAACGTCCCTTAACACGTCCTTGTCATCTGCCATCCCGCTGCTGCAGCTGCTCCCACTTGCACATACAGAATAAATTCCCCAAACACAGAGCCGGGGTCCAATGGCAGACAGCTCCTTGCTGTCAACATCATAGCAGAGAAGACAGGCGAGTATGACTTAAACTTTAAAAACGACAATGAAACAGGCAGGTAGTGAAACATAAGCTAGTAACATCTTAACTGAAGTAATTCAGCTGCAGCAAAGCCAAATGCGTCTTTATTATTTGTTACTGTTGTTATAGCCTAAAAGAAAACAGCCAATCTCCTGCTAGACTTTCAAACTAACTCCAAGCCTGTCAAACTACGCAGATGTAATGCACAGACTGACGTTAGCTTGAGGGCTAAGTAAGCTAACTTAGCCAGTAGAAACATACCAAAAAATTGTTTACAGTAAATAAATATACTGTCTTTCGGGGTACTGATAGAAATGCCCACGAGCATTAAGTTCTTCTGTGCAACAGACAGATAGCGATATGTGAGAAAACCTTACTTTTTGACGATGTTTAGCAGTCGCCTTGGATGGAAGAAGGGCCGTGACTGTCGGTGTTGTCATTCCCTTGCTGTCACCGGAAAACATCAGAAAAGCCTACTCACTGCAAAACAGCGACGCCTAGCGACAGTCTCATCTACTACTGCTACAAAAACAAATTAAAACCGACAATCTCTGCAAAATTAGCGAGGCATTTCAATTGAATGTATACCAAAAGCACAGCCTCAATGTTTTTTTAAATTCTGTGTTTTTTGGCACGACAATTTAACGCATTTTTTAACTTATTACGACCCCGTCATCAGCACGCGACGCTATGCACTGCCATCAGATGTTAGTGGTGCGCATTTAGACTGCGGTAAAGCGAGCCTCCCGTAGCTTAACCATTGGCTTAACCATGGTCCAGTGAGCCGCTGTCTGAATTTCGCTGTGCCTTAAGTAGGTAATTACGGTAAACACGGCCCCCATTTCTGACGCAAAGGTCCTGGAAGAAACATAAAATATTTTTCTGCAATACCAATCAGAAACGTCTGGTCTGAAAAAAAAAAACATATTAGTGTTGTCTTTCATGTTAATTGCGCGAAAGGTTCTGGAAGATACATATAGGTGTTTTCCATCATGTGAAATATGTTAAAGGTCTTGAAAGAAACATATAGGTGTTTTCTATCATGTTCTATGTTTTTTTGTGAACATAAACTTTCCTCCCACAAGTTTAATCTGTTGTAAATAAATGGTTTTTTTTTTTTAGAAAAAGTTATTTACCATGTCAACAGTGACACAAATAAATCTCTCTAGACTTAATGACCTTTTCAAAATAAAAAACTGCTGAACTTTGGCCTTTTCAATCTTTTTCTAAGTGTCACTTTGGGCTCTACAAGTAATTGTGACAGCATTCCTCACTAGGTCAAATCTGAATCCTTCAACTACAGCTGGAAATAGAACATACACACCCTGATAGAAAAGAGAGCATACAAAGTTTTTAAAAAATGCTAAAGCACAATGAACTGGATAAAAATTGTGATATGTAATGATTAAACATGAGAACCGCACATAATCGATGCAATTTATTACAGATTTAAAATACAAATAATTTGTAATGATAGCATACATTTTAAATAAATAAGAGTAAAAATTGTCATGAAAAATTCAAAGATTTTAATTTGAAGAAACTTGGTACACTCATATGCAATAACATTGTATCATATAACACTTTTCAGCCACAAGGACATCCAAACTGCTTTGAATAAGAAATGCAAATGTTTAAAAAAATACAGTTTAAAAAATGTGAATCAATATATAAGGAGATATAAGATTTTACCATGATGAAAATACAGTCAAATAAAACAGTACAAACAACAATAGAAATATATAAAGGAATATATTGTGTGCAATTTATAAAAATAGTCCTGCTCTTTAAAACATCATTTTATTTTAACATTTGTTCTATTTTTACATATAACAATATAAACAGCTATAGATATAGTATTTACCATGTCCATCTGATCACTTTAGCCACTTAGCATCAGACACAGAGTTAAGCTGAGCCTGATGGGAATGTCACTAGTTGTGCATAATTTGATTGTTAAGTACTCTACAAAACAGTTTTGACCTGATGATAATGCTACGGTAATTGAGGGGTTGAGAAAAGAAAGTGATTAAAGCTCAGCTAAAGGGAAACATGACATTTTCACTCGTGTCTTGGTGTCTTAAACAATCTGCACCAGATCATTCCTGTTTATTTTCCTGAAAATTTCCTTGGTCAAATCCATGTAATCCTGGCTGTAGGTCTGCAACATCAGATCCACCAGGTCTAACATGTCTCCCTTCTGCAGTTGACTTCTTGGGATGCATGGAAGGCCTGACAGGAAGTCCTTGTCTTGCAGGAACCACTTGAATTCTCTGAGCTCTTCTTGTTTTAAATGTCCAAGTATTTTCATGAGCTTCTCTCTATCTGTCGTGATTGCTGCTTTCTAATTAATTTAAGGCAAATAAACAAAGGGATATGATTTGACTGTAACTTTGTTGGTGAATAACACATTTAAGAAATAACAACGAGATAATATTCTAGTTGCAAGCTGTGTCATGTAAAATCAAACTGACGCGACTTTACTCACTTTTTGCATCAGCTCAGACAGATTTTCATCCACACTTTGATTCTCTGAGGAAAAGGAAAGAAAGCATCTATCATTAGTGACAGATTTAGATACGACTGAAACTATTTTGTATCAGGCTATTATCAAAAAGTGATGGACAAAGCAAATGGGGTTTGTGGATTTCTTTCCTATCTGTGTCTGTACAGATATCCGTCTGTTCTAAGTAGAACTGCTAACATTAGTGTAAAAAAGGATGCATAAAATAAAGGCAAGACTCTAGTTCTTAAAGGTTTAACAAAGTGACAAATCTTCTCTTTAGTGGATTAAATCAAATCATTTTCAGGAGTTAAATCCAAAGTACAAATACTGTAGTTACTTTTTACACCTTTTATATCTTACCTTCTAAGCAAGGAGCGTGTCGATAGTCATCTGAAATTAAATGCAGAAAAAAAAGGCTAACATTATAGTTTTATGTTTTGCATTCGCAACATCAGTAATAAGATGTTCTGAGCTAAATAAAATAAGGATAGTACATACAACCACTCTCATTAATGTGATAATGTTCATTGGTGTTTAAGCAAGTAATAGCTGTGTGCACCAAAGACCACCAAGTGCCATTTGTGAGACAAGCATGTGGAGTCCGTGTAAGCACCATTATTACAACTGTAGCTGTGTTGCTGTGTGTTCAGCCTTTGATCAGTCCATCGGTTTCAAGACACATACTTCAGACTAGAGTATTTAATCATTCTGAATATTCACGGGATTCACTGAACTAGGATTTCCCCTTGTTATTTGCCCTTATTTCCCCTGAATATCATATACTGTATGACAGGTGAACATACCAAATTGTGGATAAAATTCTTTAATAACCACTAACCTTTTCGAATTTCACACATCCATACTGGTTCATGAGGTGGTTTTCCCTTTTTTGTTTGTAAAAGTGTAAGGTTAAAGTCTCTGTCTGGATTCTTGATGAACACTTCATAGAAATTTGGGTCTTGGCTATCATATCTGAAGGTCATTATCTGTGTAAAAAAAAAAGTAACATAACAAGGAGAGGTATAAGTTCGTTAAGGTAAATCACATACAACCAAAACTAAAAAGTAAGTGTTCCCTGGTCAAACCAGGCCCATTAGTTGTTGTTAGTATTTGCACTTTGACATGCAGATGCTCTGTTCCACACAAAGAACCCAGCAACCAAGCTGACTCCACGTTCACCGAGCAGTAAAGACTCTTGAAGCAGCTAAAGCACAGTCGAACAGTTTTTTTAACTGGGTTCTTTTATTAAAAACACAAAGTATCTAAACTGAGAGGCAATAAAGTATCTAGCGAGGAAAATGGCAACACGAGTGACATGTCCTTTACCTTGTGTAATGTAGTAATCCACTCTGACCCATAAACTTGAGCAAATGGCTAATACAATCAATAATGCATTGTGTTTGCAAATGAAAGTGTCCTTAATGTAGCAATGTGCAACCTTGTTTTGTTCAATATTACCAGTGTAAAAACAGCTCAAAAGGTCTATTAGACTGTTTACAGTGTGTGTTCAATCTGCACAATATTTATCAACTTACTAATGTTGGGCAGTTTCATATAAATAAAATAATGGGAACATGTCACAGTTAACAAAATAGGATCCAAATGCAAAAAAAGACGAAAGATGAACAAACAAAAAGGAAGCTTTATTTAAAAACTGATACAAGCAAAACTAAAGGCAAAAAGTGCAAGAAGAGCAAAAGCAGAAAAAGGACAAAACCAGAAATGAAACAACAAACCGAGAGAAAAAGGAGGACAGAGACGCAAAACCAGGAAATGATGACCAGGAGAGGCAACAGCACTCAGGAAAGACAACAGATGCTTTGACAAAGACAAAAGGGTAACACAGAGGGCTCTAATTTCGTGGTGCAGTGCAGAGTGGCGCAGGGTGGCGCAGGGTAGCGGAGCGTGGCCCTAACCCTAACCCGGCACACCACCATGCGCAGCCAATTTGGTAGATCGGGCTGCGCCGAGATGGGTGTGGCGGCGCACCAGGGGGAGGTGTCGACAGATTCAGCTTGGAACAGTGACAATTTCGTGCCAAAACACTGTGCTTTGCCTGCGCTGAAAGCTCGCCAGTTTCAACCTGGTCTATTCTCGACGCAGGCGAAGCGCACCCGGCGTAGTGAAGATTACACTCAGCTAGCCATAACCACACTTAATAAGGCAGGATCATAACAATTCTTATCTCCTCAAACTGTGCAATAATAATGATGAATCGTGAAATACTGCAGATGTGAATTGAATGGTGTGTATGTGGTATGTTTTTGTTTTTATGTTTTTGTTTTTATATTTTCTTCTCTGTCATGCGTTTTTTTAATGTTCTTATTTATTAAGTATGCACTTTTTAAGAGATTGCACTTTCAATTTCGTTGTACTTGTACAATGACAATAAAGACCATTCTATTCTATTCTAATCTATTCTACTCTATTCTACTCTATTCTATTCTATTCTATATTTCATTTTAGAAATTAGTCAATTTGTAAATTACCAGCAAAAAAACCTCAAATATTGTAAATAAAAAAAATTCCTGAAACAAGGCTAAAGTTTATGTTCACATTGATATATGGTGTGATCAAGTTAGTCCATAAATCTTGACTGCATACACAACTAGGCTGAAAAATGCATTAAGGGGATTTCTTTAAATCTGGCCTTGCCTCATGTCTCCTGACCATACTAAATAACATTGCATTTACTTTGCCCACTTAACAGCCTTTAAATACACTGTGAATTGCAAACCACTGACTCATGACATGAATAGTCCCCTCCTTTCGGGCTTTGCACACATCTTATTGTTGGGTTAATAAAGTAATAGGATCAGAGCAGTTGCCTGCTTGGAGGCACTTAATGGTGAAGTAGAATTTTAAGTCTGCGCAGCATAAATTTGCTGTCATCATTTTGTCACTTTGAGCTGTGTGAGCTACAGTAAGGTTGGCATTTCCTGAGCCTTGACCCTGAAGTGAACCCTGGAAAAAAATCCCATCTATTACGGACTATTTTATGGGGGCTATAACTCACTAGAGACACAAGTTAGAATAAGATTTAAGCTTGTTGGCATGTGCACTTTTATCCACAAACACTTGCTTTTAAATGGCTTTTGAACAAATCAGGTGATAGCTGACCATCTGTGATGTGAAAAAATACATGTAAAATTGATACATTTGCTGTTGATACATGGACAAGTTTAAAATACTTTTGTGAATAACTTTAGCAGAACTGGTACTACTTATCAAGTGAAATGAAACACCCTGTGCAAGCGCTATTTACACGCTTAAGCTGCTTTTAGTTCCTTGTTTGGCTTATCCAGTCTGTATTTAGATTATATGGTTCACTCCCAACAGTTCTCACCAACGCCCTCAGCCAACCTCTCCAGGAACCGTGTAACCATTTCTAGTTAACAGGTTTAGACAGCCTATCGTAATCTACCCTCTCAGGGTGAATGACAGAGAGTAGTAATGAACTAGAGCCTTACCAAAGTGACAGAATTTGTAGACCAGAGATAAAATTTGAGTAAATATCAGCGTTGTATTCATCAGCTGGACAGAAACATGGTATACAATGAGATATTAATGTTGCTCTTTTCCTGCAGAATTAGTACTAATGTAAGTGGGCAGTTGTTTGGCCGTAGTATAGCACTTAGTATAATTATAATAATATACTATCATAATTAGTATAAGAGAAAGAATCTACAGCCATGTTAGCAGCTCTACTGAGATTTTGCTTTGAGCTAAAAATCATACTATTATGCCAACATTGTCACAGACTGGAATTTTGACCTGATAGTGATGACAGATAAAATATCAGAGAATGGCCAAAGTCTTTGGAATTTGTCCTCTTGGATCCATAAATGTCTGCACCGAATTAAATAGCACCTTATCTATGAATTATTGAAATAAATTACTCCAAACCAGAGTGTGGACTAACCACAGACTAGGAGCACATGGCTTAAGTGTTCACATTTGGTACTAACAATCCACTAGTATCTGAAAAACAGTCAAAGAGAAGTCAGATTGGCAGGGATGGGCTTGCGTTGTCAGATCTGGAAAATAATCATTCATAATCCTAAGCAGTTGGTCCTCGGTGGCTGTATGATTCACCTTTGACCTACAGAAATCTCTCTTGGGGATGAAGTAATAACAAGTCGCTTCTCTGGGGTATTTTTTAGCCTCCATCACTCTGCGAATAAATGTAGCCTTATTGCCAGATATTCTCAGTTTCACCTACCTATCCTTCCATACATCTAATACAAAAAAAGAAATGAAGGATAGATGGGAAATCATATTTTGTGAAAGATGATCTTCACCAAAATGTGGTCATTACCGTAAAGGCGATTGCTATTTTGATGCATAGATATCCTTACCCACTTGCCTGGAAATTTAAATGAGATTTGAATTTTTCATGTACCTCCAAATGGCCGGGGATGTTAATGTCTTGATTTCAATGTGTGAGCTTTGAGGGTGCTCGAACACGGTGACAAGAATACCTTAGCAGTGCATAATTTCCAGCAAGTCCCTCTGTCATAGTCATACGAATAATTCATTTTCCCAGGACTTGATTCATTAGGTCTTTTTTTGTGAGCAGTTGTTGTGATAGTAATGAATCAGGGGCGTATTTTGATGATCATTTTGTGAAAAGACACAATCTGTTTTGACTCTTGTGTTGGTTCATCAGTCTTGAAAATGTATATAATGTTGGCTACATGTGTAAACTCCCTTCCAAACATAGATTATTGTTGTGTAGCCTCTCTAAGGCAAAGCTTTAATCTGTTTTCTGCTAAATGTGCCCTTCCTGCTTTGAGTTCAGTTTTAACATAAGGTTGTATGGCAGTTTTTGCATCATTTGGTTGAACGTGTATCAATTAGATTTTGTACTTTGGTCCATGAATTACTTCTAGTTTTGCAGGAAGATGCTTTGACAACAATTTCAACTAATGTAGAAACAAGCAGCCTGCAAAACGCTTCTGTGTATTCCTAGAATTTAATTAAATACATACTCAACATGTTGTATTGTCTCTCTCACCATGGGGGGGGGGGTCCAAATAAGCCACATTGCCACTATTGTGTTTCTTTTCCGCAAGGTGTTTCATTCATCAGAAGGCAATGTAATGAAGGCATTTTCTAAGATTCTTTGAATGCAAAGGCCTTGGGGCAACATCTCTTTCAACAAGACTCCATTCTTTGTTCTGCTATTTTATGCACAAGACAACAATTTTCCTGGTGAAAATGGAATGCTGTTAATATTTTTTCTTTATCTCTAAGAAATATTAGCTCTTTTGTTCTGTAATAATCAAAACTCCTGTAATGAATGCTGTCAGTCCATTCAAGAGTGACTCAGAGACCCATGTCATAAGCAAGAAGTGACAACTACCCGTTTTCATCAACTTGTCTATTTTGTAGAAAGCACAAATGGGGGCAAGATTCCATATTTGGCAACTCCAGCTTCTTGACAGTCTTTTCTCAAAGGCTTTCATGCCTTCACTTTTGCCCACTTTCTCATCTTCATACCCCTGGCCAATCTTGGCATAAAGTGAGTGAGAATGTTGGTTTGATGATTTTAGAACAATTGCAAAAGCTGTTAGAAAAAACTAAATCCAGTCTCTAAAATAACACAGTTTACTTACAGCAACTATAGTCTTCCCCTGGTCCCCATGTTTAGATACAGTAGGAATCAGTCATTTAAAATGTTTTGTCTTGGTGGCATAAAAAACCAACATTAGCATGGAATGTAGTCATCCATTACTGATGTTCATGTGGTGTGAGATAGTGTGGAGGTAATTGGAAAATTGGTCTTTTAAGTGTGGAGAGCACATCCTCTTCTCTTCCTACGCTCTTCCCTTTATTCCTACTACCAACTGATTCCAGCAGCCTTCCAATCAAAGTGTCTACGATTGTAAACTTCTTTTTCAGTCAACACTCTCATTGTATTTTTTCTTTTCTAAGTTCTGAGTGAAATGCAGTTTACAATGACCTTCCTAGTCTTTGCAGTGTTTCTGAAAGAACATTTCACTTCAGGCTTAACCTTGTTCAGTGTCACACTAGACACAGAGAGTCATCTTTATGTGTACGTGTGACACCGAACAGTACATCAAGTCTCTGGGGTGTAAACCTGTGAACACTAAGCAGTAAAATGTGAAGTTGCTGTTGTGCTTTCACCTCAAGTTGACCTGTCAACTCTGCCTTTGGCTTGAGAGCTCCTTGGGGCCAGCATACCTCCACAAAAAGAGAAAAAAACATGGCAATGAAGAGTGGATTGAGGCGAGGCAGCCAGAAAGAGAATAAAAACAGAGGGAGAAAGAGACATTGATAAGTGGCCTTTGAAGAGAATGACATGTTCGTGGTACTCAAGCAGACCTCTATCCTCCCTCCACATGGAGGACCCATCTCAGCAGATGAAAGCAGGAGCCTCTTTGAGGTGGTGCCCTAGCATTATCCCTGCATCCTGCATCAAGTAATTGAAAGACCTAAGAGTGTGGTGGGGGACTGGCAAAAAAAAACTGGGCTGAGTCATCCTCGCAAGTTTTGGACTTGCAAAATGAGAAGAAAGAGCTGAATGTTCTCACAGATTTTTACTCAGTGTGCTCTTAGAGCTATCTGAAAAGGAGAGTACTTGTAATATATTCATATATTATGCACTTTCACAGCACCATCATGTACTGTCTTGTGCCAGGCTGAGTGACAGGGGAGCCTTAATGTTGGGATAACTATCATGTAAACATGTAATGGTTTATTAAACTTGTGCCAGCAAAAATCTTCATTACTTATATAGCACCATAGTTTTTATTGAAATTCAAAGTTCTTTTCAAGTTGAGTTAATAATTAAAAACATGATGATAAAAAATGTGGACATTACAGAAGATAATTCCAGACTAGAAAAATAGCTGACAAAACAATATTCAGCACTTACTGTATCCTGTTTGAAATTACTGATGCAGCTGTCATGAAGATGGAATAAAACACATTATATATGCAGGAAGGGGTGTGTTGTAATGGCTTTTGTGACTGCAGATAAAATAAAACTGTCTTAAATTTTAAAACTGACCTGGTGCTGCCATATTGTCTGACCCAATGAAAGAGATTTGCCCATAAGAATGCACAAGATAATACTGTTTTTTGGATGATGTAGTGGGCTATGAGTGTATGGTAGAGACAGAGCAAGAGAAAGAGACAGAGAGAATGATGGTTGAATATGGGATGGTCCTGAATGCGCTCAATGGATCAGAGTAATCTCAGTCAAATCAGTGTCAATGCACTGCCTGCACACTATTTAATCCTCTCTGGCATGACATTTAATATGTTGTAAAGCAAATGTATGATGCACATTTTCAAATGAAGACATTGCAGCTATAAAGCCTTTGCATTTGCAGTGAATGTTTTCATTGTTTCAAATGTTAATCCACAGTGCTGATGGAGTCATTCTTCAAGTAATGACATTTACCTTTACATTCTTAATGAAATAAGCACATGTGAATGGAAACAGAAGGAAAAGCTTTATCATTCTTTCAGTGTTTCATGGGAAAAGGTCGCATTTACATTCTTTTCTTTAACCATACATTTTGGTATGGTAATGTAGGACACTTACACCTTTGTCATGCCTTCTCCATGTCTGTTCATCACTGTATGCACTGGTTTTCCTCTCTCACTCTCTCTGGCTCTCCACTGGATGAAACTGAGCATGGTTTATCATTATCAGCCAGACTCCTCCCTCTCTTTTACTGGTGGTGTTTTTCCTCCCTCCCTCTTGTGTAGAGAGCTCGGCAGTGAGCGATAATCCCGGATTGAGCTGCCCTGCCGTCTGCATCCCGTTGTTGCTGGGAGAGCATGGCACGGCTCCAGGACCCCTGTGCTCGCACAGGAGAGAATTGAAAACGAATAGGAGTGAGAGAGAGAGAGAGAGAGAGAGAGAGAGAGAGAGAGGGAGAGAGAGAGAGAAAGAGAAGAGAGGAGAAAGGAAGAGGTACAGTTGGGCTGTTTCACGACAGTCACAGCTGCTTGAGCACTGCACCGCGCTGAGTATCATTGAGTTTCAGTCATACACACTCTCATATAAACAAGGGAGAAAAAGGGAAGAAAAAGGATGACGGCCGGTTTGTCGCAGTTGCGGGTGCAAATGTGAATCAAGAATCAAGAAAGAGGAAACCTCAGTCACGTCCTGGGTCCCACCACATCGCAACATCTCTCTGCTCGGTGTTGCATTTTCCTCACCACTCACACTTAAGAAGGATTAAACTTTTTTTTGATCTCTTGTTGGCACATCCAGAACTTTTTGAGCCTCTGACATGGAGTCTCCCACCAAAGAGATCGAGGAGTTTGAAAGCACAGCCCTGAAGTACCTTCAGCCGGAACAAATTGAAAAGATTTGGCTCAGGCTCCGGGGACTGTGAGTATACCCACTTCTACTTTTCAACAAGTGTCTGTGAAGCAATGTATGTGTGCCTTTGTGTTAGTTACATTTAAGTTTCAATTGACTGGATTATTGTGGGTTATATATGTAATGGCGCAAATCACAGTTAAATTCTTCATAAAAATTGCATGTAGGGTACAGGAAAGAGCTTGAGGGCAAAAATAAAAGCCTACTTTTATTTACCTTTTACAAATTTTGGTTACAGCAAGTGCAGTTTGCATTTTAGGTCTGTGTCACCCTAAATGTGAGTTCTTATGAGAAAGGGAGAAAGAACCAAAGAAAGACTAATAAAAAACCTGTAGAAAAACAGGGAGAGAGAAAGAGAAGGAGGAAGGGGGACAGAGAGACAGGAAGTGAGAGATTGAAATTACTCAAAACAAACAGCTCCGAGCTACTTCCTTTGTAATATTTGGATTTGTTTTTTTATTGGACAGCAAGGGGGGAAAAGAAAGTACATCAAAGCTCTCACTTGAACCCTTACTGCATGTTTATTTTCATTCACTAGACGTCCTTTTTCCAACTACCATGCGTCAGAAATTTTTAAAGAGGCAAGAACATGTCATTTGACATTTAATAAACACCTGTTGTCCCTGCAGAACTATGATGTAAAAGGACTATAAATTCAAACTTAAATGGTTATATGTGTGTATTTTCAGTTGAGGGATTGAAACAGAAGGAAACTCCTCTGTGTTTGCTCACATATTTTGTGCTGCTGTGTTTTTTTTGCCACTTTTCTATCCTTGATATTCTTCTTTAAATAATACAGAAACCTCCCTGAGCCTCACATTTCTCATTCTCCTAGTTTCTTTAGGGACATACTTTGGAAAAAAAAACCCTAACACTACAATATTACTGTCTCTGATCCACCAACCAATCAACACCTCTATTACCTTTCACCATTATAAGAACACCCAGCACACTGTGTATGCAAGTTTAAGAAGGAATGATCCATTTTCAGTTCACACCTTTCTCACAAGCAGAGGGAGGAGACAATTGTGTTGCTAGGAAGTTGTGTTAAGAATAAAAATCTTTAATGTAACTGCTGTAAGGTCTGAATGAAATGCAGCTTCTTTCTGCGACAAAGATAACAGCTGGGTGAATGAACCACATGTGGGACTGCAATCCATCCCTCATCTCTCCTCTCCTTACGTCTCGCATCATTCTGTTTTATTTTTAGTTATATCCATGTCATGGTACCCCTATTGTTCCATGATTAGTCATTGTTTCTCTCTCCCTCCTGTGTCAGAAGCCTAAGATGTGGGCCCCACCACTATCGTCCCCTGCCACATTTAGTTTTCTCGGATGACTTCATTGTCACTTTCATTTGGTCACCGTCATAAATTTCCTATCATGACCATCTGTCTTTTTGGATATTTGATGGATAGTGAGTCAGATGAATATACGGGGGGCCTGGGTCTTTTTTTTTGTTTTTTTGTTTTTTTGTTTTGACATCACGGCCACACTGCAGTCTGCTGGGTGCTCTGAGGGCTCCTGTTGTGTGTCAGAGATCACATTAGCTTTTAATCTCACAAAGAGCCTCTGTCTGAAGAGTCAGAGCTCCAACTGACAGGCAGCCCCCACAGATGTTGACACTTTGCACAGTGTATTTTGTACACTGTTTGTTTAACAGGGAGGGATCAACAGTATGCAGCATATATATGTGTGTGTGTGTGTGTGTGTGTGTGTGTGTGTGTGTGATTGGGAAAGGTTGACTGCGCATGTGCTTGTGTGGATGATATTGATTGCATGTGTCTTTGAAAACATATAAAGTGGCTTGGTGACATTTACTGTATATGCTGCCAGCTTACCCTAGGAGATTTTTATGGCAGCTGTATGATTTGTGTGTATGTGAGTGTGTGAGTGTGTGTGTGTGTGTGATGAATGCCTGTCACAGTACTCTCTGGCACAAGGTACTCCACAGAGTACACCACTCATCCACAGATAGACAGAGAGAGCATTAGCTTAGGAGAGGCTTCCCTTCGCTCAACCTTTAGTGATGCAGTCTTAAACCTGGTAACAACCACTGATGAAAGCATGTGTTTTATTACTTCCCTCTGATAAATGGCCCCTTTATGTTTATGCTTCTGTGAATGGATTCCAGTGGATTTCCATTGATAAATTAGATCACTGCGACAGACATGACCCCTCCGTTGCCCACTCATTAATGGAAATCAATGAATAATTTAATCACTTGATCAACAGTTCATCACAGAGAGCTCCCTTAAGAGAGGAACAACTTGGATTTAGTCCAAGGAGAAATAAGGTAGCCTGATGGTTGCTATATGACACAACTGGGTTAATAAGACTGACATTAAATCAAAGAAATCCAAGCAAAACAAGCATTCATAAATCATCCAAACAGCTAATGTAAGTGACCTCAAACATGCACTTTACACAAGGTTAGATTTTACGTCAAATCTTTTCAGTGACCTTTATCATACAATAATTTCTGGAATTTCCATGACCCTTTGCAACCCACATCCTCATTATGCTGAGGATATTGCATTAAAACCTTGTAATTAGGAGAGGCTTTAGGTTGTTGACACACACACATTTAAACATAAAGCAGGCCCAGTGATGGGGGAAGGGGCAAAAGGAGGGCTAGAGGAAATGGGAGAAGGTGAGAGGTAGGACATATCCATTCTTATGTTTCTCCTCCTTGTTCATCCTTATTCATCTGTCTCTAATGTGCTTTTGTTTTCTATATCCTCTTCCGCTTAAAACTCTTCATCTATTCATGTCTTCTAAAGTTTAACTGCCTGACGGACCTGAAATGATTAAATCATTTATTTCTTGCACATCTTAAGGGAGCTCTTAACGTTTCTTTACGGAGACTAACTTCCTTGGCTTGCAGATTTACGCTGAGCCCAAGAAATGATGGATATAGAAAACGATTGAGAAACAAATCAAGCTAAGTGCTGTGAATTCTGCCTGACCAGAATTTAAATGCACGTCCGTAGTCTAACAGCAGCGAGTCCATCCTCTTCTCCACTTCACTATGAGTGCCTTAAGTGAGTGTGTGTGGGGTGTGTGTGTGTGTGTGTGTGTGTGTGTGAGTGTGTGAGCGTGAGCATGTGTGTGCGCATTCATCTTTTCGAGTCACGCTGATATCTCTCTGGAGGTGTGGGTGTGTTTCAGGCCAAATGTTAGGGAAACTGATAGGTATTTTTTAATGTGATCATGGAGGCTCTGTGCTAGCATGTGTTTGTAATAGTATAGTAGGTGTTTGTTGGGTGTGTGTGTGTGTCTGCTTATCATTACACCTCTCTTAAATCCTTCACTTGAATTAATGACTGTCTGTATTTGCATTCTTATGAGATTTACAGTGTGAACGCAGTATAACTGATATTATCTCCCTACAAAGGTAATGGAAACTAGTACTACCATTGCTCTAAATCCACACATCTGATCAGGTCATGTTTTTGTGGTTGATTATTTTTTGGAATAAAATCTGTTGTTGGACGCACATTGACTGTAATGCAAGAATGCATTACAGAAGCCTCTCTCACTTTTCTCTCCGAGGTTTATTTCTGGCAAGTCATTTTCAGCAAACAGGTTGCTCATTTAAACTCAATGAAAGCCACCTGTGCAGAAGTAGGTGTTTGATCAGTTGCATAACCAATGGCCACGATAGCTGTAGGAAGCTACATCCTCCACTCCCTTTACAAGCAAGTTTTATTCAAAAATTGGACTTGTAAAGGGGATCCAAAACAATAAAGATATTAAACTACCAATGAGGTGTTATCTGTTGTGCTGAAATGTAACTGAAATAAAAAGGAAAGGGTTGACATGAGGTTAGAAGCTTAAAAAGTGCTTTAAAAACAAATCGGTAATCACTTAGATGGGATGTGTTTACTGTGGAGTTCTTGATGGCTCCACTTGAACCTGAGCAGAGTAACATTTCACTCGAGGCCTCACTTTCCTCTTGTTTGTTTTCTCTGTCAGGCGCAAGTACAAGAAGACGTCCCAGAGGTAAGACTTGCTGCTGTGATTCTGGATCCCATCAGTCTCTTCCTCATCTCTCCCTCCTATTCTTCCCATCTCTTCCTACCTCTCTCTAATTTCTTAACTCTGTCTCTCTCTGCTCCTTCCATTCTCCTACATCTCTACCTTCTTCAATGTGTTTTTTTCTTTGCTTGTCATCCATTGTAGCCTTTGAAGAGCTTTGTAACTGTTTAAAAAGTGCAACATAATAAAGTTGTTGTTATTGTTATCGTTGTGACTATTATCATTTTTATCCTCAGTTCATTCAATTTCAGTCCCGAGGGTTACAGATCTTAGCTGAACCAGCAAACTTGTCACACTTGTATGCGTTTGCTCTTTCTATCATTCGCGCTTCCTCTCTCTGTTGATTCAAATGTCAACTCATCTTCATTAAACAACTGGCAGCCTAAAGGTCAGAAATTATGGGGACACAACTCACAGACCCTAACTCACAGACCTTGTGAGCTTGACGAATAATTGGAGTGCTGCACATCTTAAATGCTGTTATCTTCTTTATTGTGAAACTTTCATTTGTTTGGTTCTGTCAGAGATGCTCAGGGGAAATCATGTCCTCAATTAACTGGGACTTGTGTAAATGCATTTGTTTACAAGCATGAAAGCAGGAATTAATTAATGCCAGTGGATGAGTGGGTAATAAAAGATTTAAGTATCATTTGTTCAAGATGTTTCTGTATTGATCTGAAACATGCAATCAGTATTCTTCGTTATTCAGTTTATTTTCTCCTGTAATCATTTTTCCTGTTGTAAAAGAGCCAAGAGACCTTGTAAAACTTTTAAACTGTATGATGTTTTAGCCCCATCTGGCCAGCATATGTATTCCATATTTTTGTGAAGAGTCTGATCAGACATAAACT
This sequence comes from Acanthurus leucopareius, assembly GCA_029814765.1. Taxonomy (NCBI): domain Eukaryota; kingdom Metazoa; phylum Chordata; class Actinopteri; order Acanthuriformes; family Acanthuridae; genus Acanthurus; species Acanthurus leucopareius. Next base: position 6,191,226 of record JAQMCX010000009.1, on the reverse strand, counting down.
CTTAGCCAGGTAGTTTGATAGCAGTTAAACCTTAAATCACTCTTGTATCCACTTGATGGCCAAGTCTATAACTTTCCGTATTTTCTTTACACAGGCTTTTAGTCTCAATATTTACATTATTTCTTTGAAATACTCAATATAAGTAAGTGAGTAAATGATTGATTACAGTTTCACTGTTATATCACTTCCAATGTAATTCCAATAACAGGCTACATAGTCTACATTCAGTATGGATCATCATCAAGATCATGATTAAATGGACAATAGAGTGTAAAATGCATTTCATTTTCATTTTCATCCAAACCAAAAAGATACATTTTGCTCTTCTTTGGAAGCATCAACTTTTCCCAACCGAAGGCAAAATGCCAGTAAGGACCAAATCCCATCAAAAGACCAGCATGAGGACTGCGTTTGGTGTCTCTTTTTGACTGACCTGAGCTGTCTCTTTCACTTATCTTATTGAAGATCTGAATCTTTGAAGTTGGTAACTTTTTAAAAGGATTATTAATCTCTTGAAAGAGTTTGTCATTATAGTTTCAGCAAATGTTACTCAAACAGGAGTTAGCAGTGATTTTCCAGAGATTGCAACATATTTGGTGCTCGAGTAAGAATTTACAGTAACAGGACTATGTTTGTGGTCCAAATAAGCGATACTGCCAAAGTGTGTTGTTATGAAGGAACATGTTACAATATTGTGGTTCAGTGATGTTTTTTTAAAAAAAAATAAACAGCAATAAAGTGTAGTGGCACAGAAATTACTGTCCTTAATGTCCTTAGTCCTACTGATATAAGACCAAGGACATTAAAAAAGTACATGTCAACAAGATCTATACAATATTGTAGCAGGGCCATAAAAATTGTTGGTTGAATGTTTTTTTTGACAATAATAAAATTACATAAGCATCAGCCTTCTTCTTTAAGGGTCACATGGATGGTAAATGTATCAGTTAACACATGCTCTGACTTTCAGTTTACGTTATATATTTAATTAATATTTTTTTCCCAATAATTGTCCAACAATGGTACATTTGAATAACCAACACTTAAGACAGATTATTTCCACAGACACCACAATACTTGCACTACTTATTTTTGCGCCAAATAAATCAACAATTTGTCTGGTTAAGTTAATCAACGCATGAGGACAAATTGTGTTAACTCAGTAAATAGAAAATTGTAACTACTTCACAAATGCAGCTTAAAATAAACATAGGTTGTCAAAGCGCCACTACAATGCGGGTTCATGGCATTTTCCTGTGAACTCTGGGATTGCCGCACAGTTAGAGTAATTGAACGAAACTCTCCTCATCGCACTTATTTGCACAGCGTGTGGTCGTTTGCAGTGGTATAGAGCTAGCGGTAGGAAACTCTCATTCTGTCTCTTCTCTCTTTTCTCTGTCGCTGTCTCTCTGTCTCTCTCTGCTGGGTGGGTGAGTTCCTGTGTGGAGGAGCTCGGTGATTGACAGCTCCATATGTGTCTGTGTAATTACGGCCGGGCTAATTGGCACAGAGGAACACTAGGACATTGTCATTACTGACACACCAGAACAACCCCTAACACACAGATGGAGGGAGAGGTAGCCCTCTTCACAGAGGGAGGGATGGAGGGATTGGAAAAAAAAGAGTGTTTGTGTGTGTGTGTGTGTGTGTGTGTGTGTTTGTATGAAAAGGGAGTTAAGGGAGTTGGAAAAAAGGCTAAAAAGACAGGTCTCTGTAGGCCTTTTTGTTGGTTGCAGTCAGGAAAACAGTTTGTTACTATTTTGGTGATTGTTTTTTGATTGCATGGTCACTATTGTGTTCCACATTTCTCTTTCAACAATTGACAGTTTGCTTAAACATGCCACCCTCAGATACTGTTGCTATGCTTGTCAAACTTTTTCAGTATACAACACATATGCAGTTTTCAAAGAAAATATTGTGGTAGATAAACCCCCTGAAAATCATTTTAAATTTTTGAAACCATTGGTCCTAAAAATTAGATTGAAGTAGATTAAACCAGGCTTTTAGCTTTTAGCCTGCAGTCATTGATTTTGCGAGCAGTAATGATAGCCTCTGCTGGCAGATTTTATCAGCTTTGGCTTGCTGGTTGGTAGGTTTAACTTAAAGTATTCCTTTTTAAAATAAGTTAGCCTCTAATATGAACAGTCTCTAAACTAGTCCTTACTATTCAATTTAATTCAATTCAATTCAATTCAATTCAATTCAATTAGTCCTTACTATGCATTTGATACAAAGGTGATATTATTTTCAAGAAAATTAAGGCAAAAGCTTAGTTGCCTAGCAAATAGTCAGTATCCTCACCAGTTAAAGAATCACAATTTGCTGTTGTAAGCTTGACAGACTTGCCTGGCCTAGCAACAATTTCTAAGCTGTGATTGGACGTTTGCTTTTGTTCAGTCAATGGCTTTTCAATCGATTCTAAATGTGTTAGTTCTTTGACAAATTTCAGCTTAATCTTGTGCATCTGAATGGGCCAGAGAGCAATTTTAAAAAGGTATTGACAACCAAGCACCACCACTTACAGTAATTATTCACCAACAAAAACACAAGTAGATGGCTTGTATATCTCTTTGTGTTTTCTGATAGGTGCCTGAATAGCACACTGAATGAAACAGGCTTTTACTTAAGCCTGTAAATATTCTACAGTGGTCATTCCTTGTAACTCAGCTCTAAAAGCTTTAAGTGTTTAGCCATCTTATCAAGGCAAGCCTCCAGCCTTAAATGGCCTTGCGTCGGCCCAGTTGCCAACTCTGTTATGTGAATGTGTATCTGCTTTCCTGCTCCCAGGGCTGCTGTATTTGTTGGGATTGCAGTCTTGAAAGTTATGCAGGGCTACAGTACATGTTTTCAGAGGCATTTATAACTCAGGCAGCTCAGGCAGCCTGGTCTCCTCCACTTTGCTGCAAACTGTTCTTGTAAATATGTTTTGTTTGTGCAGAAATTTGTCTGTTTTTATATTATCTATCTATCTATCTATCTATCTATCTATCTATCTATCTATCTATCTATCTATCTATCTATCTATCTATC
>JAQMCX010000009.1:6100271-6183415 GCA_029814765.1 Acanthurus leucopareius | reverse complement strand
CTATCTATCTATCTATCTATCTATCTATCTATCTATCTATCTATCTATCTATCTATCTATCTATCTATACTTACATATACATTGCTGTATATATGAATGTATATATATATCTTGTTTAATGTATTATAGCACAGTAGTTGTTGTATATCATTTGCATAAATATGTCAAAAGAGGAAAAAGATCACAAAGGTAAAAAAAAAGACCAAGAGCAGTGGAGAGGAGGACAGATCTCGTCAGGGTGAGAGTCACGAGGGAAAATTGAACTCTTTGGTTAATGTCAGTAATCAGTGAGCAAAATCTTCCAGGCATTGGCTGCCTTTCAAGAACAGCCCATTAGATGCCATTACCCGAGCTTCTCTGTCTCTCTTTTCTGTAGTCCGAGGCCATTTGTCAGTCACCACAGCTACTGGGCTATTCATCGGAGATGATTCATACAGGGCAACAGTGCCATACTAGTTTCAAATTTCGGATTAACTGACTACGCAACAAATACAATCACATTTCTTAAACAAATAATAGCTCTTATGCAATAAGGAGCAGAAATTACAGTGGCAGTAAAGATGATGATGTGATTAGATTATAAATGAAAAACAAGAGGGTGCACACATTCAATTAAAAAATTCAAATCAATTAAAATAAGAATTAGAAGTACAGATGTCACCTTCGGCTTACTTAGGGCAACACTCTTTCTCAAACATTGATATATAAATAATAATGAAACAGTTCCTACAAGGAAATATGATGTTTTGTTGTCAATATGTAAAGTCTGTTCTATCTATTAAATTGCAATTAAGTTGTTTTTTTAATTAATGCTATTAATAGGCTAGCCTACTTACATTATCATTAAAAACATTATAATTACAGGTAGTAATAAATCATGACAGAATTTCAGCAAACTTTATTGTCGAAATGACATACAACAAGAAAGTCTAGCACAACCTCAAGTCAGTGGAGCTGTTACTATATTAAAATTAAGTCATTCCTTATTTAAGTCTGAGGGGTTTAGATGGATTACGGTCTAGCTAAAAGAATTCAATTTCAGGCATTAATTACTTGCTGTCGCTAACATAGTTGTTTCCTGGTTATGGTGATAGGTTGTGGCTTGTTTTTGCATGTATTTCCGTTGCTGCCTCTGTTTAAGTCCACACCTTGCGTATAATGAATTTATTGTTTTTAGATATTTATAAAGATGAAATTACTTCTTTGTTTCAGATGTGACATTTTTTGTAAAATTTGTGGGCAGCCACTGTGTGACACCCAGGGACCAACTCCAGTTCTAAGCTAGTACCTCAGTCTAACATGGCACTGACAAGAGAGTTAACCTAACATACCTGTTTTTGATGGTTTAAGCTTTGCTAAGTTGGGAAAGCACAAGGACAAAATGAAAACCCCATACAGAAAGTTGAAAGGCGACATTGCCACCTACAGACCTACTTTATTTTTTTTTTAGAGGGGAAATTTTGGTGATTTGTATTTAATCTTTTTTCCTCTGCACACATACACTCATGATTATGCCTCTCCTGCTATTTCTTTTTCCATGCAGATCTCTCCCTCCCTTCATCCTCCCTTCACCCTGTCCCCTTCTCTCTCCTGCTACCTGATGATTAGAGGGGTAATTGCCCAGCTCAAATGAATCTCCAAGCATGGGCTAATTACATTCTTCTCAAAAGCTTTTTTTCCCCCCTTTTTTCCTTTGTGCTTTTTCTCCACTTCTCACCAGGTGCTCCTTCCTTTTGGAGGTAACCAACTTAGTGAGATTGATTCACTACATGTGACAGTCTACTAAACCACGCAGGTGCTGAGAGACACCCTTCAGTTTTTATACATCAGTGCACATTTAACAACAGAGATCTAGAGGATACACTCTGCCCTAGAATCACTGAAGTCAATCATTAGATGTTTTCATTTAGGGAACCTGGTTCGGCTGCCAATCTCAAAGGAGAGTCAGCTTAAGTGGCTAAAAATGAGCTTATGAAACAAAGGATCACTCCCTATATGTTGGGGTGCTGAATGTCAGATTCAGCTAACTGACATAGAATTACTTGTTTTTTATCCAGTAAATCATGGCAGCCTATTTTGGTAAAAATGTCAGTCTGTGCATAATACTGTTAAGAAAAAAAATACCTCTGCTCTTGTGAGCAAGTCACAATGGTAGACTAGTTGCACTGCCCTTAATTGATTTAAGTAAATAAATCACCCTCCCACCCCACCAGTAGAAACGATAAGTGCATCTCTCCATTAGGAGCTTTTACACAGGAGACACAGGATCTTTAATTATTATGTAAATCTCCAAATGCCAACAGTTTTGGTCAGGATTTAATGTTTGTTAATGTTTTGTGATTTTCTCAAAGTCAGAGACATAAAACACATGGTCTAGGTTTGTACAGTGAAAGTGTTTGGAGTAAAGCAGCCTTTCCAATAAATCCTGAGTTTCCCTTAGAGCTGTCTGAGAATTGTATTTCCGAAGCTAGAAGTTTAATTCTGTTTTCTGTGTCCTGTCAAGATGCAGTTTTTAGTTTTACTGTTTGGATGTCCCATATTTTCTGCATTGACACTGCTGACTCTGAGAGCAGTGTTTGTGATTAAAGTAAGTCATTATACGAAACACAATAAATAAAAAAACCCTCACTGTTTAACTAAACATACAGTTTCTAGAGAGTCAAAATCAATTTTATTTTATATGCTCTGCTCTCTAAAGTACCTACTTCACTTCCCTATCTTGTTCAAAAATGACAAAAATGCTAGTATTCTTAATGACATTTTAGTTTCCTGGAAAACAATTTTAATTCATCTTTACACAAAACATTTAGTCATATATGCTATAGATGCCATTTGATGTCCACAATAAGTCTGTTCTTCACTTTTTGTGTATTGTAGAAACAAATAGCATACTGCATTCCATTTCATTATAACTTTCAACGACAAAAAAGCAAGCAGGGACTAGTAGAAGTGGAGTGAAAAGTCTAAGCCGGTGGAGGTCTCTTGGTCAGACAAAATAATTTTTCATGATGGAGGCTGGATGCTTTATGCCTGAATGAAATAAGAGCTGATTCAGGCATCAGTAGTGGGACTACTACCACTTGTACTGCAACATGCGCTTTTATAGACAAACGGCTGCTTGCATATACTGATGTGATAGATTTTCAATTCAGACAAAACAGTAACCCTCAATAGATGCACATGATGAGGCAAATCACATTCAAATTTTTTTACTTCGCTTATCTTAAAGTGACGGTGCAAGAAGCGTAGTATATGCACAAGTGCTGGGTTTCCATTCTGCGAGGAAGGGCTTCCACACTGATTATTTTTTCCCTCTTCGTCAATCTCAGGAAGACATTATTGAGCCGAGTGTATTGCTACTCTGAAGATTGATTCGCAAAACCTGAATGATAGGCTTTTATCCTAAGTTGAGTCTGCAGTGGAGAGAAGAATATAAACGTCACACACCTTCTTAGTGCCAGCCCAGCTCACAAGGCTTCCTCTTCCTGCTGCCTGCAGTAGATAATATTGCAGATTTATGGTGCAGATTGTCTTCTTAATCTGGTTGTTTATATCCATTCTTCCTACAACCCCCCTCTGCCGCTTCATCCTATTTCTACCCCTGGTCCCTGTCGGCTGTTTGTCCAAAAGGTATTACCCCTGGATAGGCGCAGGTAGACGAAGAGATAGAGTAGGAATGTGTAATTTTTTAGTGTCCAATTGTGTTGAATGAGCCTGTGAGCTTACGGTGTTTGTGTGCTGAATGTGTGTGCTCACGTGATGTCCAACAGTCATCTGTGTGTGCATGCTTGTGTGAGTGCTAGTGTGAGTGCTACGTGTCTTTTCTTTCAATTCTTTTATTCGCCTCACCTCATTTATCTCCCGCCAACCCAGTCATTCTGATCCCAGCAGGAGTTGCAGACTTCACATCTAGTGTATTCAAATACCTTCTGCGGCACACACTCTCTGTCGTAACCAATGTGAAAGATAATGTCTGCAAAATGGGCCTTTCTTGCTGAAGCAGGGGCTGGATGAAGCCAGAAAGAATGGATGAGTTTGAACCAGGCAATTTTTTTGTAGACTGCTTCCAGCTCAGTAGAATATGCATATTAAGGCAATGAGGAAGAAGTGATAGACTGAAATCTGGACAAAGTTGGACAAAAGGGTAGAGTTTACAGAGAGAATCATTGACAAAAGTGTAGTTGGGTGTATCTTAGAGAAATTCTGTTTGTATGGCAATAAATTGTTTTCACCACATACATGAGGTGGTTAGGTTGTGTGCAGGGCTTATAAAGCAGAGGACTCTGACACCACTGAGGTTTGGATCACGAGTCATGATCGTGGTTACATTAAGGGAAAGGTTTGGTTGAATGTTAACAAACATGTTGTGTCACAAGCAGATGTCATAATGCATGATCTGATATTTTGGCAGAAACACATTACTTTTGGATGGTTTTTGGACAGGACATGGTTTTAGAGCATATTTGGACTGATGGTTAGTGGGAATAAAAATCGATCCAGCACACTATTCCCAGATGCTGTCTTGTCATTAGACTGCTGGGGGGGACAGGAAGTGTGGACAAGCAGTATAATAAAAATGAATCAATAAATCTCTGACACATTTCTAGCCAAGCTATGTGTTTCAAAACTTGTAGTATTTTATGGAGGGTTGGTCTTTTCTTCTACTTTCACCAGGTCATTATAGATATATTTAGAATAATGTGTTTAACATATGTTTGACAATTTAAAAAATACAATGCAACAGTATGAAAAGGGTTTGTCGTAGTAGAAGTGAACCTATAAATAACTTTTCTCCAAGGCTTTATGGAGCTTTATAGTGAGTTTCAACTGTCTGGGTGCAACTTTACTGTTTTAATTCTCACAGAACAAAATAGAATATTTAGCTGATAAGGGAGAGATTTTTCCTCAGGAGTTGGCTAAGACCTGAAACAGATATAATTGAGTGTGAATATTTGATGTCCATCCATTCATTCAGTATGCAGAAACTCGACTCAGGATATTGACATATCAATCAACTGTTCACAGCTTGTCTAAACTGACCACAAGCAACCCAAAAGATATTGCAGAGAGTGTGTGTACGACGGGCTCTGGTGTCAGTAGTGAGTGAACTCTGCTTTTTTGAAGCATTCAGGCTCTGTGGATTATGGCCTGGTCAGTGATGTGATGCTCTGAAGTTTGTTCCTGCTGCTTAGCTGTCATATAAATAATAGCCACTGAAAAAATTTTGCAGCATAAAGTAAAACTTGTTGATACTCAATTTGTAGAAAATCCCTCTTTCAAATATGTAAAAAAAATAGTAAACACTTTGGTTGTTTCTGTTTGAGTGTGTCTGAGGTTGTGCATGTGTGTGTGAGTGATAATGCATGAACTGCTTTGTGCGAATGTGCGAAGATGTGAAAAAACCTGCCGTTGTTTTCTTTCAAGTTTAGCCAGCAGGAAGGCTGAGAATCACAGCAGTGACGCAGTTAAGTCTCTGTTTTCTGTCACAGCATTTTAACGCTCTTTTGGCCATGCTGGATTAAACATCCTCTCAAAAAAAATAAACACTGAGTACAGGAGTTTACTGATACACAGTGAGATTCATAAAGATTTCATTCCACGTGCTTCATGTGTCACCCGTGTTAACACTTTCTCGATCACATTCAATCTTAGTTCTTGCACATATGTTAACACAGTAGGTTGAAGCTCTCCTGCCAAGTTTCAGAGCGTTTTTTATTCTTCTTTTGAATTATTGAACTCAGGAAGCTAGAGAGTTACAGTATGATGCATCACAACATGATATTGAAGTGATTAGATCTTGCAATGCTGGAGGCTCTTACTTTTTTATGAATAATGATAATGAAATACACAATATGAATAATGTATCCTCAGATGTCAATTGTATTATTAAATAGAAAACTTTTGCAACTTTTAGATAATTCTATCACAAAAGAATCGATGTATGATATGATGTACTGTCAATTCGTTTAGGCATTCTACATGTGCAATGCCATTTGCACTTCAACAGATACAGAGAAAAAGATCCTGAGCTGACTGAATGGTGTCACAATTTTTTTTTTTTTAAATTCCTAATACTGTGATACTGATGGACCTAAGAGCAGATGCCAAGAGAGTTTAGGCATTGGTTGAGCCCAAGTGAGATCTCTTTTTCCAGTGTCACAATCTGAGGTAAACAAGCGGCCTTTAAAATAGCTCTTGACAATCCTCTCATCTGTACAGCACTTTCCTTAATGTGCCAAAGCTTAATTGAGTCATAAAAGGAATGCTAAGTTTGGCTTTCTTGATATTTGAGGGTGACATTTAGTGTTTTTATGCAGCTTAGAGAGATAGTTTGGTTTTGGGGGGCTTGCTTTTTCCTTTATCATTTATAGTATGTAAACATTTAAGCAAGTAGAAAATTAATCCTTTATGAGCTTTTGTAAGTTATATACAATGAAGACACTGATATAAAAGCCATACATATCTGATTAGCAGAGGTTTTTGCATATCACCACATCAACATCCATTATGGTAACTTATAATAGAAATATACCCTTTATTCTGCAAGGCAAATGTATACAGGCGATGCAAAAAGGACTTGACTTTTATTTTATGGATTGCCTATTTGTTATGAAAAAGAAAATGTTGTTCAGCATTAGTGAATCCAAACAAAGCTAAACGCAGTCTAGCTTCAAGGTGATTATAGTGAAAAACAGCCCCTAAGAACACCAATGTATTCCTCTATACTTAATAAATTTCCAAAACAAGCCTTTTAGGTTACATGTTTTTATTAAAATTTTACTGTATTGGCTATAGAATATGTACAAGTATTCATTTTCTGACACTTTTTTTAATCATCTCTGGAAAAGTATATATTTTTAGGTGTGATGTAATCCTTTGATTACATTTTAGGTACAGTTTCTAGTGGTAAAATATCTTCCAAGGGTTAATGCAGTCTTCTAAAAGCAGGAAGTTACCATTCTGTAGGTGTTATCTTGGCCCACAGTAAATGTTGGGAATTACTTTTGTGGTTTTTCTAATCTGTGTAGCTGCCACATTTATGGTTGTTTATATACCTCTGTTATTGATTTCCCACATTACCCAGAGTGACTTTGGACAACTCAAAAGAATGAGCCTGAACTTAAAGCTCTCTTTACCTCCATATTTATAACACATTGCTGTGCAAGAGCAAGAGCTTTCCAAGGCCAGAAAAAGTACTTATTCCAAGCACAAAATTTATTGTGGCTGCATTGTATTGTGTTTTCTCAAGGAAAATTGAGTGATGACTATCTCCCTGTGTGGTTATTGAATAAATCCAAAGAGAATATACATTGCACACTCTAATACACACTGATTGATGGGTGTGAAAGAGAATGAAGTCATCTGGAAAGACAAGATGTTCCTGTCACTACCACATTTTTATAAGTTTACATACAACAGTGACACTAGGTTGGAGATATTATTTTAAATAGACTTATAAATACTGATGGCATGTTTTAATTTCCATAAATAATTTTTCTCTATATGGTTGATTTCAACACCACTGATGTATTTATTTTAATATCATGTTGTTTGTTTTGTGCAAGTTGGAAATGAAATGAATACATCTCCAGCATAATTCCACAGAAATGCAAGATACATCAAAAGCTTTTTTGGAGTGTTAAAAGTAAAAACGTGCATCTTTTGCTCAAACAAAGTCACTGATTTAAAAATTATACTTTTTTTTTTACAGGAGCTATTACTGCTCCAGCACTTTTAAATATGTTGTTTTAGAGAAAATCTTAAACACATTAATTATTAAATGGGTTGTGATAATGAAAAGGGAAATGTTTGGAGAAAAAAAATTAAAGCAGTGAAATGATAAATGGGAGGGGAAAATAAATTAATGTTTGATTTTTTTTCCTTTTTTACAAACACTTTAAATTATTTAAAAATTCTATTAAATATTCATGTACTAATTTGTACTCACCAATCTAGCTTATTGGTTTTGAAAAAGAAAAATTTATTGACAAAAAAAATGTGTGCTCTACCTCATTTACATTACCCTCTTGCCTTTGGAGCTGACATTGAATTGTGAGCTCAGTGTGAACCCTGGACTTTCCTGCTTTCAGGGTACAGCAGTGATTGTTTAGTCGTGTTTGTAGACTAATAACCAAGGACACATGAACAACAAATTCTCAACTCACGTATCTTTTTATGGGTTTTTCAGTGAGTTCTTATTTTTTCTCTGCATAATTTTGCTATAATTCAAATTAAACAGGGACAGTTATGGGTGTTGAAACCCTGAAATGCCCATATGTGAGGCACTCAAACTGGACTGAATAATGGGTCATTGTTGTTAGTAAAGGACGTGGTTGCAAGGTCTTTTCTGTGTGCGTGTATGTGTTGTGGGCTGTTGCCAAATAAAGTGCACTCAGATGTCCTTTTTTGTCCAGGGGTTGAAGGACAGCTTGGTGATGACCTCACTCACCACAGTGCACCACTTTTCAGCTTCTATTGATCTATCTCTGTGGTTGTGTGTTTGTGTGTGTGTGTGTGTGTGTGTGTGACAAGGACACAGAGAGCTGTGTTATCACGTCCTCTCCCTCTCTTTCTCTGTTCCTCGTGTTCTCCTTCTCTTTGTGTCTCTGAATTAACCCGAATTATCTCTACATGTAGTTTCAATAAGCATATCTTTGCCCTTATAACACCACCAGGGTAATTCAGCCTGAGGTAGGGCACAGTATTTGCGATAAAGCCTTTGTTTCTGTGTCAGACCTGCTGTCATTGTCAAAGTAACACCGAGGCAGCTATAATAGGCATATCACGATGTCTGGATTACTGTTGTAATAATCTCTGATAGACTCAGAGCATTACACACTGTCTGTTATGCGGGTGCTCTGGCTTAGAGTCAAACACATAATCTAATTGAAAAAGCTGTTCTATCTTCCACTCCTATTTCATTAGAATAGCCCACTGACCTGTGTGTGTGTGTCTGACTATCCACAAGTTAACTGTGTCTTTGTTTTGCTTCAGGGATGTGATTACCTTTACAGTAAGTACAGTTTAAGGTCATGTCAGCCCAGCCCCCTCTTTATACATCAGTAACCTTCACAACTGCCCTTCTTTGGGCTTCTAGGCTTTCATGGGCAATGTAGATGAGATAATACACACCTACATTGCCCATGAAAGGATAGTCAGAGTGGATTATGGCATAATTCCCCAAGCTGGAAACTTTCTGGTATCTCACCAAACACTTAGCATTCTAACATTGTCCTATGTCTCATATATATTTTTTTCTACAGTGGTTGTGATTTTCTGCATCTTGATAAAGCTGAGATGTGTAAATTGGTAAAATTTCCAATCACCCATGTCTAAATAAAGGTACACTTGAAAAGCTTTCTTTAGATTATACACATTCTTTTTCATACAAGCCTATTTCAAAGGTGTGACTACAACCTGAAAATTAGTGTCATCACCCTATTTTCTTGATTCTTTGAGTCATGCAGCCCTTTGAAAGTATCCCTCATTGACTATATTACTAAACATAAGTATAGTATGTTTATTGAGAGCACAAGTTGAAGGACCAAATTTGTCAGCATGTGCAAAGGTGCCACTTTCTACAAATGCAAACATCATCAGGTGTCATAAAACATTAGATATTCTAAGGTTGTCTTGTCCTGTTGTTAATAATGGAAGATGCCATTATTTTATAATGCACTGTGTTAAAGCAGAATAATACAGTGACAACCAGACAGGTCACTAAAGCAGTGTAATGTTGCTTTTTATATACTTTTGTACAGTCAGGATTTTAGGCTATCTCTACAAAATGGTGACAAAAAAACTCAAAGATGAATTTTAGTTGCATTTCTTGTCAAACTCAATAGACATCTCCATAATATAGTTATTATAATATAGCCTGAATGCTTCAGTCCAGAATAATCCTGAAGTACAAAAACCTGTGTCCAACCAACAAAAAGAAATTCATGAGCTTTTGACTAAGGCTGCTTGAAGCAATATCAAGCCTTGGTCTTACAAATAAAAAAAAAAAAAAAAAGGAAGACCAACAGGGATTTCTGTGCCTGTGCGACTGAGTTGAAAAGAAGACCTCCATTACCAAATGTGATGGTGAGGAGCAAAGTCGCAGGTGTTGAGACTGCACATGTTTATAAATGTTAGCCCCAGTTTGTGTCTCTAGAGACTGCCAGGCCCCGAGGCACCTGCCAGCCAAGGAAGGCAATCGACTTTTTTGGCAGTAATTCCAAAGGTATTTTCCGTTGTCTTTGAAGAAATTTTAGGGGAATTACCTTTCCTTTAGGGGAGTTGTTTTTGTCACACATCAATAGTTGCAATCATCAATCCCTCCTCACTTTTTATCTTCATCATTATATTTAACCAGAAACAGCTAAAAATCTTAGGTCTATGTAATGTCTGTGGTGTCTTCATTATGCTAAAAGCTGTGTTTTCTTTTTCATCATCATGTTTGCCAATTTACATTTCCATAGGTTTGTAAAAACAGAACAGTTCTTCTCTGAGCTAACAGAATGAATATTCACATGAATATTCAGAGACGTTTTTTTGAAAGTGAATATAGAATGCATTTATGTTATTTTTCTGTTCTGTTCCCGAGCAACCAAGTTTTCTTTTTTTTTATCCTTTTCCTTTGTACCTTGTTCTTTGTGTCACAATGGACTGCTGACATTTTGGCAGGCCTTAGAGCTCTTTACCTCTAAGTCCAAACAGACCTTTTTGGTGATTTTCCCTTTTTCCATTTTTAGAAAGCATTTTCAGTTAAATTAGTAGTGTCTACCATACATATGGTATATGAAAATAATATATTAATCTAAAAAATATTTTGTATTATAGTTCTTGCTCAATATTTACTGTTTATACTCTATCCTCACTTTTAACCAATTACTTCTTACATATCCCACTGCAGCTACAGAAACAGCTCTTTTGCAATGCACAGTTGGATTTCATTTAATAAAACGTCCATCAACTGTGAAAATGACTTCACAACTGACTGCAGCTTGCATAAATACACCGCTGTGATCTACCTTTCTCCATTTGCATGTGCGTTGGCTTCTTTCACATTAAATTTGTTTTCCTTCACTTTATTTTCAGCTGTAATTGTGTTTTGGAATTGCTCTCCAAGTAGTATTCAGTTTCCAAAGCACAACACAAGTTTTCACAATTCTCAGTCACCCTGTGTTGTTTGTTATTGTTTGGAGATTTTTGAGTTTGCTGTGCCCTAAAGAGCCTGTAAGGTTGGAATAAAAGATGCATGTTAAAATCATAAGTCTAACAGTAGCATTTTGCAATGATAACACCTGCTTCTGGCATACAGTGTGGTGATAGCCAATCAGTGCTGGAAAGAATAGAATCCTAAAATAATATCTGATTGTGAAACCAGAGTATTTCTGGTTCCGGGGTTGTTATAGATAATAACAAGGAGATAATTAAGGAGTCCTAACAGTTCCACAGAAATCAGATCCAATTGCAAAATATGAGTTTGTTTTATTTGTGCCATGAATGTTGCTTTTTAACCAAATCAGTTTTGGGGTTAACTCAGTCAGAATATTTTGTCTTCAGCAAAACAAAATTTAGCATTCATGTCTTTGGAAACTGCCTGATATATCAACAGTTTTGTTTAACTGTTGGCGACTGAACAGCATTAATGAAGCAACTTTGGGTGAAGTGGTGTCCTCAAGGGCACCCTGGTGGCAGTTTTGTTAGAGGGACCCCCAACCCTTTCAAAATTGCTTTTGCAAACTCTAGCACTGCCTGCAGCTTCTTAATTATGTGAGTGTATGAGTATATTCTGTTTGTGTGTGAGCCTTGGCTGTCATGGCTGACAGAGACAGGCCTTTTTGTTAATCTCTAGTCTGCATGACTCATCTGACATGGGAATTCAATGACCTTTGAAAATCGGGTTTCACCTTATTAGATTTTTGTAAGTGAATTACTGGCATTTAATGACGTGGCTATGAACTGGAAATATTGTAGACAACACTGAATGAGCTGACAAAACTAGACCACATGATCAAACCCAATTTATCAAGTACATAGGAGATCCTTTGTACAACTGAAAATCTTTTTAAATCACTGTTTTAAATAATTGAAGGTACTCTTTGGAGATAACAATAGCTATCGCAGTGACTCATCATTTAAGGCATTCAAAGCTTTCATTCAACAGCTTTTCACAGATAACATCGGCTTGATGGACATTTATCAGTCAGTAATGAATTGCAACCCATTAAACCTCGGTTTCAAAAGATTTTAAGGTTGAATGCAACTGTCAAATAGCTCTCCTCCCTCCAGTAGCACAATTCAGCTAATCAGTAGCACCTACTCCTTGTACGTAACACAGAGGCCTCTCTGATACACTTCTGCACCTTTACACTTTTGAAGTGTACAATTTTTGACAAAGATAAAAATTTGAATTTAGAGTGGTAAAGTCAGAACAGCTACTATTGTAAACCGCATGTCTGGCTTGCTGGATCAGAAAACCTTATGCACAAAGCTAAAGACTACTAATGACAGGTTCATTATCCCCCCTACATATATACTATTTTTTATCTTTAATGTTTTTCTTATAATGACCCCTAAAACATCAGACGTTGATGATACTGACATGTATCTGTGCAAAGTTCATCACTATGGATGCATCTGGACATCTCATTTTAAATAGGGGAGATGTCTGTGAACATCCTTGAAATCTTTTATTCAAATGTAGCCATGGCAAGCTATGTTTGGTTTCTAGCCATTGTGATCAACCTTGGTCAGCCTAATGCAAGCAGCTGTAGCTGGCAGGGAACAAGGACGGCAATTCATGGAAAAAGAATTTCTCAGTGAGGATTAAAGAGAAATGTGCTTCCAGACACTTTTCAGATCTTCTGTGCTTTTTATGTATAATTAAAACAATGTTTAACAAGTGGTAATCATTTTAGAATATTTTATATCCTTTAATACTTGGAGATGGACTTTAAAGTTTTATATATCCTGAAACATTTGAATCATCAGCAACAACACAGCTTTTCAGTGATTTACAGAACAGTTCTTGTTAAGTTTTTTCATATATAGTTTTCTCTCCCTCTATCTGCTATAGACTCATGGTGGCCATGGGATGCACAATTTAATCTCATGGATTATGTAACTTGTGTATCACTGCACATAAGGGATTACAGTATAGTCCAGCACTGACACATGTCAGTGGACACAGCACGTTTAACAGGACAGCCAGTACTGTAGGTATGATCGCTGGACAGAAATCCAGGAGAGGATTTGTTTGTGAGATTACAGATGCAGTAGTGTTTATTTTGTTTTATTGTGTTTGGTTTTATGGTGTTTGGTTTTAATTCTTTAGTTTCATAGCTTTTAATTCTTAATAACATCAGAGTACAGAACTTTGTCTTAGTAATGGACTCACATATGTTGTCGGTACATTCAGTGTTCATACTGAAACATATGGTACAAGGAAGTAAGTTGTTATACCGTGGTTATAGTGGAAGGTATACCTTAGAGAGAGGAATATGTTCCATAAGTGTTTATGTTTATCATTTCCCCATGTGAATTGTTGAAGTCACAGGAGCTGTAGCTTGGTTGGGTCAATTAGTGCAGTTGGCTTGTTTCGCGTCAGGCCACTGAACTTTGATTACACACCGGGGTTTCTGTAATTTCACATATCTAGCTGTTCCAAATATGTGACTCTGTTGAATTTCAACAGACTCCAGCAGCTGTGCGATAGTGTGTTGAATGTTTGATAGAGCTGCTTCACTCTTTTGGTTTTGCTAATTAAGTTTAACAAGGATAACACACTGTCTAGGTGCCGCAGTCACATTCCAGACTGTTTATGCAAATATAAACTAAGCTTTGCTGTGGGGATTTGAGATCCTGTACTCCTTATACACTCTCTCAAACAAAAGTTTTAGGGTTTGATACAGTTAGGATCTGTTAAATGTCAAGTTAAGCATATCAAGGAAAAAGTGTTGTGCCTTTATGATTTTAATCTTTATATATATATTTTTTTTATTTTTTTGTCTTGATACTGTTATTGAATGAGGACGTAGCTCTGGCCTGGGAGTATTTTAGGCTCTTTTTCTTTCTTGAATTGCAGCTAATAACAAATAATTCTAATAGTAAATATCCATCTTTTTAATACAAGAAAATGAAAAGTACACATGATCCTTTCCACATTGCAGTGTGCGCTAATTGTTTGTCTTAATCATTTATTGTCAACCACCATTACGTTTAAATGCACAACTTTTTGGCAGATGTCTCAAATATTAGATATCAAAGCTTCACTTTACATGGTGTAACAGGAGGCCTAAATTGTGCTTTTGTATCTATGAGACACTAGTTTACGCATGGTACACTAGGTTAATTTAAAATAACTAACGTATGATAAAAATGTTTCACTAGAGTATTTTATATTAGAAAGAAACATGATCAAAGGCTTGCAAAAGTTATTTGAGATTTGAGTCAGAAGAGATATTTGCCATACACTTTGAGTTTGAACGTCATTTATGGATTAACCATGCTGATCCTTTGTATCCCATTCCTACTTATTGAAAATGTGTCTCTGGTAGCCACAGGGCCATGTTACTGTTTCCTCTGTTGTGAAAAAAGTTCATGTCCACAAACTTTTTTGTCTCTGAGGGGTAACATGCGGCAATGTTAACAAAAACAACAACACAGGGCAAGACACAGTAAACAACAAAAACCACACAAACCACATAAAATCAATAATGCATCAGTACAGGAGTTAAAAGTAAACACAGTTAGTACAAAAGTTGCCATAGTTAGTGAAAAAGAAGACATGGGCATGTCTAAAGAAGTGCTGGTACTGTGTGTACTTAAGTTGAGTTGTTGAAATACATATATGAAAGAGAATGTGTTAGTTTTAATTGATGGTTGTTTGAGGACTGATACGGCTTTCTTAAACAACTTTTTTTTGTACAGTTCAGATCAACTCTTCCATCGAGAACCAATAATTTTCTTCTAACTTTCCCCACCCTTTTGATGGAAGTTGGAAAGAAAATAATAGGTTTGTTACAGCAGAAATTCAAAAACACTTTACTTTTTCCATAATGTGTTATTTAAAACTCTCTCTGTACTGCCTATTGAGGCCTAAAATGAAAGGCGCACTAGAACATTCATTAGGGAGTCCATTAAATCTTTAATTATGCGATCCTACAGCGGCGTCTATGTTACTGTTAGCTTGCATTTTTGCTGCAATGTTCATTTGCTTATATGTGACCTCCTCTCCCCAGCTGCCCATTTTTCCTCTTCTGCTAATTAATTGCATGAGCCATTCAAAGACCACATTAATTGACCATATCTTTAGCTTTTTTAGGTTTCTTGCAAGCTTAGTGACATGTGGTATTTTTAGTAACTATATTTGGGCAGTTTTCACCTTGAGAGAGAGACCATTAATATGCCTGAATTTTTTCAAAGGTTGATAATGTAATGTTTATGCTGACTGTCCATATTGATACTTAAACAGCTTGACAAGACTCTGAACAGAGTTGACCCTCTTAGAATTACGTTGTAAAAAGTTGTTGTAAATTACGTCTTGCCTACTCAAGCTACTAATCTGCAATCACAAGTACCTTTTGAGAGAAACTTTAATGTCCAGTGTGTAAGACTTAAAAAAATCTATAGGTAGATTATTGCAGAAATGGAATATAATACTCAAGATTTGCATAACTAAGAACATAGCACACATACAGTGTACATGTAAGTAAAAAAAGGGTGATGTTTCTGTGATGCATCGCTCACTGTCGTCACGCCATAATGCTTGTTGTGTGCAGACTAACTGTGTTCTGTTAAGCTGCTGACTTTGTTTTATTTCCCTGCAGAATAAATGACTTCCCAGAACTCACAAATTGCTTACTGGGATTAAGGGATATGTAGTTTGGAATTAGAAAGGCTTTTGATTCTTGCAGACACAACACAAATACATACTGTTCACACTTAATCATTAACACACATACAACAGTACAACCACTCACACATTGTTAACGTCACTTTCATATTGTATTTACTGACCTTAATAAACTCTGGTCAAAACATAATGTTCTCTCTGTGTGATCAGTGTGCATGGAAGATGAGGCATTGTATTTAACATTAAAATGCCATTAAGATGGTAATGAAAGTTTAAAATGTGAATATTAGACTTTTTTTTTTCTAAAATACTTTGGTAGAAAGAACATTCTTCCAATGAACTTTTTGTACCTAAAAAACAATGTAGACCATGTACTGTGCCTTCTGAAAGAAAGGATGATGTCGCTCTTAAACTGTTACGATGCTTGTTTAATATGATATATCCCACCCTACCCTGTCCTATCACAATGGTTATTATATTAGTTAAAAATTGTAAACCAATGGGATTAATTATGGGGACAAAAATGGTTTTCTTCAAGGAAAGCCAGAGGGACAGGATTTTTTTTAATGTTTGTAGCTTTGTGCTTTGTTATCTCACATTGTTACTTTTTTAACACTATCACTTGGGAATGCTAATGGTCAAAAATTTTAATAAATTGTAGTTTCTTGCAACTTGGAGCTTATTTGTCAAGTCTGGCCATCATTTTTATTGGTTATTGGATACTGCACTTGTGTTAAGAGCTGAGATTTCAAAACACAACAAAAGTGCCATAAAGAAAATTTGATGGGGTAAGAAACATGAGCAAGTTGTTGTTAAGACAAGTGGTAAATAAAATTGTAGGCTAGCCAAACTTACATCACATTTTACAGATTTTTATTGTTTAGCTCTGACATGTAATCAATCTGTAGTTGTTCTAAATCATAGGTTTTCTCTGCTGTGTGATGTACCAAGGTTTGGGCCACTCACTGCTGGTTTCACCTCCAAACAAAGTTTTTAAGATAATTTGGCTAAATTTCCCTGGTCTAAAAGTGTCTAGTTGTCTGACTGTGGCTTCTCATCAGACTTCTTTTTGTAGACTTGGATTGTTCCCAGATCTCAACAATTATTCTTGAGAATATCATGTTTTAATACGCCTTTTGAATAATTACCGAAGCTACAATAATGAGACTGAAGAAACACAATTTCCTTTTTAGTTTTGGAACAATAAACAACCATTTAGTTTACTCTCTAGTTCTCTATTTTATCATACACTGTGAAGTAAACCTGCTGAATATCAGAGATTTCACTTGAATTAAGGTTCTCAGGTTGAAACATGAATTTATGTTGCTTTATTTCACATGGAGCTTGGAAATACATACAGAGTTAGGCAGGACGATAAAAGTCCATATGGCAGATGAATGCTCAGTCTTTTAAAATGATGACTTGGCTACCGGTAAATCAAATACCCACCCTTAGCTGTTGCCAAATGGTCCATTGCCTTTCATTGAGTAATTGTGTGCAGGCTGGGGTTTGCTGAAGCAAGTTATCTTGCAGTTTCATGTTTACAATGATGTGACCATGGTCGCATACAAAATCAGCATATGGTTCCAGTGATATGCGTTTTTAAATGGTTCATATTATGACAAGAATGTATGAACAAAACACATAGAAAATATTCAAATCTACACTAAATGCTGGGCATTTATCTGTTTAAAGTTTGTCACTATAGTGGTGTTTTCATATACCTCTACTGTGGCAATGTGTGTGCACTACCTTAAAATCAGAGATTCAAAGGGGCAAACTGGATTTGGTACATCACAAATGGGAAAGTCAATCATAGGCAAAAATACCCGAAACCTCCTAAGCAGGCAGACTTGTCAGTACAGACAATGAGGGTATAAGCACAACCGCCCTCAGTTACAAGTTAAAAAGCAGACAAACAACATTAACAAAATATCCCTAGCTACACTATTCACTCTGATACCTCTGCTAGTCATGAGTCTTTGTACGCTGCAGGATCATCAGAACACTTGGTCAAAAATTTGCTGTTGTCAAATCTGCTCTTTGAACCTACATGTGGCATTTGTTACATTTGTTGCTCACAGAACTGATAATGTGCATTATGTGCATCATTTGCACTCTTTAAAAAAAAATGGTCTGTACAACTAATTAGACATTTGTTATAGTTTTAAGGTTCAAAGTTGAGCCAGTGATTATAGGTAGCACACATTTTGAGTGACACTAGCTTTAGGGCATTTTTGTTCATTTTTAGAAAGAATGACTGCAAGGTATCTCAGATTAATACACAACAGGGTCAAATTCCTAAGGTTTTTTTAATCTTTCTCAGTAACATTATGGACTTATGCACCTTCAGCAACATGAAAAAAAGGATTCACTCCTTTATTTTGTGCTTATAGTGCTGTGAAAGATTTTTTTTCATTTCATCTTGCAAATTTGATTGGCAGATTTTGACATGAGTGGGCTGCATTCAACCAACCACTGATCTTTTTTAAGGTTTCTTCTGTTCCCCACCATTCTTGTCACATCTGTCACTTGCAACCTCCCACGGGAAAAGGCTTTGTTTAGAACGTATAGAGGAACTTTTTGAGGGAGTCACCCTCAGAGAGTTGCACTACAAGAGTATTTGTAATTTTAATTAGAGCCATCAGCAGCTGTAGAAACCATCAGCCAGAGCCTGCTGGGGCTGTTCCCAAGTAAAACTGAATGGCCACCAACACTGAGTGTGGATGTCGCATAACATTTGTACTCACATTCAGTTTTGGCTTTTAGCTCTTGTTCCTCACAAATGAGAGAGTAGTGAGGAGTTTAAGGACATTTAAACCAGACACACTGTCTTGTCCTGTCCATACAAGAGATGTTTCTGTATTCATAAACAATATTTTGCAATGCAGACAATGCATTTAATTTTTAATACTTGTCACTGATCTAGAGCTAAAAATTCAATTTAATATATTGCTATGCAATAATAATAATAATGATAATAATAATAATAATAATAGCTTGTTACTTACACATTTCTCTTCACTATGTGATTATAGGAAAAATTAACCTGTCACACCAGATGGAACGATTCACATAACCATAGGATATAGTTCAAATTTGGAATGTGATTGGACTGACATTCTGTCTGTCACATTCATCACGGACCCATAAGAATCCTTCCCACTATCCACACTGCCAGTGAAGTTGGCAAATCAACTCCTGCTGTAGCCAGTTGTGAGAAGAGCCACTGTCAAATCTTTTCCATTAGAAAAGCCTTCAGTGCTGTTCTTTTCTCTTCTTTTGATGAGAAAATGTTTTCAGTTCTAATAAAACTGCTGCTATTGCAGCATCCATGCTAACCTCTTTGGCGGCCACCATTTTTTTCAAGCCTGCTACCAACCCTTTCTCCTCAAAGGATACTGATTGGTCTGGTCATATTCTGACTATACACAAGCAAATCCAGTCAAGATAAACCTGCAAGCTTTCAAACTTGAGATTTTAGCAGTCCAGCTGCCTTGCAAGGGTAAGGAAAGGTTAGATCATGCAGATCTGTTCTGCATGCCTCTAACCATAATGCTGTCTGCTACAAACATTTATTAGAAACTGTAGAAACAAATTCCATTCAATTAAGGATTCTACAGCTGACTTTTTGTATTATTATTATTATTAGTAGTAGTAGTAGTAGTATCAACATAACAATTCATTTGCTCTGCAAAATGTTAAAAAGAAAATTTAATCACAATTCACCAAGCTGACATCTTAGAATAACGTGTCTCCTCTGGCCGACAGATCAAACCTACAAGGTCAATAAGTTACCTATAACATAAAACAAATTAAATCAGGAGATTGTTCCAAGCAAAAGACTGGTACCAGAAAATATTAACTTTTTTTTATTGTAAAAGTATTTTGACAGCCAATCAGTAATCCTTGTTATTGCATATTAATTTTCTGTTAGTTTTCTGTTTGTTTTCCCTTATGTTTTTTAACTGTAGTTATTGTGCAAAAGGACTTTATAAATACTAATATACAAGTAAAGAGTAAGGTATAAAATTATTCAAAGATGTAACAATTATTGAAACATTTTGCCCTTTTTTATCAGAATTCATCATAGTACTCCTCCAAAAGCAAGCCATATGTGAAATAGAACCGCTGAGTTCAATAGTAGCTTGCAATGAAAGTTCACCACAATCAATAGAAAACAGGTCTAAAATTGAGCTGCCTTCTGTTGATCAGAAGCCAACTCCAGATTAAATCATGCCTCAGAGCCCTGCTTCACTCTATCTGTCTTGCCAAAATATGGATGCCTCAGGACTCAAGTATTTATCGATGAACCTCCTCTACGCTGCAGTCACAAATCATGGCCGAGACTGTAGAATACGTGGCTTAACTGAGTCATCATGTTTTTACAGGCCTCGTATCGCTTATCAGTTCAAAACCTGTGTGTGTTCTCTGAAAGCATGCTAATCTCCCCGGATGATTACATTGACCCTAGGCCATTGATTACAACGTCTAGGCTAGAATGTCACTGAAACACAGGTGGTGACCAAATTTTGCATCCTAACAGTGGTCTCATTCCTCTCCGTTCAACCAGCTCCATTATCCCCTCCCCTGCTTTCTGCTGTGTGGAAAATGGGCTCCGACTGCTGCTGAGACTTCTCAAAGCAGAAATGGACTTGTTTTTATTTTGAGTTAAGTTGGAATGGGATACATTTCATTTTTAAATTTTTTTCCCAGCGGGTATGCAAGGAGTGTTGTTTTTTTTTTTTGCTTGAGTGACAGTGCATTTGTTATAGGAGAAAGCTGTTGCTACGTTACCCTCTGCTGTTTAATTTCCCTTTTTTTCATGTTCATTTTATGGCTGTCACAACAGCTGTCAAGGGGTTAAGCATTGTGGAGCTCCACCGTACAATGCAGGGCGGCTCTAGTTTGACACTCCAGTCTTTAATTTTTTTCTCTGAGCAGGTCAGTAGAGGCCAAAGAGCTGGAGGCTATATGAATAAGCAAGGAAAATGCTTTCAACCTGAATTCCAACTCTTAATCTCCTCTCTGTGCTCCCTGCTCACCCCATGAGGGAAAACAAATAAATCTCTCATCTTCACATATAGAGATAGACAGCTGAAGGCTCATGTCATGCCTCTCTCTGTCACTGTCCTGTTTGAACTTTAGTCGCTGGAATTTTTTACATTAGTGGAAAAAAACATCCAGTAGACAATAGTAGTGATTTTATGAGTTACATTACATTCTTATGGAAGCATTAGTTGGTGATGCATAATTGTAGCTAAGATTAATGTTTCCTTCTCTGTAGTTATGCTAAATTATTGATAATGAAAATGTTTTCAAAAGTCTATTTACAATTTCTTGGAATTTTCAGAGACTCTGTTTTATTTTTCTCCCAATTTCTTTTATTCCCCTTTTATGTTTCTTAAAAGTTTACTATCTTTGGCATCACTGTGTATGATTTTGACTCTAAAGCAATGCAGCACACTTTTTTCCAGACTGCAGTACGGTAAAAAGAAAAAAGCTTATTATGGTAGTTAAAACCTAGTTTTTTATAGATTCTCTATACATTTTAGCAATTTCTGTGACATTCTGTGTTTTGTAGTTAATTCTTTTCTTATTACTAAATATCAGAGTTATGTCCCTGTTTTCTGTATTATGGAATTTGTAGGGTATTGCAATCCTTAAATAGTCCTAAACTCTGATCTATGAATCATTTTAAAGGGCAAAAAATTAGATAAAAAATGCAGTTTTGAAAAAATTCATGCATAATAATTCGTAAAATGTTGTTTTCCGAGTTACAAAAATGTTTGGTTCCCACAGCGACACTTTTATTTCTCACATCAGGACAGCTCAAGCTCAGGAAGCTTGGATATTTTAGGTGGATTTCTAGACACGATCCAACACCATATCAGAGCTCTTAAAGGTCAAGTTTTACCAGCTGACCTTGCCTGGATGCAGCTGTCAGCAGTATATTGAGTTGTCAAATAGGACACATCACATCTCAGACCTCACAGTTCTGAGAAGCACAAATCAAAGACCCTAAACTCAGCTGCTCAGGGACGTGTGCTGTCTCCCCTGCAGTCCCAGCAAAGCTCTCTGTCAAACTATTTAAGTTTGCAGATGACAGTGTTGTTTAGACTGAAATGAAACAGGACTTTGAGCTACATGTATTCTGTTGTATCTACGTGGGTTTGTTTATGTAATCCAAAATCCCCAGGGTTCTTTCAGAGGATATTACAGTGTACATTTGATGCAGTCTATCTTTAGATATTTTACTTTTAAGTAAGTAATATTTTTACATAAGTAATATTTTTGAGATGATTGTAGATTTCAGAAAGAGCCACCCACCTCAGCTTAACCTTTAAAATACACGTTGCCCCCAGATCTATCTTCGGCATATCTAATGTCTGAGAAGCCATTCATTTAATCTTTGACAGAAAACAGTAGCTTTGTATTCTAATCCTACAAAGAAAACAGGAACTGTGATCAGCTTGAATTTGGATGGATTTTAACAGTGACATTTTTTTCTGTAGAAAAAGACTGCATTGTCTATAGACTTTCCTACAGTTTTCTACACTAGACTATTAGGTCAACATCAATAATTAAATTACTTGTTATTAGTATGACTTTATAGTACTCATTGGGCTTACAAAACTATTAAAGGGAATGTACTGAGAGTATACTACCCTTAAGTTCCTATAGAGCAATTTGAAATCTATGGGACTCCTTGATAAGATATGATAAAGCTATTTTGCAATGAATCAAGAGTGAGAAGTTGATCATGGGAGCTATTGAGAAAATTAATTCACTGCCTCCCCACTAAATGATCTGTTATAGCCAACTGTCTGGCTGTTGCTTCTCCACCCTACCAGCTCAAACTGAATTTCCCAGTTGGCTTTGTGCCCAAGACTTACTTTTGGTCTGACCCGCGCTATTAACCCGGCGTGTTGCCTCCCTTGGTAATGACAGCTGGTGAAATGAGCCAATTTTGTTTAGGTTGTCAGAGATATTGATTTATCATAGGTTCTGGCACTCGCCTCATCATCACAAGCCTTTGTTTTTAGTTTGAAAAAGAAGCCCAGTTGACTCAATAATTTGCAGTCTTGACAAAGTTGATTTTTTAATGGCTGTATCAGGTTTTTCATTTTTGTCCTAAAACCTTTTTCTTTTTATTTGAGAAAGCATTAACTCTCAGTATAAAACCCCCCTGAATTCTATGCTAAGTTAATGTTGACTGAACAAAGAAAAATTGATTTGGCATTTAGTTTAGTGTATCATCAGCCAAACAAAAGCCTGTGACAAGCCTTTCACAGAAGCTCTCACAAACATTTCTTTCATTAAATGTGCCGTTGTCATTCAACAAGGGATTTCTGAATAAGAACTGAATGGTAACAGCATTGCAATTCAGGATGTAAAATGAAAGCAAGTGACCAATAGAACAAAATTTGACATTATATACCGAATATCAGTCCTATAAGGAGCTTTATTTGAGGAGGTAGGGTATTTTTCTGTTCTTGTGTGTCAGCAGGGAAGCTCACTGGCACACAGCTGTTCTTAATAACCATCATTAGTCAACCAAATCACATGTGCAGTGATTCTAGAGTTGCAGCATACCCTTCATCCATTCACTTCCTTATGATTCTTAAAATAGCTGTCAGTAGCTTCAGAGAGATTTCATTATATGAAGCAGCTGTTGTCATCTTTAAAGGGTTTGTGGGGAATATTTGATCTTTAGTTGTGTTTTTTTCTGGAAGTGGGTTCTGCATATTAAAACACAGTCCTATCAATGGTGTCACACTATTCTAGTGATCAACAGGTGGCAGTTACATGGAAAAATATGCAGCAAGGTGCCATCAATGACAGAGAAGAAGAGTAATGCAAGGAAAATAACCTAATTTTTTCAGCATTTTACACTTGTTGTAACTGCACTGCAGACGGAATAGAGTGGTTCATATTTAAACTTTTCTGCCACGAAGACACAAGATATCATTTTATCCCTCTAGTTTGAAGGGGTTCTTTTTTACAGTTAAAAGATGTGCATGTCTGTCGGTCTTTAGAAAATAATGTGAGCCTATTACCTGTCGCGTGTGTTTCACTGCTGTACACCCAATAAATTTAGGCCCCTAAACTTTGGCCATAAAAAAATGAGTAAATAAATGTGTCAAACTATATTCATGAATATTTACACCGAGACATTTTCCCCTCAGTCTTTCTCATAGAAAAATTTTGGTGCCTTTATGTTAAAACCGCAACCACTGTCAGAGATTTTAATCAATGAGAGCATCTGAACCTCCTACTCTCCTACCTTTCTGCTTAATAATTCAACAAGAAGCCTCCGTGGGCATTCACTGTGAAGGTGAGCGTGTGACCTCCAGCACAGCAGCAGGAGGTCTACTGCAAGAGGTTGCAGGATGCAGAATTGATGATTATGCTAAGTTTCTTTTTCTTTAATGTTACTTTTGGTGGGTCTTGCTTGGATTTAAGAGTATTTAGAGTAAACCACACACATTGATATATAGTCTCAGGTTGACTGTTATTGAAAGTAAAAGAGAAGAAAGTGTTTTATAGTTTTGTGATACTGCACTTTTAACACCAAATAGTTTAAAATGTCATAAATGTATTCAGTTTTACTGAAACCACACTAGGTGATCAATTTTGGTAATGAAAAATTACCTCATAATACTGTGATTTAAAATCAGATTATTGTACAACTCATTATCAGCCCAACTGGCGTACTTGAATAACAATTTTTTCCCTTTTTTTTGTAACACAAAAATTCAGCAATTGCTTACAAATTTATAAAGGACTTTACTGTCTTTGAAATTTATTGTTAAAAAACTCAAGATTACAAAAACTGAATCTGTACTGAAAAAATAAGTGACACTGACCCAGTTATGCAGGAAATCTAATAGAATGGATCGTGTCAGTTGTGTCAAAAGCCATGTTGTAGGAGCACAGAGAACTAAAATATTCATTTTAAATAGCTGACACATGCAAAGGATAGAACATGGAGTCTGTAGACATCAAAGATGCAGTTTTTAGAATATATAGACCTTTCAAGCAGACATTTTGACTTGTCCTAGCAGGAAAGGCACAGGTGGAACTAATAACATTAACGATAGCTTCCTTCCAATTAAGTCTGAGCCAGCATGGACGGCGTCAGAGCTCTGGAGCTGACACACGTACATAGTCATTATTAATGTTATTAATTAAACCTGTGTTTGGTAAGTCAGAATGTCTCTTATGAGAAAGGATGAATTATGTTATATTTTTGCGAGTTCAGAAACTTCAAAAGGACACCAGGACTCTTATCAGAGCTTAAATGTACCAAAGGAGAAAAGTCCTCTTTTGTGGTTGTGGGAGTATGAAGACAAATCTAAGTATTTCCCACTCTGATGCTTCCCATCAACCATTGAGAAGTTGAACAAATAGTTACAAAATGCTTGCCTGACCATCAGCTGGATGTCTTAGCATCCTGAGAACATGACCATAAATGAGACTGTTGAGCTATTCTTCCAAGGTTTAAATACACAGTTGTTACTCAGCAGTGATGCCTGACTCCTGTCAGCCACCAATGATCAATGTTTACTCGCTAGTTTAGGGTCCATGGTGACTCATTCTGGCATTATGATTTCGGATTGTCCGTCCATCTCATTCTTGTGAACAAGATATCTTACTGGACAAGTGTGTGAGCACATAAAAGAAATTCAACTCTGTTTTTTGTTTCTCTGACTACCACGCACACAGCAGTAGTCCATCATAGGGTCATTGGGTCTGTATTTATTGAGCTTCAGATGATTTTTGTTGTATCATGTGACAAAGCTCTCTATCAGTCTCCTGTGCTCATTTGTAAATATGGTCTCCAAGTGAGGAAAACAGGTTTCCCACTGGAAATTATTCACAGCAGTTATACATGTCAATTTAGTGATACATTCAATTACACCAAACAATGCACTAAATAGCTTTTATTAAATTCCTATTTTAGTCTTCACTGTATAAATTATATGACTTGAACAGACAGGCAGATGTAAACTGCAACTTGGCTAGCATAAAATCGGAGGTCGTTTTAGTGAAAATAACCAAACAAAACTTGTTTTGTGCTGCAGGAACCCAGACCAGATTAATTCAATAATGGCTGCAATTAATTTATCATGTCAAGAAGGCAGGGGAGTAATCCCATTTGTTGAATGACTACTGAATCTCTGTTTTAGATTAAGATGTCTGGTAAAGCAACTGGAGAGAGGAGAGGCTTCCCTGACTGACCTCAAGAAAAACCTTGAGTATGCAGCGTCGGTGCTGGAATCGGTTTACATCGAGGAGACCAGGTAAGAAAAAGAGGCGCTTTCCACCTTGAAAAAAGTATAAACATGGTTTATTTAGAACAACAATACAGCACTGATACATGAAAGATTCTGAAGTACTTATTGCAGGTACATTTACTAAACTTTTAATCCTCTACATTCATTTTATAACAATTAACTCCACTTCCCCAAACTACTACATTTAAATACTGACATGTTAATGTATCAATAGTTGTAATTCAACAGTTTGATTACATAACACTGACTTATGTCTGTGCTTGACATGAATAACATTTAAAGTGCAATGCTTCTAAATACACTCCACATTCAAAAACAGTTGGGACATTGTGTAAGTTTTCTGCCTCTATATTTAGGTTTAGACATGAAAAATTATTTGGCTACGGTCATGAAAAGATTGCTGTTATGGCGAATAATTGCAAAGGCTAGGATAGTTTTAGAGAATATGCTAGGTTTAAGTACGTCAGTACTGAATTCAGGTCCAGAATTAGAGATATGACCAGGCTTACAGAATTATGTAAGCCTCTCGTCATCTAGATCCGACCAGATTAGGACCAGTGATGGCACGACCACTCCAGGATGGAGGATGATGAACTGCCCAGTGCAGAATTCATGTAGCACCATGATTATCAGTGTGAATGCTTTCTCTTTGCCATAAAAGCATGTATTCAGTTTATTGAATGGAGACCAACTGGCTTTGCTCCTGATCCCATGTACATGTCAACACAACAGGGTAGCTGCGGAGAATTATGTCACACAATTGGATTTGAATCCTCCACATCACGGTGTTTCAAGAGGCCTGGGATGTTTTTATGTTACATAAGAGGTGATATTATTTGATGGACAGCACTGGGATTTGAGTTTGATCCTTTGAGAAAGTAGAGCTTGGATAAATAATAAATATTTTAGTAAGCCTTTAGTCTCTGCATCTGTCTGTTTTCCCATCCACTGTTTCACTTATTCTGCTCCCGTCATTCACCTTTCATCCCTCCCATATCCCCTCTTTCAGGCGTTTGGTGGACACGGAGGATGAACTCAGTGACATCCAGTCAGAGTCGGTTCCCTCAGAGGTGCGGGATTGGCTGGCCTCCACCTTCACCCGCCAGATGGGCCTGATGTTGCGACGCAATGAAGAGAAACCTCGCTTCCGCAGCATCGTCCACGCCGTCCAGGCTGGCATATTTGTTGAGAGGTAAATGTGTATGTGTGTGTGTGTGTGAGTGTGAGAGAGAGATGTACAAGCACGCAGCCACTTTCACACACTGACAAGAAGTCATTGATGTTAAATAATTAATATGGATTGTCACCTTTATCTTTCCTCCACTGCAGTGCTATCTATCATTGGTCAACCCTGACAAGTGTAGCCCTGAGCAACTTAAAGCAGCGCTATCAACATCTTTAGTTTGGCCTTGCAGAAAAAACAGATAACCTCAGTGCTTTCACACGTTTAAGTACATTCCCTGCACGTACACAGTACATTACTAATATCTTGCAAAGCAAAGTGTTTGAGATTTTTTTGATTTATTATCACCATTTAAAGAAAATTAATTAGCTACTGCTTCTGATATGTGGCTAGTTGCTTTAGTCATTTTTTTGTTAAAAGGCCAAACATGTGATGCTTTGAAATGTGAGGTCCTCTGTTGAGAGAATTGCTGTTTTTCTTGGTCACTTGATGACCTTGTGAATCAGCTTGTGCTCTTGGAAATTGTGATGAACATTTTCACACTTAAAATAATCCTTAGTTGCTCTCCATAGGATGCCCTTTGCTAACCAGCATGTCATTTAAGTGTATAAAATCTAAATGGAACATTTTTGCACTTATATTTCCCACAGTGGAACATAAAAATAGTGTTCATGACATGTTCACTTCCTTCTGCCAACAGTCCCACAAAGCACAGTCTTGCAATTTATAGATGTGAAAACAACAAAACACCCATGAATGATGATGCAAAATGACATAATTTATAAGTTTTTAATATCTCAATTTACAGCAACAAAATCTTAAGTCAAATCTGCTCTAATTTTTGCATAAGTTAGATTATTGCCGACTCTTACTGTGTGTATTTGTCAAACTCAGCCTGAACTTGTTTACATATCAAAGTTAATGCAAACCAGATGTACAACCTAGCAGGCTGACAAGACCATTCAGAGCTCGAAGTCACCACACCTTGGTTTGCAAACTGGTATAGTCCTTTTAAATTTTAATCTGTTAAAAATTCTTGTTCCACCTTCTTCACAGCACCTCACTCACCTGAGTCGACCATACATCATCACAGCCTTGACAAGCCTGGCTAAGCACATTCATTCAGAGAGTTGCAAACAGCTTCCTCTCCAAGGCCGTGCTTTATCACACACAAACATGAAACATGCATTCTCTCAATGCAGTAAGCTCCAAGCTATAATCTGTCTTAATCTCTTTTACAGAGGGCAGTCTGCCTTTAGATATTTACAATGAAGAAAGATTGGGAAAGGGAAGATGAAAATAAAAAAAGGCAGAACCGTGTGCTTCAATAAAGTGACGAAGCAAGTGTCTACAGTTTAGATATAGAACAAAAAGTCCTATTTTTACAAAATGGGTGACTCAATATTTAGTTGCATGTTGTAAACTATCATCTCAAGTCATCTCGACGACATGAGCAAGTGGGACAACAAAATTAAGTACCATTTGAGTTGTTCAGTGCTGTTTACTATTTTTAATGCCTGATACTTGACACTAATTTCATGAAGAACTGCACGGCTTGTTTTGCAATTTGGTGATTAAATTAATCTGTAATCTGTCCCTCATGTAAAAAAAGCCTTAAACCTTTTGCATGTGAAAAATAAAACGACTTGCAGGTGCTGTTGCCTTTTCTCAGACTAACCTTTTCATATTGAGTTGTGTGGATTTAAAGGTTTATAGTGAGTCTTGGTAGGGAGCCTTCCAGGCTGTGGTTTGGAGGCCAGTGTGGTAACCTCTGGTGTTTACACTCAGCGGTGCACTTCATTTGATGTTTTTATCTCATCCTAACAGGATGTACCGACGTACCTCCAATATGGTGGGACTCAGCTACCCTCCCTCTGTCATATCTGTGCTAAAGGTATTACTATGTGCACATGCATCCATGCAGGAGTACACGAATGTGAAATAACTTAGCACGCACACATCCATGTGCCATAGTCAAGAATGCACACCCTGAGTTATTAACAAGAAAAAGATATTCCACCTTGGTGATTTTGTGTTTTGCAAGTTTTTCTTTATCTTCATTTAAATTTTCTCTTGCGCACACAGAATGTTGACAAGTGGTCATTTGATGTATTCGCTCTGAATGAAGCCAGCGGGGATCACGCACTTAAATTCATATTCTACGAGCTGCTCACAAGATACGACCTCATTAGCCGTTTCAAGGTAAAGCCACAAGGATCTAACCCACCACTGATCATTGCTATACCTTCTGTTTGTGTCATTAAGACAAGAGGAAAAGAAAATTATTCAGTAGAGATCATAATGACCTTCACAATGCCCCTTCACCATGCCAAGTGCACACACTCACTTCTCTGCCTCTTAAGTGTGTCGTCTTATTTCCACAATGACCAACAATGAGGGGGGCTGGACATACTTCATCTCATCTGATAGTGAAGCTCATTTTCCACAGCATCTTTCAGCTGAGGACACTTCACTTGAAGTGACAGCGTCTAAAAGTAAATGACACAAGCAATGAAATGAAGCCCACATGAATTTGTAATCGTAGTCTGCAGTAGCCTCAATGATTCCCAATCTGTGGTTTTATGACATTAATTTCAGATAGTGAGGGGTCTGGGCAGGCATTAAATTTATATACACGAGCAATTTAAATCACCAGATAGCTTTTTGAAGTTTCCTAATGGCTGCAGTGTTTTCTGTCTCACAGTCAATTGCTTTTATTTTTGTCTGCTGCAGATCCCGATCTCTGCTGTAGTCTCATTTGTAGAGGCCCTAGAAGTGGGATACAGCAAACACAAAAATCCTTATCACAACCTGATGCACGCTGCCGATGTCACACAGACTGTACACTACTTGCTCCTCAAGACTGGCATGGTGGTGAGTAAAACTGGCAGTAAGCCTACCTGTTAAAAATAGGGATGAATGGGTTGATTGGTTTTTTTAGCATTTAAAGCTTTTGTTAAGGATCCTTTTTTTTTAATCCTACAATCATAAAATATCATCCCTCAGCTCTCATTGGCGCAGTCTTAATCAGCGTTTTGCTGCCCTTGTTTATCCCTTCGCTCAACCCATCCAACTCACACAATACTCAAACAATCCCTGACTGACTGTGCAATTGAATCTTGATTTCAAAATCAAATATTAATGTCATAAACAAAGCTTCAAAGCGTCATACTGTTTGGTTCAGCCCCAGTTAAAAAAACCCACAGAAACCTGTTGTTTCCAAGCAGGAGAGCTTAGTCTTTGAAATCAAAGCAATGTTGTCCACATGGTATTCAGAACATTTCAGGCAGCTGTCGAATGCCGCCCTAATTGCAGCTCTGCCTGATGTGCAGCTGCTAAATATGGCTGTTTTTCCTTGAGTAATCCATAAGCCATTCTTCATGAAAAAAACAATACACCTAAAGAAAATTACCCCTCTGTCTCAGTCTTTTAAGGCAGGTTTGAAAACACTAACCTACATTTATAAGAATACCTATAAAAAATTGTCTTTACATGGTTATAATCACAACAGTTAAAGTCAAATGTCTTCTGTCCTTTTTTCAAAATGTCGGCTTATCTCTTCTCTTGATATTTCATGCAGCTTTTCTTCTTTTTCTCATCTGATGACCTATATTTCACTCCCTTTCACTGGAGTAACTCGAGGGCAGTTATGATGCTGTGTTCATTCCAAAACCAAAAAACACCTCGCTAGCCGTGCTAAAACCAAGTTCAAAGTCCCTAACCAGTCAACCAGCTGGCCGCCCCCGCTTCCAGTGTTTTTATTTAATCACCTTAATAAGGCGACTGCAACAGCTGTTGACATGGTGTGTTACTTTGGGCAGTGCCTTGTGGAATAAACCACATTAGTTCCTGAACCACAACTCTTGGGAGAGCAAGAGGACAGCATCTATCATTTCACAAGCCCTCCAGACTCCATTAAATCAACAATCAACAGGTCATTCATAAAGCCGGCCCCATGAGGAAATATGCTGAGGGATGGATCGGTCATCTTGCCCCCACCCTCCCCCTCACCCCTGCCTTCCCCCTTGTACTTAATGACTCCTCCATCCCCCCACTGTTGATTAGTCACCAATATTGACTGGGCTTCCCGAGCTAAATCTCCTCTGTGTGTGTGTGTGTGTGTGTGTGTGTGTGTGTGAGTGCACTTAGATGCATGCGCATCTCAAAGGAAAATGCCCACTAACAGTTGTGCATGTGCTGCATACACTCACAGATTAAACATGAGCGCTCATAATGAGAAAGCACATACATGCACACACACGTACAGGTATACTCTATATTATTTCCATTATTTTGAGGCTTTAAAAAAAGAAATGAGAAAGCACAATGTGCGTTCTCACATTGTTACAACATGAATAAGATTAAAGAGAGAATGACTTCTTGTTTTTATTTAGCACTGGTGGCAAATCAGACTGAGACACGGTCTGAAAGGGAAAGGTTAAAGAGGAGTGCTCAAGTGACAATTTAAAATGTGATTCTCAATAGAGTTTTGATTATTTAAAGTTCCCTTTTGCTTTGCTGACCTTTCCTCTATCTTCTCTTCCCTGTTTGTCTGCTTTCACCCCTGACTGTAATGTATTCCTCTTGCCAATACCTCTCTCTGCATCCTCTATATCACTTTTCCTCCTTATATGTTTATGACGTGAGGAGCCATTCCCTGCTTTCCCCTTTTTTCCATTCACTGGCTTCTCATTTCTCTTCTCCAATTTCTGTCCATTCTTTCCCTACTCTGTTCATTACTTTCCCCTCCTTCTTTCATGCCAATGTCTCTTTCTTTTCCATCTCGTTGCTTTCTCTCTTCAAATCCTTTTCTCTTCCATAAACGTCACTTAATATCACCCTCCTCCTTGCTTATCTTCACCTGCCCCTGCTTTCTTGCTCCTTGCCTCTTCCCTCCTCCTCCTTCTCCTCCTCCTCCTCCTCCTCCTCCTCCTCCTCCTTTGCCTCCAGCATTGGTTGACTGAGCTTGAGATCTTTGCCATGATCTTTGCGGCGGCGGTGCACGACTACGAGCACACAGGGACCACAAACAACTTCCACATTCAGACAAGGTAATGGATCATAAAATCAAAAATGCATGGCACTGACTCACCCAATCAATGATTTCATTTACAGCAAGGAGGCGTTACGTTGACTCTGAGATCGCCTGCAGTGCAGTAATAACACTGAGGCAGGACAGGAGTCAAAATGAGCTCAATGCCCTTGAGAACTTGAGTCAGAGAAAACACATTATAACAAAACTTTTTGTTATTATTAGAAGAGAGAATAAATACTATTGTTAACAAACACTGCCCTCATACCCATACTTTCTTAAATATATGCTTATTGTCTTCCCAAAACTTTCTTTTACTCTTAAGTTCTTCATGAATAGTTCAGAATAATTTATTTTACAAAAAGTTAAAGTTTTTAAACTTTCCAGAAAAAAATTGTCCAAATAAATGAGTTTCTTTGAACAATACATTTACATTTTTAAGGGGGAAGAACCTTAAAAGACTATTTTATGTCTTCTTTTCTAATAAATGTGCAGATTTACTCTCACTGAACTGGATAATTATCAAATCATGATGTGCTCAAAGTTCTTATAAGCAATGGTCAGTTTTCAGTAGCTGAGGGCCCAAACTAATGGAGGGCCCTCTCTTGTGTTTTATAGCCTCATTAATTATTTTCCTTTGTGCACATTTTGACATTTGTAATACTTCTTTATTTATTTTTAAGTAAAGTAAAGGGAACTCAGATTTTTCAGAATGTTAGACTTCTAAGAGAACTTCTCAGAGTTAAACCAGATTGAAGTCTGTGCAAAGAGGACAAAACCTGGTGTTTCACATTCATAAAGTGACATATTTTCCTGATACATTTAATTATAGCAACATCTAGTCAACACACATTATTTCTCTTTAAGCTGTTCTTCCAAATATAAACCAGTGAGAGACTGGCCTTCTCTTTCCCTTTGACAGGTCAGACACAGCTATCTTGTACAATGACCGTTCAGTGCTGGAGAGTCACCATGTCAGCGCAGCCTACCGCCTACTGCAGGACGATGACGAGATGAACATCCTCTACAACCTTTCCAAGGATGACTGGAGGTCAGTGAGGCACATACTTAGACAGAAAGAAAGGGAGACAAACAGATAAAAAGAGCTGAGGGAAATAACAGCAAAGGGAAATAAAACTCAGAGATGTAATAAAGAGTAGCTTGAGACTGATAGAGAGGCAGATATGACGAGTGGAAACCAGTAAAGGCAATCAAAGCAGTTTCCCAACGTACATTTCATCTGTTCAAGGCCCAAAATGAACACATCTCCTTCCATTTTAAGAGTAACCAATGTGCTCGGTGGAGTACAAATCAGAAAAGTTGGATTACCTTCAAGGTCTAACAACTCTGCACTAAATGAAACCATTATGTGTTGTAATACATCAAAGGAAACAGCTGCAGTCTGATTTTCATGCTATAAGCTGTAACTTGTCAAAGCAGATATTATAAATAGCTCTCAAAAACTGTGTTGGCTGCCTTCATTTACTTTAGCGACTTCCAGAATAAGTCGGCGTTCATTACCTGCCAGTCTGACAGTTCATTATGCAGCACGTGGCGCAAGTTTTCCTCTCCTTTGCTTTCATCCAGAGAGCTGCGAGCCCTGGTGGTGGAGATGGTGTTGGCCACAGATATGTCCTGCCACTTCCAGCAAGTGAAGGCCATGAAGAACTTTCTACAGCAACCTGAAGGGTCAGTTGGTTTTCCTTCACCACTGTTTACACTCGCTGCCCTCCTCCCAACAATTTACATCTTCATTAACCCTGCCACTAGATCACTGAGTACTAACCACCCGCTGTTCGCTTTCCAATTAACTCTTCTTTCAAGGGTGCACTTATTGGGGAACACAACAAACATTAATGTTTATATCAAATGGACTGTTCAAAAAAACGAAGGGTAATATCTGTTATTCAGGTGTTGTTTACTCAGGGTAATATTATGTTACCACAGTGCAGGAATACAGTAGGGTATCACTACAGGCCCTCTTAGGCACAAATACAGAATAGTTTTTGTTTCTTCGCTGGGAGTCTGCAGCAGAGTTATGGTGCAGTCACACCCGATTTGGCGTGGTAAAATTTATTTTCACACTGCGGTGAAAAACAGCCGGTGTTAGAAATATTGTTAGCAGGTTTGCTGGCACACTGGAGGCTGCTAAATCAGCTAAAAAACATTTAAAAAACTATCTAATATTGACTTTACCAGCATTTCTACAGCTTGAGTCACTTGTAATAGCCAAGTTGAGCAAATCTAATTAATTTTGTTGACAAAATTCTCTGCAAAGCAGCATAATTTAGACGGGTGCTGGTCGGCTGCAGGCAATGTAAGAAGAATTAAAAATTAAGAGGGGGAGTGCTACACAATAAAAATTTCAGCTCTTGAAC
Source organism: Acanthurus leucopareius (assembly GCA_029814765.1). Classification (NCBI taxonomy): domain Eukaryota; kingdom Metazoa; phylum Chordata; class Actinopteri; order Acanthuriformes; family Acanthuridae; genus Acanthurus; species Acanthurus leucopareius. The sequence continues at coordinate 6,148,677 of JAQMCX010000009.1, read as the reverse complement.
AACTTTTAACTTTCTGTACTCATTTCAAAATTTTTGGCAGAGAAATATTTGGTGTTTGCTTCACTGGGCTTAACTCACCAGTCAGGGGTTTAAATCACATATGCGACCAGAAGCTCTGCAAATAGTATTGTGGAGTGAAGCTAAATTATCTCACAAAAACAGTTTAACTTATTAATATTTTCAATAAATGGACTAAAGGAAAACTTAAAAGAAAATTGGAAAAAGGAACCTCATATTTGTTTATAATGATAGATTAATAACCAAGCTAGCATTACAGCTGCCTAGCTAAGCTGCTAGCATGTGCAGCACTGGCTGAGTGCTGCTGGTTGACTCTCCACTATCGTTACAATCTGACACCACATTGCCTGTGGGCTAGAAAATGTTGTTTACAATTTCTTTTTTTTAATGGAACCATTATGGTATGATTGAAAATGTTTGTCTTTTTACCACGAGGCACTGAGCTTTTTCCTCTGCAGTATCTTGATCATTTTTAAGCCAGATGCTCTCATCAGAGCGAGTGGCAATCATCTGAAGGGTAACAGACCACCACATTTAAGACTCTGAGGGGAAATCGCAGGGTAACTTACGAGAAGGGAAAGATTGTTAATGTTTTCTTTTCTTTAAATCTACATATATTTAGAGGGGTTGCAGCTTTTTCTTTAAAGTCTCTTAGTTGTTTTTTTTATTTGAAATAACCTTTTTATCATGTATTTCTCCTCTTATTATTGTTCTTCAAGAATAAATAGCTAGAAAGACACCTTTTTTCTTTGTCTCCGTCTGTCATCTCTTGACCTGTGCTTTGCAAGTTATCTTGAACCCTGAAGAATCTCATTTTTTACAGCTCACATTCCTCAAATTAAAAATCAACCGGATTATATAAAGAACATAAATTCTCCCATTCAGCAAGTACATGTTCAGCCAGGTTGACCTGAAGATGACCTGGTTTATACAACAGAAAGTAAATATGTTTCAGTCAAAATAATTGATTTTCTTTGCTGCACTTGAGGTTACTAGACCACGAGCCATGACTTCTTTTTCTCACAGTTTGAACGCAGCATCCTCACAAATGTCTGACAGTTGGTGCTGCTCTACATGCAGACACAGAGCTGCCGTTTGCCAACAGAAATAAAAGAGAGCTATTAAGCAAACTATCATATGACACGATGAGCTGCCAACTGCTGATGTAGCTGCAACACTGACAAGAGAAGGCTGTGAGAAACATGTTGACCTTCAGGATAATCTCCTCACTGTGATGAAGCACAGACTTGAAAACTGCTCAGAAGGCAGTGATATGGCGATAAGAAGCACCGTCTTTAGGTCATATGTAGGAATCAACAAAATTATGCTTGCTATGTTTGTTAATATATCTGAAAACCAGAGAGTGCTGACTGGAGGGTAATCACCGAGCTACAGGACAGGGTGCACACACATGCACATGAGAGATTGCAGTCTGCAGGCAGCTGTAATGCTGAATAGACTCTAATGTGAAGTAATTTCAAACCAGTGTGCTACAGGCTTGCTTAGAGTGCATTTTAAGACCCAATCTGCCACAAATGGAGAGAGGGGAAATTTGAGCTGGTCTTTCTCACCTCTGTTTAACCTTGTGCTGTGTGTGTGAATTTCATGTTTTCATCTGTGTGCCTATTTTCCATTTTGGTATGAGTCTGTCTATTAATGCTTCAGACCATTAGACATGATATTTTTGATACGGTTATCTGGTAATATATCAGACATCACTGATGTCTGATTAGGTGAGATGAAGCATCTTCACATGGTGTCCCAGTGTAGAAAACTGATTAGCCTAATAGAGGCGGTTTGATTAAAGAGGATTTTTTTTATATTATGTTCTTGATGGAGATGTGTCTCAATCTTTAGGTGGCTGTACATGTGTGTTTTCATAACTATGTCAATACACATCTATCAGGATAGGTCGACTGTTCAAGGGAGCCTCCGTTTGATCAATAAGATCAAAACACTTAAAGAATTTATGGTCAACAAATACCATTAAAAAAATCTAAAATAGCAATGACTGATCACAGTGATAAAATACTAAATATCATCCTATGTGCCTTAGAGTTTTATTTTTGTTCAAATACTGGTAAAAAAAAAAAAATTAAAAAAAAAAAAAATCAATGGGCCACACTGATGTAATGACTGACATGTTTTTTTATTACCAAGAACAAAAACTGTAGTTTATTTTGAGTTACTCCCACATATAACATCCTGCTGTCTGAAATACTCAAAACAGGATGTGTATTAATCCACCACTGAAAATATCGAAAATACTGTCATCCTGAACAAATGTACTATTTTAACCCTATTAGTGAAGAATTTATAAAGGTTTTTACATACTCAGTAGGAACCAGTTGGACCAGTTGGATCAGGTTTGAGCGTCGTGGATAGCTACAGGATGTTTATTTTTTTCTGTTGGATTCGTTGACAATTTATAAAATACAGAATATTGCCAATCTTACCGTTTAAGTGGATATCATCTTTTTGGGGCATTTAAAGTTTACACATTTAACAAATATGCATCTTTGCACTGTTTGCACTCAATATATCCTACAATATTTCCATCTGCAGCTTGTGCATCACTTCCTCTCTTCTTTCTTGGATCTCTCTCTAAAGCAATACCAATGAGAGATAATGGAATGTAATGTGATGGGAGAGAAGATCTGTTCAAAAATGCCTTCCAAAATTATGTCAAAACTACACAAGGCTTCAGCATTCAGAGTTTACCAAATCAAATGGGTTCCTCCAAAAATATGGTTGTATAGCATTTACTGGACAATTTTATTCTAAACATATTACAATGCTCAAAGTTACTACATTCTCCAAAATAGTGGAAACCAGCAAAAACTAGACAGTATTGCTACAATACTGATGATATATTAGTAAGGGAAATTGTAAAAAACTATCTTCTCTTTTGGACTTTTTAATGTTTTATTGTGCTTTTATCACACAGCCAGACAATTGTTATAGACACATTCGCAGCTGTGCCACATTTTTTTCCATTTGTCTTTATGATTGACCCTACCTGTCTGCAGGGACACCAGGAAATGTTCTTGCATTCTTTCCCCTCTTGGTATTTATCAATAAGCTTGTTGCAGAATTGTCTGAAATGTCTGTTTTTCATCACAATGCAGTTCTTGCCACGGAGCTGACTTTCATCCTGCCAGATGCAGGTGCACAGTATTTAACCTAAAAGCCTTCGTCACACCTCAATTACACAAAGCTACTCTCATTTGACCTTACTATGGAGCCTCCAAAACCATCTGGCAGGAAATGGAATAATTAATGTTGGACTTGACAAAGGGACTTTTTAAAAATTCAGACTTAATGCAGACCAAACAGAGAAAAAACACAATACAAAAACACACACACTTAAAAAGTGTACAAGACAATTTAAAGAAAAAAACACAACAAATGAATTGATTGAAAAGGTGATTTATTTGTGGTGCAGAGTCTGTTTTTAAAACTGTATCTGCTTTATTTGCAGCATTGACAAGCCCAAAGCCCTGTCCCTGCTGCTGCACACAGCGGACATCAGCCACCCGGCCAAAAGTTGGGATCTTCACCACCGCTGGACCACCTCCTTACTGGAGGAGTTCTTCAGACAGGTGAGTGGGTGCACCTGACAGGTTGCAGAGTAAATCGTGACTGGCAATTCAGTGAAGATGTTCTGATGCATGTAGAGAGAACATAGCATGCTTCACAGAGCTGCAATGTACACTCAGCACTCAAGTTTGTTAGTTATGGTTTTAAGTGTTGCAGTCTGAGTCCTACAATAAATCAAATATTTTGCTGCTTTTCCTCCTTTTCTCTCCTTTCCTGCTACAGTTGAAAGATCACCTCTGAAAAACAGTTTCAGACAGAAACTAATGATGCTTATTCTTGGTCCATTTAACAGGATTCCAATCATATTATCTTAAAAGTTGACCTCTTAATGACTCCTTTTTGTGCTATGTGACAATATCTGTTCCTCTGGACCAGCTGTGGAATCTGGAAAGAAAAGTTTCTCCAGGATATCTGAGTATTGCCAAAAGATTAAACACTAGATTTGTAGTAGAGGTGATTCATTGTGTCTCAGAATAGCAGGACACTTGCTTCATTTTTAGCTTGTGCTGTTTTCCAGGATTGTAACACAGGGAGAAAAAAATGAAAATGATATTAGTGAATGATTGTTTTAATATGGTCCTTGGCACAACTCAACCCCCCATAGCACTTTGAATTAGTATGATATGCGGTCGTATTCATGAGTTTAATTGCAGGCACTCTGCTCTTTGTCATTTTTGAAAATGATTCCATGACAAAGTGCCATGGCAGATTAACATGTAAACCATTATCTTGTTGATAAAACAATGCATTTGGCTATAAATAATAAATTGTGTATTTGTAAATGTCAACAAGAAGAACAGACGTTCAACTGGTTTCGCATTGCTTTCATCTCTCCCATTATTAATCCACATTGTTCTCATTATCAGTGCTATTGTTATTGTGGCTGCTTTCACAAAGCCTTTGTCTCTCGGGATATGAATTGCCGATAAATTGCTACTCCAAAGAACATTGCCTCCCAACACCACATCTCATCTGTTTGTGACAAATCAGGAGAGAAAATGAAACACATTTGTGGCCCAAAAGCCCTCGGGGTGGGGGCCAGAAAAACCCGAAAGCCTGTTGATAGAAGTGTGTACGTATGGTTTACTGAATGGTGGTGCAATGAAAGCGTTTTGTGAGTGTCAGTGTGTGTGTGTGTGTGAGTGTACGAGTGTGTGTTCGTGTGGCCTGAAGGTGGAGTGTATTTCCAAACTAACCACTGATTGAGACTTTGGTTAGTTAAAAAACAAGACTTTGATGGAAGATTCTGCTGTTTTATGTAGGGGGACAAAGAAGCAGAGCTCGGCCTGCCGTTTTCTCCACTCTGTGACCGGAAGTCCACGATGGTGGCGCAATCTCAGATCGGTGAGTGTCGACTCCGTCCTTACATACACCTCCTGCATAATGAAGTGTGTCTGTGTGTTTAAAAGCTTTGCTCAAGTGGAGTTCATCAGAGAAACGTGACCTTCTCTTAGTTTAACTTTTTAGCACTCAAGGAACTACTTTCTGTTTTAATGTGCATTTATATCAAACTCTCAAAAGACAAATTATGGTGAAATATTGTTTGTTCTTCACAAAATTATCTTGGATTGGTGTTTTATTATAGTTTTAATGGAGGAATATTAAGAATGAGTTTTTTATAAAGTTGGTTTTTTTATGTTATTACATTGAAATAACTGTGTGTTGATGACAAATTAGCAGAGGAGGGTAAATGGCTGTTTTAGCCGTAAGCTGTGACTTTTAGTTGCACCAAAAATCACAGCAAAAGATAATAAGACTACCTGTGTGTTGCTCTAAAGGCCAAATCCAAAAGTGTGAACATATATTTGAATTATCCTTTTATTGCTCAAAGTAATTATTGAAGACCCTTAAAAATGAAACATCACTGCTTTTATCAGCTTAGAGATTCTCCCATCTGCAATTTGCAGCTGAAAAGTCCAGAGGATAGTCTGTTATAGGGATTTGATTAGTAAATGTGCCAGATTTTAAAAAGTGAGAGGAGCATGGGACAACAGGTAACATTAGTCTATGATGTTAACATCTGTAGACTAAGGTCTGTACGTGTTTTAATGTTCCTGGCTTCTTTTTGTCCAAACACGCATGAAACACCTCAAATACTAAACAATAATGTTTAATAATACTAATATGTTTGAACAAGCATTTACATTCTCCAATATCTTCTTCCCCAGGCTTCATAGACTTCATTGTGGTGCCAACCTTCACTGTGCTGACAGACATGATGGAACGCGTCATCACGCCGCTCATCGACGAGGCCTCCCATTCAGGTTTTGCCGGCTTGAGACGCTCAAGGTTAGCAGGAACACTGTTCTCAGAGAAATGATTTTGGAAATGAAATCTTTCTAAATGATTCTGTTATGCTGCTGAGAAGCAGGACTGAGCAGATGGGAGTGGGTGACTGCATGTAAATGTGAGTAAACTTAAATCAACCAGCCTGGTAAATTAAAGACGGGAAAGTTGCTGTTTTCATTCCTCACCTATCTTACCTTTCTGAGTAACTGCTCGCTCAATGACGTGATTAAACCTCGGCAGTTCCTCTGCAATAACAGCATATCTAATGTATGCTGAATTGAGAACAGCAGATGAGCTTTCCATGAGTAATCCATTTCTGTGCGTGGAAATGTCTCCACCTTCTATCAAGCAGAGCCACACACCTTGAAATTGATATTTTAGAGATGCTAGTCAAGTTTGCCTCCCTGTCTCTGATCGAGAACGAGCCTCAGTGCTGGATTGACACAAACAATAGTCCCTCTAAGTACAGAAGGAAGTGATTTTATCTCCACTAGCTTAATTAATTGGCCCAGTACTTTTCCTCCAGACACGTACTAAATCAGGTAAGTACAAGGTTTTGAAACCAAATAAATGAGCCAGTACATTAAACTTACTCTTGTGTTACTAATTTAAAGTAGCCTGTGAAAGATCGTTTGAGTTTATTTTTTTAAACTTTGTGTCTTTTCAAGTGAGCCTATTAGAAAATGAATCAGTGCTTGGGGAGTCTGGCACTGCAGCTTCCGTTGCACCTGCACGTCGATATCAGCCTCCCCTTTCTCTTCAACAGCAGTCATTAGCATCACTCAGTGGGCCTCCAGTCAAAGCAAACCAAGTGGAAATCTTGGATAGTGTTGCCACTTGTGCAGTCTTCTTGTCTATGTACACACCTGGGTGCTCATGTGTTTGCCTGGAATGTTTTTTCCTCAGCATTTATAGCTGCTTTCAGTCATCTGTAACTACGTCTGCTCTCTCAGTCTGCTGCCGGTTATCTAACTATCTCTCTTTCGTCTTTTTTTAATCTGCCTCTGAATCCGAAAGTTTATAGGTCATAAAAATAAAACTGAAACTTTTTTAGATTCGAATCTGTTTGAAAAAAGCTGCCCTGTACTCTTGTGTTACAGCGGGGTCACTTTTGTATTTTGAAGCAGGATGAACAACACTGTGGCAGGGCTGGATTTTGTCTTTTAATATCCTTTGTGCAGGCACATCACCAATATCACTGATGCTCTGTCGAGGGGTACCAGGATGATTTTGGTGTTTTTAATCACCCGCTGCAGAGCCTTTCTGCCCCGGGCTGTGCACATCCTATGCTAGTTTACGTTTCCGGTCCAAATTCTTTCTCTCCTCTATAAAAGTTCAAAAGAACACAGCACAGGAATCTGCCTGCTTTTAATTTCTTAAAGATTAGAAGTTTTGAAGCTCTTTTACCAGGATGGAGATGTGTTATGTTCACGATTTTAGTCTGTAGTATGGTGAGAGTACAATTAACCCTGGACTCTACCTTTCTTAGGGTTAGGGTAAGGGGTTAGACACACCATCTTTTAAATGCTTGCCTCTTCAAGTTCAGTTTTTAAATTAGGCTTTCTGTTAAGATATTAAGAATCTTCACAAAAACTTTATCCAGAATAAAAAAAGATATAATTTAACTTTTTTCACACTGGCTGAGCAGTATTACAAGGAAAAATCAAGCTGATCTTCTTGTGTAAAGTGCCCCTGTAGCTTTTCATGTAGCGCCATTATCAGGTCAACATTTTTATTAGTCTGATACTCTGATTCATATTCAAATACCTGCAAAACTAATACTATTCAATTCACCCTTAGCACAGTAAACAGCTAAACATCACAGTTTTAGCATTTTCCTTGAATGAATGTCAATATCGTTATGTTAGCATTTAGCTGAATACACTGCTGTGTCTGTACAGCCATGCAGAGCTGCTATCATGGCTGTGTTTTTTTTTCCCTCTGAGAAACTTTTAACTCCATTTTTCCCTCTCATGTTTCTGCACAGTCTGAACAGTATTACCTCAGACGAGGCCAAGAGGCACAGTGTGAAGAGCATGGGCTCAGACAGCAGCTCATCAGGACAGGGCTCGCTGCTAACCGTGGACATAAAGAACTTCAAGGCTCTGTGGAATGAAGAGGTTTATCAGAACAGAGAGAGATGGAAAGCACAAGCCAGTAAAGGTAAAGGACAACCCCCCCCCCCCCTTCCAAAGAGTATAAGAAGATAAAATTGAGGTGTTTTTTTCACTCAGGGAACATTAAAGCCTGGCCAAAAAGATCATGATATCCACCAGAATGGGAAAATTGGCTTATAAAGCAGCAATGCTCTTAGCGTCTGCAATGCTCTTAACTCACTTGCAGGGGGATTTTGACTGACCTGTATTAACATGGGATTTTGTAGGATACACAGGGATCAGTATGTTCACAGGTTATTTGCTTTTATATGTATTTTTTTTTAAGTTGGTACCATGTTATAATTACTGACCCATTATAAGGGGTTTAGAAGTTGTAATACCTTATGAACTTATGCTTGATACGTCACTTATAAGCCACTAACAGAAACAGCATTGAGGTTGTCATGTTGTGTAAAATTCCTGTGGTTGGTATTAATCCTCCTGCTGCTTGCTGCTTCTTTAATGTGCTTAGATTACGGGAAATATTAAATGTCAGGAATCAATTTCTGAAGAGTTTATTATCATTTGGAGTTGGAAAGTCAATGAGATGTTTTTAGAGGCATATATCAATAAATAATTAACACTTATTACTGAAGAGCTAGTGGCCTATAACTGAGAAATTTGAGTTTCTATTCATTTGTTTGTTGTCCAACACTTATTATCAATCCATATACCCAGCTGTAATCAATATTTTATTTTGACAATACATATTACATGTCAGCTTGTACAGTTGAGGTATTGGTTGTAATGGTAAATTACAAGAATTAATTTACAGAATTTCCATTTCCCCTCATCTCTTAAAGCATTTAGCATTTTGGCTCATTAATTTAGTTTTCCAGCCCATAAATTTACTGTTGTGGTTTGTTTTTTATCACTCTCTTCAACATAGTTAGTTAAACCAAGTGGAGCATTTAGCAGCTAAAGGGACAGATATTTCCATGAGGAGATGGTAAAGACCAAAAATGGGCTAAAAAAGAGTGAAAATTTGACTTAAAATCATTAGGTGAAGACAAACACGACCCCAAATGAACGATAATGCTGCTCTATAACTGCTAAATGTGAATAAAAGCAGCTGTTTGCTAACAAGTTTACAGCATCAGCTTCAAAGGTGATACGTGTATTTGCAGCTCGCTTCTGCTGCCCCCAAGTGGAAATCTCAGTTAATGATGGATGAAATTAAACTCATAAAGAGGTTTTAGGAATCTGTTTCAGATCAGGTCTGTAACAGGCCAACATGAGGCTAAGTAAGAATTACATAGTGATGAATTAATGCACTTGTACACACACTCACACACACTAACCTGCCTCCACACTCCATGTGACCTCAGAGTCAGAGGAGAGAGCTAAAAAGGAGGCAGAGGAGCAAGCCCAGCAGGAGGAGGCTATGGAGCCTCAGGAGGTCCACACAGAATCAGAACAGCCTGAACCAAAGGAGGACAAACTGGAGGGGGAGGCCCACGAGTCAGCAGAGGCCGGCAGACCTCCAGATGGCAACACGGGGGAGACAGAGCCAGGAGCCGAGCCTGAGAGCCCCACACACAAGAATCCTCCACTGCAGAACGGTACACCCCTGTGTAATCCCATTGCATGGTCTGTTTTTATAAGGCATGACATGAGGCAGCTTCTCTAAGGGGGCTAAACATACATTGTATTGACATGTGAAGTAATCCTCCACACTGAAGTTGTCTTTAAAGCTACAGTGAATGTTTCTCTCATCCCGTCTCAACCCTGTTTCACGGTGTTATCAGTGAAACAGTTTGGATTTATATCATTTCTCAACCTTAAGCCTATTAAATTTCATTTAAAATGATAAATAATTCTTAGTGAGTTAAGATGGAGCCCCTGAAAGGTCATGGTTAATTTTTTTTCTAAATAAAAAAAGAGAAGTACTAGTGGAGATGGAAAATATTTCAGTGGGCTTGCACAATGTTTGGCTTCTCAAATGAGTTTCTAACAGCTGACTCACCAGCAGGTAAGGAAGAAAGGAAGTTTGAAGGATTTTATATTTCTTTTTTTTGAATAGAGTGCATGTTTTCTGCCTGCGTCAGCGTGATGATTAACATTTAAATAAGTGGTCTGACTTTTCAGGAGAGTTGTCTGAAGAGGCTGAATCTCCAGAGGGTGAAGAAAACAAGAACAAAGGATTGGATGGTGAGTTAAATCTGCAGTCCACGACTACTGACAAAAAAGTAAATTGAAGTATTGAAGTATTGAATTGAAGTATCGACAAACGTAAACACTTGTATTCAGCTCGCAAACTGGAACCTGAATGTAACATGTAAGCCAGTATTTTTAATGGCCTTCAGAGAACCTTAACTTGATCAGAAAAGTAAACAAAAATATAATCCATGAGAATTTGTCACTAAACAGAAAGATTTCCTTAAAATAGAAAATCAATTTGTTAATAAATGATGTCAATTTTGTCACTAAAATTATTGTTGTTTGCTTTTTTGTTTCCTCATAGCAGAGGTTGCAATGGAATAAACCAACTGTCATCTTTGCTGCACTGCTGTTGACCTAAACCTGCATTTACCCAAAAATGGGAGAAGACTCACCACTGAAGCGAGGGCCATTAGCTGGACTGTGTCGCCCTCTACAGGACACTAACAAACTGACACCTTCACTTCCATTTTTGTCTCCATAATCAACTGCTTTTGCCTCTCAACATGTTTATACTCCCGCATTCTTGTATGCAGAGCTCTACCCACGTGCATTAACCCTCCTTCCCTGCTTACAGATAAAGATGATGCGGAAGATTAAATGACTGAGATGACAGCAATGATGTTGGGCATAAAGGAGGAGCCTGTTGAAGGACTGGCACTGTAAATGTTGCTTTACTGTTTTTTTTTGTTTGCCAATCTTTTACTTTGTTGTGAGTATGTTCAACTCAGCCACTGTGCGAGCCCCACATTTCACTGCTGTGTATTTCTCTGCTCACTCTACTAGATTTTGGCATCACAAGTATAGTCTGCACAGCAATATATTTTAGTCATTGCTGAATAATAAATTAGTGCAGATTTGTTGGAAATGTAGAATAGTTGTAAATTAAGAGGAAGTAAAACTGCTCCACAGTATGTACAGCATATGAGTATGTGCGTGCAGTACACTGCTGTTAAAACCACAGGTCCAAAATACTACTATTTTAGTAGAAAGTACTACTTAAATGAATCCACTGTATGTAGAAAACTGTTGCCTGTGCTTCAGGAGCTCCTGTCTGGAGTCTCTGACTTTGACTGAATTTTGTGGCTCATTTTTTCTCCATTACCATGTTTACTTTCCTAGTGCTTTCCTCAGACATTGTGCAACTTTAAGTGTGTTCCTTGCAGTCAGTCTTCTTTACTGTATATATCAAAAGTTTGTAAAGGTGTGGATCTGAGGAGGAGTAGAAATCCTATGATTCCACAGTCCACCAACAGATATTTTCTTGACTCTAATGTAACATATTGTAGTAAAAGATGTCTGAGAATTAGAATGCAACTTTTCCATTTGAGACATATCACACACAGACTTGCAAATGCATCCAAGTTTTTGTAATTTATAAGATCTTTTTTGTTTACCATTTTTTTGTATTATTCTTATTTGTTTTTCATTCGTAACGTCCTGTATGAATCATGCACTAGATGTGTCTAATATCCTCGCACTGTACATCATTTCATTGTCAAAAGACTTCTTCTCGATGCCTTCTTATATGTATTTAAGCTGTAGCAAAAAGTCAACACTGTCGCTAAATTAGAGGAAACTTTATGTATGTATGTTATTTTATTTGGATTTGTTTACGTTAGCGCAGCTTTATCCAAAAGGCTGCTGGCGTAACGTTTAATCAGTGTGTTTACAGTGTGCTCGTACACCTATTGGCCAGCTGATTCCACCATGCTTTCGTAATGCATCAGAGGCTATGAGTCCAAACTGTATCTGCTTCTTGGTTTTAAGGCTTATAATGTTGTGTATAGGAGATGCAATTTAAAGCTAATTGTGCATATGTAACATATTGAACCTCTGCAGTGCTGGTTCAGCTTTTACTATATACTTAACATGTGTAATCGGAGGAAAAGATGCATTTTGGCAGTATTTGCAGAATAATGATGTTTTCTTAAAATTGTGCACTTTTATTTGTTTTTTTCCTTTTTTTTTCAATTCTTAAGGCATGAAAATCCAAACATTCATGTGCCAAGATCAAGTTCTTGGTACATTCTTAGCTTATTTTAAAGTGTACTGCACATGTGTATACAAGTACTTTTACTAATTTGTATAATATATCTGGAGTTCAACAAGGAATATTATTTGAAACCTAAAAATTTGTAAAAAAAAAAACAAAAAAACTGTCATTTTATTTTATAGCTCCTTTGTTTTAAAGCACACTCCCCCTTTTTCTTTCTTATTTCAGCTGTTATCACATAATGTAACCACATGCTACTTTCTACCTAAAAGATGCAGTCGGTGGTTAGCAAGCCAGCTGACTGAATGTGTGCCTATATAAGTACTTTCCATTTGACACCTTTCACCTGTAGGAAAACCAATATTGTGATGTCATTTGAATCTGTGCTGATCTGGGTACAGTCAAACAAACCTTTCTTCCTACTTTATTACAAACTAAAGAGTCTTTTATTTTGGACAAGTCTGTCTGTAAGTCAGCGGTTTGATGTTGCAGAAGTATTTTATTCATAAGGGTATATTTATTGTATATTTTTGCTTTTTTTTCATATAGAAAAATCAATTTTATAGCTGTATAATTATTTTTGTTTTGCTGTATCGTTTGTTCCCTGTTTTTTTTTTCTTTAGAGTCTGAGGATGGTTTGTCAAAAAAGTACGTTTTCAACATGTAATGACATTTTTATTTTTGTCTCTCCTCTCTGCTGTTATTTGTTCCTTGTGTGTCTGTTCGATAGATTTTTACTCCACCAGCTCTGAAGTCAGAAAAATTCCAGTGGCTTAAATCTGTAAATTTAAGGTGTATCAGTCATAGCAAATTAGATTTTTAAATATATATAGTTAAAAAAAATTGCATCCTCACAATATCCTGCCTGATACTTGGTAAAGCAGATTATATTTTCTGTGCCAAGGGACCAACACGTGTACAGTCTTGTAGTTTGCTCTATCTTTCACTTGCTACTGTGATAGGCTACTGTATGAATATTTAACAAGAATTCATACCAACCATAATCAGAGACATTAGCTGTATTTATGACATGTAAAGACTTCTAATCATGGTGTTTTGTAATGGTTGCTATGGAACAGATTATTTGTTGTTTGTTTTATGCTTTGTTTCCTTGTTTAGTCTGAATCATTCTGTAATGACTGATCTCAGAACTGTTTCAGTGACTGAGGTCAGACGGATGTAAAGCATGTGTGTGTGTATACGTGTGAGTGTGTGAGTGAGTGTGTGTGTGTATGAATGTGTATGTGTGTGAGAGAAAATGCCGAAAAATACTTAATGTGCATTTCTGATCTCCTCACTGTGACCTGCTCTATCAATGATAGTGTGATGGATGAAATAGGTGTGTGTGTGCCAGTGTGTGTGTGTTTGTATGTGTGTGCCAGTGTGGGTGTGTGTGAGTGTGTGTTTAGTAGAGAAAAGTGGACTGTAAAGCTGGTTAAACAGCTCTCATCATAAAAAAACATAATCAAAAACTACATTTCACATAAGGTTTCAAAGATCTGATTCTAATATGTTAATACACATTGTATCAGGCTTTTACAACTGAATGTGTTTACATAAATAAAACAGAAGAAGACATATTATACAAGACAAATTATAAACAGTTATGTTTGCCTAAAAAGTGGATAAATAGGTTTAAAAAATAAGGTTGGTAGTTAGACTCGCTACACTAGTGAACTGCCTCAGGTTTAACTTCCACTTCATCCCTGAACAGACGGATCAATCGATCGATCAGAGAGTGAGTGTGAGTGTATATGTGTGTGTGAAAGTGCATGCATGTGTGTGTGTCACTGTCCCATGCCGGCCAGGCGGCCGTGTGTGCCACCATGCTCTGTGACTGCACAGCCGTATCAATAAATCTGGACTCAAAGGGCTCAGATCATGTCTGCCTGTCTTCATTTCCACAACACCGCAGTTAGTGACACGTTTAAAGGGATAATCCGCTGATTTCACACACACAAAGAGCAGTTTGTGTGACAGTTAGAAGAGGCAAACTGGGAAGTAGTCTATAAGATGTCAAACAATAATTAAAAGAATAGTTCACAGTTTTCAAGCCTTTCTTAAAACAGAAGTCAGGTGACCTCATGTACACCAACACGTTTTGCTTGATGTTATGATTCCTCCTGTTCATACTGAGTACAGATTGCATCCTGATATGATTTACATGCACATGATGAACAAAATCTTGTTTTGTGCAAAAAAGGAGTTCAGCTGTTACAGCGGCATGTCTTCCATGTGCTGTTTGTCCATTTGCTCTTCTGTCCTCTTCAGTTTATGCAGGTGTGTCACATCTGATTGCTGAATGCGATGCAGCTGATCTCAGACCAAGTGCTTACAAGCCCCTGTGCCTGCATCAGAGGGGAGAGGCTGCAGGAGGGAGGACTTGAGATGTCTCTCAGCCTGGGATTTTATGTTACATGGTCTTGAATTGATTCTCATTCTTGTGTTAGTCTCAGTTTACTGTCTCAGTTGGTCTTGGGTCCTTTTTTTGTGATTGATATTGGATCAATTTGTGGACTGGCTTTGAAAGTTATCCCTGTGGTTTGACTAACACAGAATGTTAAAGCTTTATATAAACATTATATTGTAGTTTTTGCATAAAACAAGGACTGTGGATTAAAATAAAGGAATATATCCATTCTTATTAATCAGACAAAAAACAAAGCAGCAAATCTTCACATTTTAGAAGGTGGAACCAGAGAATCATTGTAATTTTCTCCTTGATTAACTGAATCAGAGAATTAATTGATTATCGGAATTGTTGCTAATTATGTTAGCACTGTTCCATACTGAGAATAATCTGCCTCTTTTGATTAATCTTTCTCACTTTGAGAGTACAGGAGTAAATGTCTGCAGTGCATTGTTTCTTTGTGAAACTATATAATGGATTCGATGTAAAAAAAGAGCTGAGACCCCTGCTGTTTTAAGGTTCAGCTTGTCTTTACTTGTTATTGTGATGTTTTTTTTGTTGTTCCACCTGTTGGTCATTATGATAATTTGAAACATCTGAGCAACATCATCAACACTTATTGTGTCTATTATTACCCCTTCTCTTTTTTAACACTGACTCTACAGACAAACTGGTGCTTTCACTTTGTTCCCTTTGGCAGTTTTGTCATGTCTCAAGTTAGCAGACTCTCTTAATCCTTTTCATAATCTTTAAAACCATGCTTGTCCACATAAACCTGCACCACCTCAGGCCACTGAAGTCCCCTGTAAATGCAATATACACCTTCTGAACAGCTGTCTTTACTTCTATTTTCTCCAAAGTAAAAAACCCAAAGACTTATAAAATTATTACCTCATCTCCCTGCAAACTGTAAGCTTAGTTGCTCAGTAGGTCAAACTTTCCTCACAACAGAATAAGTGCCTAATAATTGACACAAAAACCACAAAATTAATCGATTTTAGGTTCCCACTTCACTGTGTTCCTTTTTTTCCTACATGTTTTGGTCTGTTTCTAATTTTAGAACAAGTAGTTCCTCTAAATTATGAACAATTACGCTAATCATCATGGACCATAATCTAAAGCACTTTAAAATATTCCTATTTTTAGTGTTAATTGTTTTTTTCTTATGTTTATATTTCAAGTTTCTAAATGAGAAAATACAACAACCCCTTTTATTGAATACATAAACAAAGCCAGTAGTTTGTCTGACAGGATTCAGGCCTTTACATCTATGATAAACAAATATTTACTTCCATTTGTCGGTCCATTGCTCACTAACTGTAACATAAACATGACTCTCGATGATCCACTAGATGTCTCTGTTAGACTTCAGATCACAGCTCTCAGCCTTAGAGGGCCCAAGGCACTAAAAATGATCAACGGACTTGATGTACACCGCGTCACTCTCCCAAGATAGTCGGTGTGTAGCTCTTTATCCACCATATATGCAGCTCCACAAACATTAGACACAGAACGCATATTTATCACAAGCAGCATGCATATTCATGGGCAGGTTGATGGAGCTCGTGGAGGGATGTGTATGAGTTCTCAGAGTGCCGAAGCAGAAGGCGAATGTTAATTCAATTATACGGCAGCTGTTCCTTGGTGCCCATGGCCACTGTGTTTGCACTAGAACAGAAATCTTGTATTATGTCCCTCGCCATAAAAGACCATTGCCAGGCATGAGAATGGGGACTGCCTGTAACCAAAAGCCATCAACAGGATTGTAAAGAGCTTTTAATGCTTATTTTTGGCATGACTGAGGAATCTGGTGACTGCAAAGTGAGTTTTTTTTTGTTGTTGGTGTTGTTTTGTTTTGGCTCTGTGTTGATTTACAGAGCTTTTGTTTTTGGTCATTATTCTATTTAATAGTCAAACTGCTTGAAAGGAAAAATGTGCAAATGGGTTTGTTGGTATTAAAACCAGTCAAGGTGGTTGAATAGACAGAAGTTGTCGTCCTGTGGTTGTTGCTCCGTCATTTTTGTTTGTATTTATGTGAATTCGAAGCCACAACTGCTCATATTAAAATAAATATTTTGAGCATAAATAAGACAACATGTATGTATTCGAATGCTCACATACATGCACATGCAGTTTTGTCCATGCATTTAAGCCAGTGTTGGTAGGCTATTTGTGTTCCACCCCACCTCCTGTCCGATGCTCGGGCTGAGCTCCAGTACTACTTGGTGGAGGAAGAGTAGGAGGAGGAGGAGGAGGCCGGGGGGAGGAGGACAAGGGGGGAGGGTGTGAAGGCATCCGGCAGCCTGTCCCTTCATTACCAGGCTCCCTGAGACTTGCTCTGTGTGATTTAATCACGGGCGGGAACTGCTGCTCTGATGTTACCTGGACTTGCTAATAAGTTTGCTTTTCCTTCATCAAAAGGAAAAGAGTCGTACGTGTGGGAAGGATGCGCTCAACTGCACATTACTTATGTATAATATATGTATGCATGGAAATGAGGAAAACCAAACATATAAACTCCTGGTTTATCCTCATATCAAACACAGATGAAGTGCAGAGGCATGAAACATTTTTTTTAAGCAAAATGCAACGAATGATAATTTTAATTTATCTGCTAATTGGTTTCCTCATTAATTTATTTCCCCCTTGTTCTAAAAATGTTAGAAAATAGAAACACTTTCAGTCTGCAGTTCACTTAATTTGTCTGAGTAACAACTAAGTAAATCAAAAAGATATTTGATTAACTTAGTTGTGAAAGATAACATTCAGACCGTTTACTTGAGTAAAAGTACTAATAACACACTTTAAAAATACTCTGTAACAAAAAGTAGAACTGAATTTAAATGTTACTTTAAGTATGCACATATCAGAGAAATGTACTTATTAAAAGTAAAAGTACTGCACTATCCAGCAAAATTTATGGGACTGTTATACTGTAATATGTAATTATAGCATTTAATTACTGACGTCTTTATTCATATAAGAGCAGGATTATACTGTAGCAGAGAGTATTTACGATGTATACAATGATTTATATAATGCCTATTGGTTCTTTTCTCTATTAACTAATTTAATGTTGGTTTGTAAAAATCCTGAAGTACCCAAATTAGAAATACCCGAATTACTCAGAGCTCAAAATGACACCATGACAATACTTGTTTTGCACAACAGATGGCACAATCCTAAACTTTATTATATATGATATTTTCCTTTGAAATATGTTGGAGTACAAGTTCAAAGCTGTATTACAAGAAGAGATTCTAGTACAGTACAAATACCTCAAATTCATACCCATGTACAGTCCTTTCTAGCACTGAGTTTATAGTTATTAAAGGCAAAGAAAAGCAGTAAATCCTCAGGTTTGACTTTTTGGAACAAGAGAGTACAGTTTGGCATTTTTGCAGGAACATGAAAAAAATTAATTAACCAACCAAATGGTTGTAGTTTGTTCTGTAGATCACAAATTGATAATTTTTTTTTAATCTAAAGCAAAGACTGCAAATCAAATCTGGAGCTGTCACTCTGACGCCACGTTACGTCTGGCCTTGTGGGAATCCGTCCTCTAACCTAAACAGAACCGACAACATGTTCTCACCACTTAACTTCACACGGCCACGCCATGCAGCATGTAAAGTAGACATTGCATATCAAGCTGTTTAATAAAAATTAAACCCCGGCCATCCACTGGAAGGAGCACAGAGCTCTCTTTAGAGTGACTGATCGGGAGCCCAGAATCAAAGGGCCCTGTGGCACGAGCTGCTAGTGTGTCTGGGAATTGGCCCAACTCTTAAAGAGCCAAGCTTCCCTCATCTTGACTGGGGGCCGATCCCCAAAAGAGGGAGAGGCGATTTCTGCTGGCGGCCAAGTGGCTTCTCTCTGGAAGCCTGTCAGGTGAGGAGTCGTGGCGGCCAACTGTAACCCCCCTCAGGTGGGCACAGGGGGCAGGGCAGACCCCCGTCACGGCTCCAGCATTGTGACACACAGCAGATGATGCAGAGGGCACCGAGCCTCCTGACAAGAGATCTGCTGTCAAATCTCACCAGTCTACTCCACATATGATAGATTAAAGAATATACAAAAATACAAAATTGTTAGGGGATCATTTGAAATGTATTTATTATTTTTTATATTATCATTATTATCTATTGATTACTTATCTTAATCTTTAAGTGTATTGTATACAAGTGTAGTTGAAAAATGTGGAAGAAAAATGGTGATTTTCATTTTTCAGAAATTAGATGACGTCTCATTCATACATTTCGGCCTCACAGCTGTTCTATTATCAGCTTTTTCATTTAGGATATGCCAAACAGGCAAATTTCCGTTAAAAAGGATGGATGTTAACAGGAAAACCTCTAGCGCTGGAAAAGTTACAGAGTATATTTAACCTTGCACTGTATTCCATTACAGTTTTCAGTGAGTAAGAGTGTTTGTTACCGATACACATCTTTTTACTTCTACTCCTCTACATTTCAGTTGGAAATAATCTACTTTTTTACCTAACCTGGTAACCTGGTTTATCTACCATAAGTAAAAGTTACTTGGCATATTAATTTTTAAGCAGAGGAAGAAGAACGATCAGTTAGTGACAAGTTACAAGTAACACACTGAGTGAAAATGTATTTTTACTTATCCTCTTGCTCAAGAATTTTTTGGAGCAACTAATCTACTTTTTATTTCACTACGTTTGACATTTATGCTGACGATGCAAAGCTATCAACTCTTTGAAAAAAAGAGGCACCGCCTGTCTCTTGACCCTGATTTGATAGTGATAATGAAGCTAAACCAAAAACAAACGGCAGCTTCCAACCACAACACCTGATCATATCTGATGACACTTTCTATACCCAAATCTATTATGGCAACACTAATATGTTGAAGTAATGATGAAGATGATGAAGTGCTTTCTGTGCAAAACTCCTCCTCTGACTTCTGAAAGCATGTTGGAGTAAGTGCTGTGGGTGAAAATGTAGCTAGCTAACTGGCTAACATTAATGTAATTTTTCTTTTTTGTAAATTTAACATGTGGATATGCCTCTATTTATATATAATATATATATCATCATGAATTCAACCATTTAGTAAACAAGAAGTATTACTTTTACTTCTCTATTTAGATTGTGCTGATAATTTTTCTGTACTTCTAAATTTGAAGAAGTTTTTTTTATGGCTATTGAACCTCAGGATCTTAATACGTTCCCACCCTTATCAGCTTCAACATTACGACAAGAAATCAATAGAAAAACACATCTTATGGCAGCTGAAGATGTTTCTAAATTAAAAACTAGAAGATTATTTGTTTTCCTTTGTGTGCTGCCACTGTCTTGATTCACCATTCATCATGCTACACTTTTCCTTTAAGTCAACCTCGTACCAATTTAACGTCATTACACCATGTTGCATGTTCCTGCTAAAACTGGTTAAACACAGATGGCACGATGTCACGCTGAGATATTTCCAGCAACGTTACAATGAATTTTATAGAGTGAAGAAGTAAGTAAGTGGAGAAACACTGAGCAGTCAAGGGTAAATTTACACCCTAAGTCAGTTCTTTTGAAGTTTAGTTTACTTATTGAGAATATTTTATTAATACAGCTCAGCCTCTATTGTCTGTCTAAGTACAAAATGTATTTTAGATCAACTTTTGCAAGATTCAGACTCCTAAAGAAAGAATATAACATTTTCTAAGCTGGGGGTTAACAAAATAATATGTATACCTAGATACAGCATTCAGCATTTTAAGATTTTGAGGAGAAGACTGATACCAGTTTTATATTTGTCCATTAAATGCAATAAGCTTTAGCTTGCAGAAAGCCTGGAAACAAGGAGAAACAGCTGGCTGAGCTTTCTCCAAAGTTCAGTGCACTCAAAACATATCCAACGCCTCCAATTTAACATGTCTGCACAAACACAGACATATAAAATTGCTTATTTGTGGTTTTAGAGGGAGTTATGTCATAATTCTTGAGGAACAAGAAATGTCATTAAAAAATAATTGTTCTTTACTTCATTAACCTACAGAGACAAGAGGGTAAAGAAAAGACTGGAAGCAAAACAATTGAGAGAACTCAAGTCTGGCAGAAATTTGGCTGAATTCAGTCAGAGGCTGAACTGAAAACAAACACACACAGACACAAGTATTCTTAGCGCCTGTTGTTGCTCACTAGCATACAGCTAACAAACACTTCTATGGCTGTTTGGGATAAAAAATCACAAATGATCATGCAGTAAAACTTGTAGTAAAAACTAAAAGAAAATATGCTGACTTACACTTCAAGGTTAATTTATTTGAAAACATCAGTAGAAGCTTGAGAGTGTCATGCATTTACATTTGTTAAAGCCCTAAAACATCAAGAGCTTTAAAGCTGCCGGTGCCCATGGGTTTCATTAGGCCTTTTTTAGTATTTAATTAATTAATTAATTAATTAAATAAATAATTAATTAATTATTATTATTATTACTATTATTATTAATAATAATAATAATAATAATAATAATATTTTTACTACTTTTTATTATTTTTTACAGTGCACACTGTGTGCTCAACATAAAGAAGCAAGAATATGAGTTTAAATTTTATTAGCTTTCCTCAAAGCCACACTATCTTTATCCAATATTTATGCTAAGCTAACCTGTTTTAAAAACCAGTCCTTTAAAACACATTGTCTACATTAGGAACGAGAAGGGGTTTCAAACACAGCAAGGCAACAGGGAGCTGAGGACAGTTGATGGGGGAAGAGGAAAAAAGACGTCATATCAACACTAAAAGTGTCGATTAGGTGAGAAAACGACATTGCAGCACTGTCAATCATCTTGGCTTCATGCTTAGAGGGGAGAAAAATGTGGAGCTGCTAATAAAAAGTTGGACAGAATCACATGCTCAAGAGAAAATAAACACAACTCTTTCTTCCTGAGTCTTTATTTATCTTTTCTTTCTCAGTTTTTTGTTGCATTCTTGTGAGCAATACATGCAAAAATGTCACATGTCAGACCTTTTAGAATATTACTAGTGTTTATGTTTTTAGGCATATGTTGACATGTATATTCTCTGCAGGTTACAGTTGTCAGCCCCCCCCCCTTACAGTGTAGTATAAGGATTTTACTAAACAATACCTTAAAAGTAAAGATGTGACTGTTACTTAAATATAATATCTGACACTTTCTTAGTTATCTTATCACTTTCTGGATATAGAAGTGTCACATTCAACCACAACAGATTGCCACAGCCACTTTGAACGTGTGTGAACAGATTGTGCTTTGAAAAAGAAACGGGAGCCTCCAGCAACGTTTCACGTCTGCGTCCCATCTCTGTCTGAAAACGGGACTAACATCTTTACATTATACATCTTCAAAAACATATCCATTATTCATATTTCCATATTTTAATACTATTAGCGCTTGCATGCCACCCACCTAAATACCTGTGTGTTTCTTATCAAAGGAGAAGTGACAGTCAGAGTTACTTTGTTTGGTTGAAGAGAAACGAGTCGGGATTAAGAAAAGTACAGCAGCGGCGGACCATCAAACAAAGCTAAATTCTATCTGTGAGGTGACAATATTTTTATACGCTGGGAAATCTTGCATCCAAACACAAAAGGGCACAAGAGAAACTTTGCTTTCCTGCAACAAAGCCAAACACACAAACACACACAAACACAGAAATGCACAGTGGTCCCACCTGTGTGGGTGGGAGGTGTGGCCACTCAGCAGCTGAGTGGGGGAGCATATGGACTTTCTAATTGGGTAGAACAGCACAGCTGGAGGACACCAGTCCAGGACCTGGCCTCTGGTAATCAGTCGCACAATCCTCAGCTCTCCTCTGCACATCCACATGTGCATGTGCACCTTCAGAGGGGCTGGGGGAGTGGGGGGGTTGTTGGATCTGTTTACCCACTGAAACCAGCGTGAAACTCGTCCAGCGTTTTGCAGCTTGTTTTCCCTCTTTGAATCGAGGTCATGTTTAAAGCACCTCTATGTCCATCGACGACAGGGAGTTCCATCTCATTTCTTACTTGTTTAAAAAGGAAAAAACAGGCAAAAAAGCCCTTCAGTTGTCTCTAACACACTTATTTATCATCACTTTATGGTGCCATTTAGCTCCTTTTCCCTCTCAGTTAAAATACACTCACTGTGAGACACTTCGGATCAAAACATCTGCAAATGAATTCAATTCAATAAAAACTTAATTTCTCATTTTCTTTATGTCTTATTCTGATAGAATTTTGTAAACTGTGTCACTAAAGAGCCCCCATAGTTCTTACTGATTATAACTAAAAAATACCTCAAAATGGTCTTATTCCTGAACACTGACGGCTTCTGTCTGACATGACGAGTAAATTGTGTCAATAGAGAGAACATTAAGTACATTCCCTTCATATGAATCTGTGTACATGTTAACTCTGAGCTCTCAGTGTTTTACAGAGGCACAGATGACACTTGTTAGTCACTTATGAAACCAAGTTGGCCTTAAATGACCAAAGTTTATAACTGACAGTTCAAGTCTGTTTTTAAGTGCTTGGCAAAAACATCCTTGGTCAATATATTTGGATGCTTCTGTGTGCATTTTAACTGGATATTGTTTATACTCCTTATGCAGGGTGTCTTCAAAGGGGTGTGTAAAGACAACACTGTTTTAAGACCCTGATATCTCCCTGAAATTGTGTTGATATACAACTAAAATACAACAGCAGTTGTAAGAGGAGAGAAAGGAAATGTACCACCAGCTGGAATTATGTTATCTTTTGATATAATGAGAAAATGTTGTTAACTAGCCAATCAATGACAACAAATTTAATTTGTCTTACACCAGAAATCTTGCTACACAATAATGTTTTTTAACATTGTTAAAGTTTTGAGAAAGACTGCTCTCTGGTCTGCAGTGACTTAAGACACATCAAGCTTAATAACATTTAACTAAAACCATGATCTCCTCTTTAACTTGACCAAAAGGCTTTTGAACAGATGGGAACAAACTTGGTCCTTGATTAATCCATAAACCCTCCATCAGCCCCAAACACCTCTCTGTGACACACTTTGTTTGTTGCTAATAGCAGAAAAGCACGATAATGTGTGTTTTTACCTCTTTATTTGGACACTAATATCACTGAGGTCAGGAAGAGATGAATATTTAGGTCTTGGTTGAATATTTAATGGGAAACAGTGAGTTGAAGCATGTTTGTCTTTTGTAAACATTTAATCAAAATGACGAACACTCTTCAACCTTAAACAAAATATTTTGTTGTATAAACTTAATCAAATGTGACTCAGGATGTGGCCTCCAGTCTCCAGTCCACATCTGTCTTGTAGTATGATTCAAGGGGACTTACATCTGGTTTAGTAAAGGAAGGGACAGAAAAACACTGGATTCGAGCAAAATGTCAGAGATTTGGAAGCATCGACAGATTTATGGTGCGAGAGCGAGGCTGAAATTATTTAACAGCAGCAACTGAGGTAGTCATCTGGGTGTTAGATATTCAAAATAAATTACTCACACTTGTATTTGGGACTTCATAAAAGCTTCCTTATTTAGCCATTTGTGTTTTGGCTTTCGTTCTTTGTGAATGCATCTCAGTGTTAAGCAATGCAAAATAAACGATGACAGTTGGTGAGAATATTAACAGTACCGAGCTCATTACAGAGCCAGTGTCAGGATTAAAAAAAGTACACGCTTTGCCTTTGGAGCTCATTCTGCCTCGCATGGTTTTACTGAGAAAGTGACCTGTAAGACGAAACTCTGGAGGCATGCAGGGAATGAGATGTTGGTCAAAATCATGTTGTATCACCACACCATTACCATCCTCAGCTGGTTCACCTTGCACTCATCATCCAGACTCCCTTTAACTGCTGACATCAATTGAGAAACGCTCGAAACTCAGCGTGCGATCAGTAGCGCCTTCATTTGCAGCTCTGCACCACGCACTGTGCCTATAAAAGCTGATAATGTGATAATTAAAAGAGCTGACAGGCAAGAACTGTCAGCGAGACACCCTGATTTACCAACCTCTGCTGTTTGTTATACCTCTCAAATTACAATGCTTCCACCCTTGACGTATGACACATAAAATATCAATTGAAATAATTAACTAGCTTTGAATCGGTGTGAGAAAAAAAAAGTTAAGGAGCCTCAGAGGATGAAAATCGACCCAAAATCGTCTCAAGATCAGGTTCAGACCTGAAACTAGGATCTCATGCAGACAAAAGATCACTGCCGTGTCTCTGTCTCTCCCTCTTTCTTTCTCTCTCAACCACACCGTGATTTATTACCTGAAAAGACAAGAGAACTAATTAGTGGAGTAATTAATTAATATAAATTTGCATATTTGCATTTGCAATTAGTGCAGTCAACTGATTAGTCTGAGATGGGGAGTTTGACTCATCGGATGCTGTGTGTGTGTGTGTGTGTGTGTGTGTGTTTGTGTGCACTGGACCAGAACGATCAGCAGACCAGCTGAGGCATTTTTGGGGGGACGTCAATGATGAAGGGACCTTTTTTTTTTTTTTTTTTTTTTTTTAATTTATTATTTCTATTTTTCATGCGTCCATGTTCCATGTGTGTGTTTTTGGTCCATGTACTGTGCGTGTTTGTCCACACACTCTCGCCTGTGAACACATGTTTGGTCCTCTGTCTCACACACATTAGGTTAAGTGTATGCACACTCACCGGTGTGTGTACATGCTGTCTCTGACTAACCTGCTGTCTTACCTCCGTGTGGTCTTCGGTGCTCTGACCTCACACCTCCAGGTGTCATCAACGCGCCGCTGCAGGGTCAACGCCGCTGATCGATGCCTTCTAATGTCCAATACACAGAGATTGATAAGTCGCTTTAATTGATTCTCCTTGCAACAAGGTCATTCACAGGCATAGGTTTGTGTGTGCGCCTGTGTGTGTTTCACATAACTGAGGAGTGCATATACCCATATCGAGTGCCAGCTGTGCCCCAGTGTGGAGTTGGCAGCGTGCCACTGGGCCTTTTCCATGGGGTGTACTTAATGTCTACTAAGGTACCGACTCTGGTGTGCACCGCTATGCTCATGGCCCCGCTGGTATGCTTACACCATCCTCTGCATGAGAGGCGCCTGCTGGAATTTCTTAACTGAGTTCAAACAGCGATTAGTCGATTAATCAATAAGAAGATAGATTCATCTGTGGTTTAATAATTCAGTCATTTCACACGAGCTGCAGCTTCTCCAACGTGAGGCTGATTTTCTCTTTTTGCACTTTTTAAGCAAAACGATTCATCCGTTTACTGTGGAAAAGATCTGCATGCTAACCAGCGATGAAAATAATCCTTGTTTGAGGGTTTTGTTGAGGTTGTTGATGAACTTCCTCGTTTTTTGAGGTCTCACAAACCCAACAGTTGCACTTTTTGTGTAAAATGGAGGAATAATTGCAAAATCAACTGGTTTGTTTCCTCTTCACATTGCACGTATTTAAACCAGCAAGTTCTTAATACTGAACCACAAAATATGAAGTAAATGACAGCCTAGAGAACGAGACACAGAGGTGTTTTCTGATCTGAACTCTGGTCAGCTGGATTTCTGCTTTTCTCTGAATCCTTTTAAACTACTTATAAAATAAATAGACGGATGTCTTGATTCGATGCTCTGGTTTAGGTTTGGTTATGTGTTAAGGACAAACAAGACCTGGTGAGACTCGGCTGGAAAGAGATCTAAGTTGTGGTTAAAACAAGTGTTCAGTCAAGGTCAGAACAACATTACAAAGTCCATTAAAGTGCTTTGTCCCATAAAAGAAGGAAAATGCTGTTTGTGAACATTTTCTTACATTTATGTGTTGCTGTCAGTTTTCTTGGGTAAATGATTTTATATGTAAAATAGTATTGAAGTGTTAACTTTTGTTTGCAACAAACAGAGCTGATGGAGGTAACAGAATGACATTATACTGTTTACGCATAAACAAACAATAATTTTTCTTTTAATCCTACAAAAGTTATTTGTAGACAACCAAATGTTCACTTTGTTGCTCCACTCAGTGATGTTACTTGTATTGGGGTCCTTCTTTAAACCCTTATGAACAAACTTTTACCTTTTTATGATTCATGAAGAGTTAATGTGGCACATAAAGCCAAGAAGATGTCATTTATCTTTAAACTTGTATTACAGCTTTGGTCTCTGGGGCTCCAAATGGAAGTAAAGTGTCATCATATGAAATATGTCATGTTCAAAATGATGTTTACAAGCAGGTCTAATCAACTTTGTCAAAGTCATGAATTGTCAAGAGGATAATACACCATTAGGTGAGCTTTTAGCCTTTAAAGAAGGTCCAGGTAAACACAAAGAAGAATATCTCTGTATTAATTAAATCCTAATGATTCCAACCTGCCTTTTGCTTTTAATATCTGCAGCTTCCTGACAGAACTTCATTTATAATTTGTTTAATTTAATGTAATTTAATTATCTTGCTTCAATTTTCGAGGGAAGGTCTTTATTAAGACTCCCCTCTTCATTTCATGGTTATTTGGCATGTGTTGAACTGTGTTTGTCTTCAATATATTTAACGATAGATTTTTTTATGTACAAATACTTGAATAAATACGACTCAAGGTTCGTTTATTCTAATGTGAAATCTACCTGACTGTCTCACCTGTTGAGGATGCCGGCAGACTCGCGCGTTTCTCAGACAAAAAGACATTAATTCATCTTTCTTACACGAGGAGATGCAGATATTAGTTGTTATCCCTCTCCGGTCTGTGTTTTTGACGGTAAACGCGGGCCTCCCGGTGCCCATTACAGGAGCTGCCAGATGATCGGTACGGAATGGAGGTCCCATGGGACACGGAACACGTGGTCTCGGCTGCCACAAGACGTCAGCGGCAGATGGCATGGGTACCCGCTGTTGGCATGAGTGTCATTCCTCAAAGAGAGAGAGAAGGGTAAGAGAGAGAGAGAGAGTGAGGGGGAGAGAAGAGGGAGAGGAAGAGCAGAACGCGGCAGAGAGGAGAGAGTGCGCAGACTGAAGCTTTTTCCTCTAATTTTCGGTTTGCAAAAGAAGAAGCTGCAGATTCAGTGGAGATATTCAGGAAAATGCGAGGCGCACGCTGACCAGAGGTTAGTGATGAAATATTACTGATTTATTTCCTGACTTTTAGAGTTTGAGTTTCATATTTAAATTGCGAATAGAGTGACTTTTATTGGGCTTTCTGGTTTAAAAACGCAACACAAATTTCAGCAGAAAGACGGTGAAGTTTAGTGTTTTTTTATTGACCTTGTTTGTCAGTTTGCTTCTCTTGGAAGGATCCAGTCACAAGGTAATTAACTGACGATCTCCGAAAGATCTCATGATTCAAGTTGTGTGTTTTTTTTGCGCTTGTTTTACAGGAAATATGTTGACACTGCCATTCGAGGAATCTCATATGATGTGTGAGCCGCGGTTTGGTGCCAGTTATCCTCGTGAAAGCTTACCTGAGAGCCTTGAGCTGGAGCGCCAACACAACCCAGACAGGCCCAGCTCAGACATGAGGGAGGCCGAGGACGACATCTCCGACAGAGAGGAGGACGAGCGGGGGGACGATCAGGATGACGACGGGCTTCCTAAAAAGCGAGGCCCGCGGAAAAAGAAGCACTGCAAGGAGCAGTACGACAGATCCAAACTACGGCGCCAGGAAGCCAACGCCCGAGAGCGCAACCGGATGCACGGCTTGAACGACGCGCTGGAGAGCCTGCGCAAAGTTGTGCCTTGCTACTCCAAAACTCAAAAACTGTCCAAGATTGAGACCCTGAGACTTGCTAAAAATTACATCTGGGCCCTGTCAGAGACACTGAGCGCGGGGAAGAGACCGGACCTCCTCGCCTTCGTACAGACTTTGTGCAAAGGATTATCTCAGCCCACAACCAACTTGGTTGCCGGTTGTTTGCAGCTGAACGCGAGAAATTTCCTCACAGACCATAACGGGGAGGTCATGTTCTCTGGCAGATCGCCATACGATGCCATGTACTCGTACCCTGGCTCAGACATGAACACACCCCCCGGTCACAGCGGGAGCAGCTTGGATAGCAGCGCCAAGCCGTTTAGACACTACAGCTACAGCAGCGCTTACGAGTCCTACTACGAGAACCAGTCCCCAGAGGGCGGGAGCCCGCATTTCGAGGGCCAGCTGAGCCCACCGATGAACTTTAACGGGATTTTCTCCCTAAAGCACGAAGATCCACCAGACTACGGCAAAAGCAGCCACTACAGCATGCGCTACTGCGGTGCGCCAGGGCGCACGGCACTTGCGCACAACTCCATGTACCGAGTCTCCCCAGAGCGCCGTTTCCCATACGACCTGCACGTTCGCAGCCAGTCCTTCCAAGCACAAGGGGAACTTAATGGCTCTTTCCACAATTAATCAATCAGCTGGACAAAGTTCAAGTTTCAGAAGCGATGCAATTTCCCCCCGCAGATGTCGAGAGTGGAACGAAATGGACTCCAGACATGCTGCACCGCAAAAATGCCCATTTTAACAAGTCATTTTGTGTTCACTGTTCAGTCTCATTTTTTCTTTGAATCACGGAAAAAAAGTCTGCAAATTAGATTCGACATTTTCACTCATTCGCAATTCTTGTTTCGCCAAATTTGTGCTGGAATAAAGCAGAAAAAGACACCACGAGAGCATTTCTGCCCTGGGAACAAATTAAATAAGTTCAGTCTGAAGACAAATCTTTTGATTCATTCAAAGAAAAAAAGTGTAATGGCTCCCTGCCACATATTTGTTTTCAGGGGAAAATTTTAAAAACGTAAATGATTCATAAAAGAGTTCTGTTTTGAGCAGATTATTTAAGGTTTCACTGCAGTATTTTTGTTATTGGCTGTACTGCTGGTGTCGGTCACATTCTGGGACACATGACATAGTGGACAACGACATCGATTTTCTGGTTATTTATTTGGGGTCACAGTAGTTGGTTAGCAGATTTTCTTGGCGAAATAAAATCAGCTAAATGAAACAACCGGGAAAAAAAGATTTTAAAAACGATTCACCTCATCAGGGAAGTTTGCTGAGACATGATTGGAGTTCAAAGCTTCTGTCTGTTAGCAATAAAAGTCAATTGAGCTATGCAAGACAGCCAAATGCAATCTTTGCTTATGGAAAACAATATGTATATTTCATCTCACGGGGCGTTTCTCATAATCTAATAGGCTATCTAATTAAAACGATGACAATACGCAAGATTAATTATTAAAAAAAATAGTTTGGAGACGCGCATGTGTTTAGAGACCGTGATTATGTGATCTGAACTGGTCTTTTGTGGGGAGAAAAAACTGAAAAACTAAATGCATTTCTATTTGGAGTAAATAGTGTGGTTACGAGGTGAATGTAAATTATTATTGTATTTATTTATTTAAACTTATTTATTACAAGTGCGTCAATTTGAATGTGGATAATATATTAGCCTATAAAAAATATTGTAAAAAATTCAACAGTGTTACCTTTTATGTGAATTTCCATACATTTAAAGTTTGTTTATGTTGCATTGTTGTATATTTCACTGCAGCTGAAAGTCGAGGACTGAACGGAAAAAAACAGTTTGTGTGAAGTGAACAAAAACTATATGAATCCGAGACAACATGCCTTAAAAAAAAGAGAGAGAGATGATGACCATCAATATGCAACGAAATGACAGTTTTGGATAGTTTGAGAACTTTTTACACTTCCTTGATCCTCCTGAAGAGCAACTTGTGATGCACTTCATGTATTTCTGCACAATGTTGGTGACTGTACTCATAAATTCTGTTGCTTTTGTAACTTTACCCGAATGACGAATGATTATTGCATTATGAAGCTACGATTTCTTAATTTTATTTCTCTTGCACGCCCACAGACACACACACACACACACGCACGCACTTACTCACATTCACGCACGCACGCACGCACACACACTTGCACGTACACACACTCCTGAAAACTCGTTATGGATCGAAATATTCGTGAAGTAATGTGTTAATGTTTTGTGATGTGTTTGTCGCAATAAAATGAAGAGGCTGTAAGAGGCTTTATGTTGTGGCCCAGCTTCTCAGCTTTCTGTGGAAATGATCGACAGCAGGCGGATGGCAATTAAAAAAAAATAAATTGTTAGACAATAAATCAAGATAAAAGCGCCTCGGGCGTAATATTTATTTATTTATTTATTTTTGAGAAATTGAATCCTCTAATAATCTTGCATAACCTCTGATGTTGTGACAAGTAAGTTGGCACTAAGGCCTGTTTATCAGCGCAATAATGAAGAAACAAAAGTTTCAAACCGTAAAAAAAATTAAATTAAAAAAATAATAAATCAGTCATATAATTTTAGGTTTTGTAGTTTTTAATAAACAACTGTTGTCAAATTCTAAATCTGTGAAACTTAAAGCAAATCTGAGGCATCGTTTTTTAAAAATTCCTTATCTGACGAGGCTTGTCGATATAATTTGATTTAATTTTCAGCCGATCAGATGGCTGATTTGTGACCAAAATGCCCACGAGGTGTTGGATGTCAGCCAGAGAGCGCAGACAAATGATCCCAGTCCTCCCAGTTGGGATACAAGTGGAACTGGTAATTCCTGGAGATGAGGAGGCATCTCCTGTTAAAGGTCACAGCGTCCGAAACGAACGAAAATAAATGTCTTATTCTTCCTATTCAGTATTATTTTTTAAAAATCCATAAGACTTTGCAGGATTAAAGAATAACAGAAATTTAATAATTCAGGTTACCTACAGATTTAAGCTTTTGCCTTTTGAAGGTAGAAATAGGTTACTTATGGTAAATATAAATTTTATGTCATCAAGCTCGTCCTTCTCACTGGAGGAAAGATTACGAAGCTGAAATGAAATCAAAAGAAGAAAATCATGTATTTGTGTCGTGTTCATTGTTTCACACATTAAGTGTTAAAAATATTTAGGATGTTTATTATTATAATGTAAATTTATTGAAAACAGAACAATTCATTCATTTTGACTCAGACTCCGATCTTCAGAAAGTTAAACTTTGGCAGGTTTAATGCGGAAGCAAAAACTCCTTCAATTCAAGTTTTGAAATAATAATATAAATATCATATTTATATTTCATTAGGTACATGACAGATATGCTGGTTATTTGAACATCTTTTCATTTTACCGGCTTTAACAAAGTTTCAAATAAAGTGTTTCCCTATTTCACAACTTCACTGAAAAGTAACACGGGAGCAAATTTCATGAAGAGAGAATTTATAAGTAAAAAAAAAAAAAAAAACCCACAAAAAACTTAACAACTTTCTCTATTGAAGCCTATTCAAAATATGTAAGAATATGTCATTTGCAGTTCTGTAAACTTAAAGCAAAGTCTGTTTCCCAACAATGACAAACAAATGTGTGACAGTACATTCAAAGGCATAAAGAAATCTATTTTCAGTCTGTAATCTAACAATAGTGCAGCCAATTGGCAACCAGAAGAAACTTATTGTACAAAGCATGTATGAAGCCAGTATTCATTAATTTCTGTAGAAGCTGAACTAATGAAAAAAAACAACAAAACATCACAGCAGATTAAGAGGCTGCAAATCATCATAAATTCTTGTTCTTCTAAATTATTTTCCTGCAGAAAGCCATTACTGAGGCCTTGACCATCATGTAAAGTCTTTGGAAATTATTAAATATAGTGTAATTGACCATATTTGTTGCTTTATTTTTACAAACAAACATGAAATTAAGATGAAGCTTTACAGACTTGAGTTTAAATTCTGAATGAAACAACAGCACGAAATAGGTTATGGAAAATGAAGCAGTTTTAACCGCAGAGGCAACAATCAAAAGTATAATTTCCCAAATCTTTTCCTCCTCTGTGGATCTGACTGCAAAGAATTTAAAACTTTATTTTCACTTGCATTATGATGATTTATGCATGTGAAAATAGCCACATTCAGTAGGTCTGAGACCACAAATTCAACTTGTTCTTCTTGGAGGAAAATAAGAATTGTTTCATTCATTTTTAATGGAGAAAATGCTTTGTTTTCTTTCCTTCATTCCCTCACACATCCCTCTCTTCCTCTGTATCCTCATAAAACTGGAGGGAAGAGTAACTTAAGGTCCCTTTGGGGCCCTAGAATCACCTCTTTAGCCCCCCCATCTTTCACCACCCGGCCTTATTTATCTCATTCACCAAAATCCTCACCTTGTCAATCTTAATTTTTTTCCCCTTCAAGGCTTTGAGTCTATGTGTGTGTGTATGTGTGAATATATGTACGCATGTGGTGGGGAAGCAAATTCAAATCCCTTTGGTGGCTCACAGAGGGGATGATGAGGATGAGGAGGAGTTGGAGGGGGGGGGAGTTGACGCCCACGGGGGTCCATGGGGCAGCATGCAGCAGTTTAGCACGGGGTCAAACGTGTACACGTACCCTCACATTCACGCAGCTCATTAAGCTGTGTGAAGAGAGAGCGAGGGAGAGAGGAGGAGAAAGAAGTATAGAGAGAGAGAGAGAGAGAGAGAGAGGGAGCATATGGCCCAGTTCTGTGTGGGAGGTGAAGGACAGGAATGGGGGATATATAACGCATAGAAGTGAATTTGCAATGTTGAGGTGTGGTGTCATAATTTGTGCAAAAACAAACACCGTGTTCCTATAGGGATGAGTCGTACGATGACAGTAATCACTGCAGAAGTTGAGAAAGAAAAGTTTGCACCTTTAGCAAAAAAAAAAAAAAAACGGAAGGAAAGAAACACAGATAGAAATTGATCTTTGTGCATTATTTTGTGATATACTATGGTAATTTATTGTAATCAGGAGCCTTTTCCTGCAGTGTCTGAAATTCTGAGCACCAGTCAAGAAAAATGAAAATAATGTTCCCCGCCACGTCGGCAAGCATCTTCAAATTTCGTGCCATTCCCAAGCCCCAGATGGTGTGGGATGGGAAACGTTCCCCCATTAAATTCCTAATAATCATTTCTCCTGCGGAATCGGGGGTGGTGGCAGTGGGGATGGCGGGGGGTGGGGTGTGAGTGCGTGTGTGTGTGTGTGTGTGTGTGT
The DNA here is from genome assembly GCA_029814765.1 of Acanthurus leucopareius. Taxonomy (NCBI): domain Eukaryota; kingdom Metazoa; phylum Chordata; class Actinopteri; order Acanthuriformes; family Acanthuridae; genus Acanthurus; species Acanthurus leucopareius. The sequence goes on along the minus strand of JAQMCX010000009.1, from coordinate 6,115,072 downwards.
GTGAGTGTGTGTGGCTGGGAAGTGAGGATTGGGTTGGTGGGTGAGGGGAGTAGAGGGATTTGGTGTTTTAATTAGACAGATTTAAGGAGCTGAACCCCCCTCTCAAACAGTGTGCATGTGTATGCGTGTGCATGTGTGTGTGCGTGTGTATGTGTGTGTGTGAGACGAGACTCCCTCAGATTCATTTCTGCTTATATATCTGGGAGTGTGGGTGCACGTGTGAAAAAAATTACACATGAGTTAAGTCGTGCGTGTGTGTGTGGATGTGTGTGTGGATTTGTGTGTGTGTGTATGTGGGTGTGTGGGTGTGTGGGTGGGTGTGTGCTGCAGTTCACGGCAGGGCTGATGCTGCAGCAGAGGAGGCCTGACACTCCAGTACTATGGGCCAGGATCTCATTAACGTGTCAGATTGGTGGATCAGTCTCTCTGGCAGGCGGCCCGGCCTCTCACAGGAAGTACTTTCTCTCTATCTGTGAACTTGGCACCGAAAGGTTAGACAGGGTGGAAGGGAGGGAGCTGAGGGGGAATATATTGGCCTGAAGGAAAGAGGAGAGGCATTAATTATAATATTTGGTCAGATTGAATAAATATTGAGTGTAGGATTGTGGTTTTGAGAGCCGCTTTTATCCATCAGGGAGTGGAAATTAATGTGTTATGAATAGTAGCGCTAAGTGTGAGCAGAACAACTCCAGTCGCAGTTGCACTATTTTGGAGGTGGAGATATGCTAAGTATGTGACAGGAGCATCTGTCACTAACCTACATCACCTTTTGTGCTCTGTGCTCTTTGTCTGGGGGAAACTGTGTGTGTGTGTGTGAGAAAGTGTGTGTGGCTACAAGTATGACAGTGTAGGGTGGGTTTTGGAGCAGGTGGGAAGCATACAGGGGTGTGATCCTCTGACACCCCAGCAACACCCTATTTCAGGGCAGACTGAGAGGCACGGGTGCTACTGGGTGAAGTGGTTTCGATTCCCTCGACTGTGAAGAAGAGCATCTGGTAGTCATGACTGCCCCGTGGTGTTCAATGGATGGATGGATAGATTTTATGTTTTAACTTACTGGCTTAAAGCTGAGGAAAAAGTGTTGACTTTTCCTTTAAACCTCATTAATACCACAGTCTTACACACATTTACTGTAAATTTCTTTGATGAGTTAATGAGAGATAAACTAGCTTGCTCGCTAGAGAGAAATTACAGAAATACCTGCCTCTACCTGTCACACACTGTTCATATCAGTGATATCAGATTAGGACTTGTTTTTTAATTGCATGATCAAATAGTAATATCATCAAATACATTCACACTTCATAAAACCAAAGCAATTGCAACATTCCTATCTGCACTGGTTGGATTACTAGCTAGTTGGCTGCAAAGATTATAACCTTAAATAAAAGAAATATGAGCCACTTTAATAACTTTGGCTACGTTCACTCTGCAAGTGGCCCAAATCTGATCTCTAAACTTTTTATATCCGATCTGCGCCACTTTTACATGTGTTTCTAAATTGGATACAGATCTTTTTTTTTTTTGAACAACTTAGTGACACAAAACAGAATTCATGTGACTTTACGTCCTCCTGGCCGTCATCTACCTGAGGTAGCTGTGATCAGGCATGAGGACGGGGCACACGGCCTCCCAAAACTTGTGAATGATGGAGAAACAGAGACCCTTGTAATGCCAACCACGTTAGACGGTAACCTGGCCACGTTGTCAACCAATATGACCTGAAGGCGACGTGTTTCTTCAGGGGGATGGGTCGTCTGAAGTGAGCGACTTACAGAAAGAGTCTTATGGAGAGGTGCTGACCAATGTAGTCAAAAGGTCAAAAGTGACCTATGACATTCTGATATTTTGGATGAAATCAGTTTTACTGAAGCCTTTCTCATCATGACTCCACCACTTCTCACTCCGCAACTCTACTATAAGCCATAAATAAACATTTAGCTCTATTCCCCCCCTCCTCCTAGTTATCATCTACTCACACATTCTCATACTTCTACTGCAAAATAACGTATATAGGTGAAAGTGTAAGCGCTAATTGCCTCTATCTTTACTACCATCTCTTTCTTGTTTACTTGAGCACACAGTGTGCTGCGTGTGACAGCTTGTTCTTTGTTGTATGTGGGTCACTTTAAAACCCTGACGAGGTCACACTGGAATCTAATATTGACCACATTTTTTAAAAAAATATGAGGACAGCCACATAAAAAATCAGATTGAGAAAAGACTTGAAATGGAGCATTAGAGCTTCTTGCAATGTGAATAAAGTGTAAGTGCATAATTAAATGTTTCACTAGTGTTTTGATGTAAGTTAGACAGGTAGATCAAGCCACACAGCTGGTTATATACTGGAGATATTGGAACCTCTCTATTTAATCATTGTATTAAAAAATCCATTTCTTTCTAAATTTGTTGGAGAAAGTGCTTTTAAGTTGATGTTAAACATCTCAAAACAAACACTGATCAGGCTGGAGGCTTATTCTTAAGCCTTCTTAATAAGAAGGCTTATTAATATGATTTTGAACAAATGTTTCATAGGTCTGCTTCAGGAAACAATGCATTAGTTCAACCTATGTTTAGGTTGTCAGAAACACCAAATGTGAATAGGCTTTATCACCACCTTTCTGAAGCTCCACTGACTCTAATGTTCCTTCCACCATCACCAACATTCCCATTTTGAAATGAGAAATCACCAACATTAAACATGTAAGAACAAGTAGGAACTTTCTCGGCTCATCTAGGCTAATTATATAGCGCTTTGTGAGGAGTCATTAGGTACATAATTAACTATCTATTAGTATGGAGAAAGAATCCATTCATAATATCTATACTAAAAGGACTTACTGCTCTTTCTTAACTCATAACGTATTGTTTCATAATCACTCCTCTTTATGATTAATAAGTATCTTCATCGACCATCAAATATCACTCCTATAGATCATTTCAGATGAGGTAATCACTGTAGAGACACATTACTCTACATGCAATGAATTTAATATGAAAAATATCATTTTGAAGCACTAGTTCTCTTCCCTGAACAGAGCTAAAATTTCAACACAAGCATCAGCTGGCAAAGAGCATCAACAAGCAACAATATGCATCAGCACAATCCTGTCTTTTAATTTATTTTTTTATGACAGAGAATACTTCTATGCAGCTTTTTTTTGCAGTGTAAGACATGCAGATGCACAGTGGGGGGATTTTTTGTGGAGGTTATGACTGTAACAAATGTCCCAACCTGGCAGGAGAGTCATTTCATCGATGTATGATCTTTGTATATAGAATATCTTCCCCGTTTCTTTTTAGTATTCTAGTCCATTCTGCGCCATCACCAATCTGTCCCATACTGCCTTTCAAGCATTTCCTGGGGGACTCATGCTGTGTTCGCAGGCCCCCCCTACCCCCACCACCCCTACACACACACACACACACACACACACACACAAACACACGCACACACATATTACAAACGCACGCACATACTGTGGTGACTGCAGAGGGAAGTGAGCTGTCTGTGGAGGGTTGGATTCTTGGTGTCGGTCCAAAAATGTGTCACTCGGGACACGCATGGCCTGCTGGAGGCAGGAATTCTGTTGCTAATGGGCCCCGCAGCCGTCGGCACCACCTGGGGATATGGGAGACGGGATGGATGGATGGGGGAGGATTGAGGAGGGAGGGATGGAGAGAGAGAGAGGAAGGGGGGAGGAGGAGAGGAGTGAAGAGGGAGTGAATGCAGCACAATGCGTTGATAAAAAACAGGAGAGTGTGTGTAAGTGTGATAGGGAAATCTATCTATCTATCTATCTATCTATCTATCTATCTATCTATCTATCTATCTATCTATCTATTTTTTCCATGAAAGAATCACATTATTGTTCACTAAGCTGTGAAAACAGCTTGAATGCGTGTTTTTTTTAAAAAAAAAAATCTACAGCAATAAAGAGAACAGTTTCCAAATTCTATCAGACATAAACCAAGTGTTTTTCATTCAATATGTTCTTTGAACTTGTGGAATTAATGTATTTAGAAGGAAAAGTCAACATTTTTCCCTGCCATGAAAGACAGCTTATAAAAAATGTGAAGGCATAAACAGGCAGGGCAGGTGTTGACGATGCAAATGAAACGGATGACAGATGGCGAGCCTTGCAATTGCTCACTGTGCAGATAATGGATGGAGGTAATCAAATTCCTCTGAGGCTTTGGGACTTTCTTCAGAACTTTCTCATCAATTGCACCATCAAACAGTCCTATCGTCAAATGCATCCCACTCTCCCTCTAAAGAAAAGATACAAACAAGTCACAAGATTTTATTTCCAGATAGACTCGGCCAAGTTCTCTCGCTAATGTTGAAAATACAATTTTTCTTTTAATGTTTGTGGAACTGACAGACTCCACAGACGGGAGCTCTGTCTTAAAGGCATGATCCTCATCCCTTTGTGGCAAATCCAGGTGTCGTTTATCATCATGCATGTCTCTGGTAAAATAGGACTGTATATGTGGCTTAGCTGGGGATCAGAGGACTAGTCTGAACAGTAATGTACTGCAGCTATTCTGAAAAAAAAAAAAAAAGCAACAATCACATCAGCATGCCAACAAAGCAAGTCTGCAGGGGAAAGTCTGCTGTTTCCAACCATACAAACCGTCCTTTCATGTACTGTGATCGAAGCTTTCATTGATTTATTCACTAGAGCTGTGAGAGTTGTAACTTCAAAGAGGAGGCTCATGAAAACGAGCATCTGATGTGTATTTTTCATATTTCTCACTGGAGGGAAACAGGCTGTAGTTCTGTAAATTTCACCATCAGTGTGGTGACAGCCATTTGATTTTTATTGGGCCCAGTTTGAAGGTCAGTTTAATGGTCCATTTGTGTTTTGTATTTGTCTTGCTTCAGTGGAAGCTTCAAAACAAAAGGGTCAGATTACGCAATAAATGAGATTTTTCTTTTTTAACGAGTATAACAAGTCATTAAAGATGCAATAAGTCTTTCAATAAGCTTGGAATCTTCTTTTTTTTCATCTCACAACTTATTCTTCAAAGTGTTTTTTGGAGAAATTCATTTGCTAACTTGGCATCACTGTTATCAGTATGGAAGACAAACACTGTTGTGTCAGACAAGACTCGAAAATGCCAATTCTGTATCTGAAAAGCATTTTCCTGTCACAACACTCAAGAGCGGCATATTACTGCAACAATTCTCTTTCACACTTCCAGCTATGATAACAGTTTCAAGTGTCAAACATATGTCTGCAGAAAAAAGCGTAGGAAAAAAGTATTACAGTGGCAAAGGGAGGAAGGTATGCTGAATATCACAAGTTTTTATGTGTCAGGTGATGCTGTTTTTTTGATATGGAATAGATGTGATAATTGCTCCTGCAAAATCTCAGGACAGTGCACCATATTGGGTGCAAAAACATTTGCTTTGCATTCCTTTTTTACGTTCGTACTATAATGTTACGGGTGCAGCAGTTTTCTGACAGGCTGCTAAGGAACCTGCTGAGAAGTGTCTCTGTAGCTGTGTTCAGTGGCACCTAATCAGAGGAAAAAGCCATGACGACTACGAGAAACGTATTGTTAGAGAAACATTATGCACAGATAACTTTTCCCGTTGTTCCCTGCTTAACCAGATCAAGGGCACATAACAGCCAAGTGAGCGTAATTAACTTTTTCCAACTCATTTGGATAATCTCTCCCACTGTTACCTTAGCTTGTATGAAATTCCCAATTAACTATTTCCAGGCAAAAATCACACAACAATGTCATGTGAATTTTCTTAATGAATTCCTTTGTCTCTGACTGGCACAGATGAGGCATAAAAAAGGCACATGTATGGCGAGCGTATTAGTTAGGCGAGCCCATGTGATGGTGCCCGTTCACGGCTGACAGAGCGTTGGTATCCTCGGGCATGGCTGCCAAGCTGCCAGTCTGTGCCGTCACACCTTGCTGCCTTTAAAGATTGCCCTGCAGAGACAGGGAGGGGGTACGGAGGGCCTCACGTTTTTAACAACGCACAGTCTGGCAACCCGGGAGGGTTTACGACTCAGGATCGGTGCCAAGAACTGCCCACCAGAGAGATGGGGGGACGAGGGGAGAGAGGGGGGAGGAGGATGCAAGGAGATATGGGTGTGGAGAACACACACACACACAGACACACAGAGTCAGGCCTCTATCGTGTAAGTGTGTATGAATATGTGCATATATGAGTTCCTCCTCAGTATCAGTGTGTGTGTGTGTGTGTGTGTGTGTGTGTGAGTAAAGGGAGGCAGCTGGGTCCGTTATTGGGGTGTATATCCAACAAAACAGTATGTCAAATCAATTCATCAAGCTTTCTCTGCGACATGTTAAGGGAAAGTGTGTGCACATATTATGTACCCCTAGCATCGTTTCACTCTCACACACACACACACACACACACACACACACACCCACACACACTTTGCCTTTTCTCAGTAATCCACACAAATGGCAGTGGATGGCAGAATGTAAATGAGCTGGTTATTACACAGCAACGTTCATCAAGCTGAGCTGGAAAGACTTCAATGGCCCTGATGAATATGCATGCAAATTTGTTAATTAAGTTAATTATTCTGCTGAAAATTCATTTGTCTTCCCAAGGACATTTCTGCGATGATTTTAACATGTTTCCACCATTAGTCATGCACGATGCTATTGAAAATCACTTCTGTTCACCTTTTGGAAAGTTGCGGCCAAAAAGGGGGAAAGAACACCTACAAATGAGGAGGAGGAGGGACGAAGCAGGTAGAGGACAACATATCAGGGGCGTGTAGTGTGGTCGGAGGTAGACGGCAGCTGGTGCAGCCCGAGGATAAGGAAGGGTAAGCCAAAAAGCAGGGTCTGTAGGATATTAGCTCAGTGGGTAGAGTGTAGAAGAGTCACTGCCAGGTCTGGGGGTCCAGTTCTCACTGGGACCATCCAAAAATGTTTTCATTCATAGTAGTGCAAATCACAACTAGCTCTCTGATGTATGATATAATATGATGAGAGATTATGTTATTTTACAATAAATTATGGGCAGAAATGTAAAATCCAGTGTAGCTACAGTTTATGAGCTAAGAAGAAAATGTCCTGGGAATAAAAGTATTTTACGTAGTGAATTGCTAAATGCTGATTATGGCTGCATTGATTTAAGACATGCATTCTTTTACATAATGAAAAGTTATGTTATGTTATGTTATGTTATGTTATGTTATGTTATGTTATGTTATGTTAGATTACAGCTCAAATGTTGCCTTTAGGCTAAAATTATTCTGTCAATTCTTATGCAAAAGGCATAAAGAGCAGGAAATGAAAAACTCTCTGATTATATTGCAGTTCTGTGAAGCAAATAAGAAGTTAAGCCTGTAAGCAGTACTGTGACAAAACAATCATGGCTTCTTATGTAACAGCCATTCATGTGTTCTGTTTTGCACAATGTTTATCGTTAGTCTCTAATAAAACATCTCTCATAATTAACAGATTTTTTTAAAGAGCCAATTAGACCGTATCACACAACAGGAAATATATGTTATATGTGTTTTATATATATATATTCACATCTATGTTTCTAATGTTGTTTTATATAATATTATGCAAGGTCATTTCATGTTATATAATTGTCTGTCATGTTTTGCTATGCTATGTGTTATGTATGTATGTTATATAGCCTCAAGGGCTTTGTCCACAGCCTTCATCTAGTCTTCCAAAGTACCACAAAGTAACCAAAAGTTACACAAAATACTTACAAATGATCAGCATTAAAAACGGAAAGTTGTAAAATGAGAGATGCTGTAAAAATAATAAATAATTTTAAAAAAATTAAGACACAAAACAAGCCAGATGGGAAAAATTTAGTGAGAAACATCAGAACGCACTGTTTGATACATCAAATGGCCAGTCTTACAAGAGGCAGCTAAGCCTGTACAGTGGGCCTAATCTGAATATCCAGATGTTTGATTTGTTAATTAAGTCTCCATGGTAGTTAATCACAGTTTTTTCCTATACGGCAACAGCAGGTAAGTAGAGGAGGATGACCCAAAAATAAAGAAAGGCCAATTTTAAGGTGCGGGATATGAAGAGAGAGGCTGCATTGTTCTGATTAGTGAACATTTGTGTTTGAAAAAACACTGGCAGCCAAAAAAGTTATTAACTTAAAAAAATAACCAAAAAATATACTTAAAATGTAAAAATATATATAAATAAAATATATTAAAAGCATCAATAAGGACAATCTTTCTGTCCAAAGTACATCTCTGTGTAAATTTTGGGAGGCTGATAGTTAAGGTAAATCAGTTTGTTATCAATAATATGGCCCAGTTATAATGAACCTGAACAGCATTATGCCAATACCCATCTCCCCTCTAGTGGAGACTTGCAGCACTGCAGTGGCAAAATAAAGGCCAAGATGCAGCATGCAGGGAAGTTGTTTCTTAATCTATAATCAGTCAAACACACACAATTCTCAAAGGATAAACATGTCAACCTCCTTCACAGCTGAGCCAAACAAAGATGTGTGTGGGGTGAGTTTTGTGCTAAATGCACAGTCTCACCCTGTTTTTTTAAAAACATTTCATTCCGACATAGAATTTAACCAGGTTGTAACGTCAAACATGCTACTGTTTGTCATTCGAGGATTAAGTCGTCTATGTTTGTTCACTAAAACAGTTGTTTGTGATGATAAGGCTGACACACTTAATCGATTTGCACGCATTTTCCCTGACAGTCTAGATTAACAAGCAATGAGATTTTATTAGCAAAATGCACAAAGCACACACACACATACACATTTTCAAGGCATCAATTAGATTCACATATGGTTGAAGTAATTATCATTACAGATAACTGAAATTAAAGGGAAGATATCAATGTAAAAAGGAGGCTAAGTTGCCCTGGAGAAAAGAAGAGCAGGGAGTGAATGTTGGGGCCAGGGAGGGCTAGTAGCAGATAAGAAAACAGCAACAGCTGTTTCGCTTGTGGCTAAAAACAGAATTGAACAACAACATCATTTGCTAAGAAAATGATCTGGGAGAAGAGATTCTGACTCAAAGATGAGAAAGGAGATGCAGACTGTTTCTGAGCTCTTTGGGTGTTTTTTTTGTTTTCTTTTCTTTTTTACCATTATTTATCCAGTTCAGCTTTTTTCTCTGTTGCATTTAATTTTGATATTTCTTATTTCTAATTTCTCTATATTTAGTAAACATCATGCATGTTGTGTTTTTGCATTTTTACAAAATTCAAAAAGCAAGTCACGAGTTCCCTCCACACTGGCATGTGCATGGCAAGAACGAAAGACTGGAAGGTGCCAGACGTTTGGTCACTTTTTTTCTCTAAAGCTTATAATTCCTTGTATGGTAATAAGAGGAACTATGCAAAGTAACTGAATGACTGTTCAACAGACAGCTTCACATACATGCAACGCCGGTTTCAAAACTTCTCTTTTCAAAGCTCACTTTTAAATTAGCCGACTGCATTACAGATTAAGCACAGATCATTGTCATATTTTTACAGGCAGCTTTATTATAGCTACAATATTCATTAATTTCAATTAATAACATCCAATAAAATCAGTATCAGTAAATAAAATTTGGCTGAAAATCGCCTCCCAGTGCCTGCTAGAGAATGTGTGAGTACACCCGTGACTGCTCTGCCCTTGACTTGTATCCATTCATCCAAGCGTGCTGGATGGTTTAGTTAATTAAGCTTAATCTACCCCCAGAGACAGATACGAGTGCTGTTACAGTGGCCCACTGAGCTATCCCCACACACTCCTCTGCAGACCCCCCGCGAAGCCATCAGGGCTGCGCTACTCAACCATGTTCAAGTACACTGACAGGACTCTGGAGAAACACATTTCAGCTAAGATTTAGACCACAGAGGAGGACAAAAGAGGTTTGTGAAATATTTTAATTACTGAAATGAAAAAAAAATATTAAAGATAAATTACCTTACTGTTGGAATTTCAGGCTCATGTCATTTTACAGAGAAAAAAACAACCAATTGCACTTGGACATTTGAGTTAGACATACTTGACTGCCTGTGATTTTTATTACAAATAAGAATTATGTTACATTTTATTGATCCTGCTGCTGCTGCTGCTGAGAGCTAATGTGTTCATGTGTAGACAAGGTCACTCCAGAAGGAAAAACATCCCAAACAATTTTGCTAATATGTAGAAAAGATCAGAAGAAGAGGAGGGAGAGTGGGAGATAAATAGAGACTGATTCGGAATTGTTTTATTTTTAGTTTCAGTAGGTACACAAGCAACTTTCCCTGCTTATCTCATATTTATAAAAAGAAACTGAACAGGTGTGAACAGAAATATAACATCTGATACGCAGGTAACACTGTTTAACAAGCAGTTTGTGATCAAAAACACATCTCTAGGAATACATTTACTTTACCTCTTAATAAATAATATTCAATTGTCAGACAAAGACATTTAATGCATTAACCTACATGACTCATTAAATAGCTTGAGTTATAGATAGCCAATGAGCAAGGCGGTCCAAGTTATCATTTAAACACATGATTCATTTTACATAATCATAAGATGAAATATTAACAACAGACATGAAATGTCAGGTTTGTGTTGGACTTGACTGTATATTATGCTTTGACAGTTTATTGAATACCGTTTGCATTATTTTAACAGTAATCTCTTTCATGTTAGAGTTACATTCAGTTAAATCGTCTCATCTGTACATCACCGTGTAAAACAAGAATTAGTATCACACGTAACGACATGAGATTAAAATGAACATTAAACAAAATAATCCTAAATCAAGTTCCCTCCCTTTTTGTTTTGTTTTTGTTGTTTTTTGAAACATTGTTGGTTAAGTTGTTTAATTGTATAGCTGTTAAATCATCATAATAATTTGATCTTCAGTGTTATTTTAGGAAGGAGGAATTAGCTTACAACTGAGAATTTACATTTTATACTAAATTTGAATACCTGTTGTTTTTTTAGCATTATTTTACAGAAAGTCAGTCTATGTATATCAAACTTTCAGACTGTTTTCTGTTTCGTGTTTAAAGTCTTGTCATTTCCTGATTAAACCATTCTTCCTCTTTCGAATCGGCCTGTTGGTTTTGCTGCTGCTTCACTGTGTCGGTTTGTTTATCCCTGATTCAATCTACAAGATACAGATTGTGCAAGTGTTCCTGTGTCTGGCTCTTCTCTTTTACAGTAATTCTGCTGTTTGTGTAAATTCCCTCCTCAGACAAGTAATGTTAACCTTGGTTAATGTCATTTTTGAACTCTTTAATCCAGTGCTTGTGGGTACGTCTTAAAATGAGTTAGTTCTTAAGATGTTAATCACAGACTAGAAGCTAACATGAGCTAAATAAACCAGATAACTAAAACTAAAAACATCAAATCTGAAAGTCTGTTGATGTCTTTTTGTCCTGTAGTTTTTGATAGCAATCCGCATGCAGACACAACAGAATGTGATGACAATGGCAGGTATGAGAAAGCAAATAGCAATCTGCACATAGTACAAAGTAAAGAGCAGAGTAAGTGCATGTGAAGCTTACGAACACTTAACAAATTCAAATCCATCTATGATCTCAGTATTCACTGATACCCCAATGCTTATAATAGCACATACCAGCCATAAAGCGCTGCTAGTCATGAGGACATAGAGTCTGTGCAGACAGACACGAAGTATCAACCACAGCAACATAACGGAATGATATCATATCAGTGAGGATCCACACGTAGCTGTAAAACCTCTGAAAAGTTTTTGTTTACGAGTTTTTATTAAGGTTTGTCAATAAAAACTAGCACACATACACATGTTGTACATTTAGCATTATAAATTAATTAAATTTTCAATTTAGTTGAATTTAGTTTTTAAAATTCACACTTTTAATTTCATGTATGAATTTATTTTCTCATAATTTGAATCAGTATTCTCAGTTTTATATTTCATAGACTAATGTGATATTAAATTCTTGTATTTTCATTCTAACATCTCAAACTCATTTTATTTGTTAAATAATTTTATAGAGTAAATGAATATGCAAATTAATATGGTAATTTGCTAACATAATGTAAAAAAAAACAAAAGTACAACAGAAACTTTACTGTAGATATCAATTCAGTGTATCTTTGAGTGCTGCTCACTGTTTTTAGTGATAGTTTCTCTTTGTTTGAGACCTTAAAAATTAAAGTGCATGCACAGCAGAATTCGACAACCAGCCAATCCTGACTGCTTATTACAACATATTACAACATATTATTACAACATTTTACCAAAAAGAAAGAAAAAGTTAAACTAAATGAAGCTTTACTTTATTCAAATATACACTCTGACATGCTTTGCTCTTTTTTTTTTTTTTTTTTTTTTTTTTGCAAAAATTCATCATTTATGTGGCACATTTAAAAATGAAAACAAATGAAAACAAAAGCATTTACATATTGACCCAATGTTACATTTTTGGAGCAGATTTCTATTTGGGTAGTGGTTCAATCATAATAGCAGAGTATTGTACTGTAGAAGTAACATTATGAGAAATACAAGTGCTCTGGCCAGCCACCCTCTCTCTGTTACTTTTTCTGCAACTCTTACAGTGTATGAATTGCAAAAGATGTTTTCGTGCCTTTTGTGAGAGCAAATACAACAGAGGGTTCATAAAACAGTGAGAAAAAGCCAATAAATGACAAATAGAAATAGCAAAGTGCATGCGTTCCATCCCATAACAGTCTGTGGGTTCATACAAAGACTGGATGAAAAGCAAAATATTGTAAGGTCCCCAGCAGATGAAAAACGCTGCAACAATACATAACACCACCACAACAGTCCTGTACTTTCTTCTGTTTGAGGCCTGCAGAACTGTCTTCAGGATGGATGAGTAGCAGAAAACGATGATGGCAAATGGGAGGAAGAACAGCAGAGACACTTGGAGATAATAACCCAGATTGACGTCAGATTCCTCAGAGGGATAGTCACACCTGGAAGTATTATCCCAGGTAGTTTCCACTGTTACTTTCATAGCATCAGCGATGGATGCAGCAATGCTGATGATCCAGGCAGCTGCACAGGCGGCCACTGCACACTTCTGCCTCACCACAGAGTTGCCTGGCCAGTTGTTCAGCACCACTGTTATGAAACGATCCGCAGTCATGGCAGTCAGCAGAATGACACTGCTGTATAAACCAATAAAGTATGCTGCGGTCACAAATTTGCATGCAAATTCACCAAAGACCCAGTGGTGCAGGACGTAGACGGCCTAGAGTGGAAGTGTGACCGTGAAGACCAAGTCAGAGCAGGCAAGGTTCAGGACGAAGAGATTTGTGACATTTTTCAGCTTCTCATAGGTGATAAGAATGCATAAGAGCATAATGTTTCCTGTGATGCTGAAGATGAAGATCAGAATGTAGACGGCACCACTGAGAGTGTCAAAATCAAAGGGTTCATCACAATGATACCCCCAAATATCAGTGTCGTTTTCTCCTGTGTCATTCATCTTGGAGTTATATGTTCTCTAAGAAACAAGAAAAACATGAACTCAAAAGTAAAATCATGTACATAAGACTGAGCACAGATCTACAACTTTTCAGCAATTTTTCAGTTTAAAGAAGTAACTCCTTTGAGAATATTTAAATATTGAGATCAATTAAGTGCTAAATAGATATCATTAAAATTCAGAGCAGTTACAGGAAATAAGCAGCTTACCTTGAAGAAGAGCTGAAATGTCTTGTGCTGATATGTGCTGTGAAGGGAAGTTGTGATCGACTTAAGAGAGAAAATAGTTCCTCTTTTTGTTTCACACTGAGTCAGAGATCTTGCTCACATGAAGTTTTGAGGTCTGTAGCGATTGACTCTGCAGAAAGTTGGTGACCTCTGCGCACTACACGCCTCAGCATCTGCTGACCCCGCTCCATCATTTTACATGGCCAACCACTTTGAGGCTGAGTTGCTGTCGTTCCCAATTGCTTCCACTTTGTTATAATACCACTGACTGTTGACTGTGGATTATTTAGGAGCGAGTAAATTTCATTACTGGACTTGTTTCACAGCTGGCATCCTATCACAGTACCACGCTGGAATTCACTGAACTCCTGAGAGCGACCCATTCTTTCACAAATGTTTGTAGAAACAGTCTGCATGCCAAGGTGCTTGATTTTATACACTTGTGGCCTTTGCCATCTTGGAGTTATATGTTCTCTAGGAAACAAGAAAAACATGAACTCAAAAGTAAAATCATGTACTTAAGACTGAGCACAGATCTACAACTTTTCAGCAATTTTTCAGTTTAAAGAAGTAATTCCTTCGAGAATATTTCAATATTGAGATCAATTAAGTGCTAAATAGATATCATTAAAATTCAGAGCAGTTACAGGAAATAAGCAGCTTACCCTGAAGAAGAGCTGAAGTGTCTTGTGCTGATTTGTGCTGTGAAGGAAAGTTGTGATCTACTTAAGAGAGAAGATAGTTCCTCTTTTTGTTTCACTTTATGTCAGAGATCTTGCTCACATGAAGTTTTGAGGTCTGTAGCGATTGACTCTGCAGAAAGTTGGTGACGTCTGCGCACTACGCGCCTCAGCATCCGCTCCATCATTTTACATGGCCAACCACTTCGAGGCTGAGTTGCTGTCGTTCCCAATTGCTTGCACTTTGTTATAATACCACTGACAGTTGACTGTGGAATATTTAGGAGCAAGGAAATTTCATGACTGGACTTGTTGCACAGCTGGCATCCTATCACAGTATCACGCTGGAATTCACTGAGCTCCTGAGAGCGACCCATTCTTTCACAAATGTTTGTAGAAACAGTCTGCATGCCAAGGTGCTTGATTTTATACACTT